>JANJGN010000031.1:16089420-16554420 GCA_026770705.1 Isurus oxyrinchus | reverse complement strand
TGTGTGTTGGGGCTTGCTGTGTGTTGGACGTGCTGTGTGTTGGAGCTTGCTGTGTGTTGGACGTGCTGTGTGTTGGACGTGCTGTGTGTTGGACATGCTGTGTGTTGGAGCTTGCTGTGTGTTGGAGCTTGCTGTGTGTTGGAGCTTGCTGTGTGTTGGAGCTTGCTGTGTGTTGGAGCTTGCTGTGTGCGGGTGCTTGCTGTGTGTTGGAGCTTGCTATGTGTTGGAGCTTGCTGTGTGTTGGAGCTTGTTGTGTGTCAGAGCTTGCTGTGAGTTGGAGTTTGCTCTGTGTTGGAGCGTGCTGTGTGCGGGAGCTTGCTGTGTGTTGGAGCTTGCTGTGTGTTGGAGCTTGCGGTGTGTTGGAGCTTGCTGTGTGCCGGGGCTTGCTGTGTGTTGGACGTGCTGTGTGTTGGACGTGCTGTGTGTTGGACGTGCTGTGTGTTGGACGTGCTGTGTGTTGGACGTGTTGTGTGTTGGAGCTTGCTGTGTGTTGGAGCTTGCTGTGTGTTGGAGCTTGCTGTGTGTTGGAGCTTGCTGTGTGCGGGTGCTTGCTGTGTGTTGGAGCTTGCTATGTTTTGGAGCTTGCTGTGTGTTGGAGCTTGCTGTGTGTTGGGGCTTGCTGTGTGTTGGACGTGCTGTGTGTTGGAGCTTGCTGTGTGTTGGACGTGCTGTGTGTTGGACGTGCTGTGTGTTGGAGCTTGCTGTGTGTTGGAGCTGGCTGTGTGTTGGAGCTTGCTGTGTGTTGGAGCTTGCTGTGTGTTGGAGCTTGCTGTGTGTTGGAGCTTGCTGTGTGTTGGAGCTTGCTGTGTGTTGGAGCTTGCTGTGTGCGGGTGCTTGCTGTGTGTTGGAGCTTGCTATGTGTTGGAGCTTGCTGTGTGTTGGAGCTTGCTGTGTGTTGGGGCTTGCTGTGTGTTGGACGTGCTGTGTGTTGGAGCTTGCTGTGTGTTGGATGTGCTGTGTGTTGGACGTGCTGTGTGTTGGAGCTTGCTGTGTTCGGCAGCTTGCTGTGTGTTGGAGCTTGCTGTGTGTTCGAGCTTGCTATGTGTTGGAGCTTGCTGTGTGTTGGAGCTTGTTGTGTGTCAGAGCTTGCTGTGAGTTGGAGTTTGCTCTGTGTTGGAGCGTGCTGTGTGCGGGAGCTTGCTGTGTGTTGGAGCTTGCTGTGTGTTGGAGCTTGCTGTGTGTTGGAGCTTGCTGTGTGCGGGAGTGTGCTGTGTGTGGGAGTTTGCTGTGTGTTGGAGCTTGCTGTGTGTTGGAGCTTGCTGTGTGCGGGAGCGTGCTGTGTGTTGGAGATTGCTGTGTGTTGGAGCTTGATGTTTGTTGGATCTTGCTGTGTGCAGGAGCTTGCTGTCTGTTGGAGCTTGATGTGTGCGGGAGATTGCTGTGTGTTGGAGCTTGCTGTTTGTTGGATCTTGCTGTTTGTTGGATCTTGCTGTGTGCGGGAGCTTGCTGTGTGCTGGAGCTTGCAGTGTGTTGGAGCTTGCTGTGTGTTGGAGCTTGCAGTGTGTTGGAGCTTGCAGTGTGTTGGAGCTTGCAGTGTGTTGGAGCTTGCAGTGTGTTGGAGCTTGCAGTGTGTTGGAGCTTGCAGTGTGTTGGAGCTTGCTGTGTGTTGGAGCTTGCTGTGTGTTGGAGCTTGCTGTGTGTTGGAGCTTGCTGTGTGTTGGAGCTTGCTGTGTGTGGGAGCTTGCTGTGTGCGGGAGCTGGCTGTGTGTTGGAGCTTGCTGTGTGTTGGAGCTGGCTGTGTGTTGGACGTGCTTTGTGTTGGAGCTGGCTGTGTGTTGGAGCTGGCTGTGTGTTGGAGCTGGCTGTGTGTTGGACATGCTTTGTGTTGGAGCTGGTTGTGTGTTGGAGCTGGCTGTTTGTTGGAGTTTGCTGTGAGCGGGAGCTTGATGTTTGCTGGAGCTTGCTGTGTGTTGGAGCTTGTGTGTTGGAGCTCGCTGTCCGTTGGAGCTTGCTGTGTGTAGGAGCTTGCTGTGTGTTGGAGCTTGCTGTGTGTTGGAGGTTGCTGTTTGTTGGAGCTTGCTGTGTGCTGGAGCTTGCTTTGTGTTGATGCTTGCTGTGTGTTGGAGCTTGCTGTGTGTTGGAGCTTGATGTGTGCGGGAGCTTGCTGTGAGTTGGAGCTTGCTGTTTGTTGGAGCTTGCTGTGTGTTGGAGCTTGTGTGTTGGAGCTCGCTGTCCGTTGGAGCTTGCTGTGTGTAGGAGCTTGCTGTGTGTTGGAGCTTGTGTGTTGGAGCTCGCTGTCCGTTGGAGCTTGCTGTGTGTAGGAGCTTGCTGTGTGTTGGAGCTTGCTGTGTGTTGGAGGTTGCTGTTTGTTGGAGCTTGCTGTGTGCTGGAGCTTGCTTTGTGTTGATGCTTGCTGTGTGTTGGAGCTTGATGTGTGCGGGAGCTTGCTGTGAGTTGGAGCTTGCTGTTTGTTGGAGCTTGCCTTGTGTAGGAGCATGCTGTTTGTTGGAGCTTGCTGTGTGCGGGAGCTTGCTGTGTGTTGGAGCTTGATGTGTGTTGGAGCTTGCTGTTTGTTGGAGCTTGCTGTGTGTTGGAGCTTGATGTGTGCGGGAGCTTGCTGTGTGCGGGAGCTTGCTGTGTGTTGGAGCTTGCTGTGTGTTGGAGCTTGCTGTGTGCAGGAGTTTGCTGTGTGTTGGAGCTTGCTGTTTGTGGGAAATTGCTGTGTGCGGGAGCTTGCTGTGTGTTGGAGCTTGATGTGTGTTGGAGCTTGCTGTTTGTTGGAGCTTGCTGTGTGTTGGAGCTTGATGTGTGTTGGAGCTTGCTGTGTGCGGGAGCTTGCTGTGTGTTGGAGCTTGCTGTGTGTTGGAGCGTGCTGTGTGTTGGAGCTTGCTGTGTGCGGGAGCTTGCTGTGTGCTGGAGCTTGCTGTGTGCGGGAGCTTGCTGTGTGCTGGAGCTTGCTGTGTGTTGGAGCTTGCTGTGTGCTGGAGCTTGCTGTGTGCTGGAGCTTGCTGTGTGCTGGAGCTTGCTGTGTGTTGGAGCTTGCTGTGTGTTGGAGCTAGCTTTGTGCGGGAAATTGCTGTGTGTTAGAGCTTGCTGTGTGCAGGAGCTTGCTGTGTGTTGGAGCTTGCTGTGTGTTGGAGCTTGCTGTTTGTGGGAGCTTGCTGTTTGTGGGAGCTTGCTGTGTGCGGGAGCTTGCTGTGTGTTGGAGCTTGCTGTGTGTGGGAGCTTGCTGTGTGTGGGAACTGGGTGCCTGTTGGAGCTTGCTGCTTGTGGGACCTTGCTGTTTGGGGGAGCTTGCTGTCTGCGAGAGCTTGCTGTGTGCTGGAGTTTGATGTGTGCTGGATCTTACTGTGTGTTGGAGCTTGCTGCGTGCTGGAGCTGGCAGTGTGTTGGAGCTTGCTGTTTGTTGGAGCTTGCTGTGTGCTAGAGTATGCTGTGTGTGGGATCTTGCTGTGTGTTGGTGCTTGCTGTGTGTTGGAGCTTGCTGTGAGCAGGAGCTTGCTGTGTGTTGGAGCTTGCTGTGTGCCGGGGCTTGCAGTGTGTTGGAGCTTGCAGTGTGTAGGAGCTTGCTGTGTGCGGGAGCTTGCTGTGTGTTGGAGCTTGTTGTGTGTCAGAGCTTGCTGTGAGTTGGAGTTTGCTCTGTGTTGGAGCGTGCTGTGTGCGGGAGTGTGCTGTGTTTTGGAGCTTAATGTGTGTTGGAGCTTGATGTGCGTTGGAGCTTGCTGTGTGTGGGAGCGTGCTGTACGAGGGAACTTGCTGTGTGTTGGAGCTTGCTGTGTGTTGGAGCTCGCTGTGTGCGGGAGCGTGCTGTGTGCGGGAGCTTGCTGTGTGTTAGAGCTTGCTGTGAGTTGGAGTTTGCTCTGTGTTGGAGCGTGCTGTGTGCGGGAGCTTGCTGTGTGTTAGAGCTTGCTGTGAGTTGGAGCTTGCTGTGTGCGGGATCCTGCCGTTTGTGGGAGCTTGCTGTGTGTGGGAACTGGGTGCCTGTTGGAGCTTGCTGCTTGTGGGACCTTGCTGTTTGGGGGAGCTTGCTGTCTGCGAGAGCTTGCAGTGTGCTGGAGTTTGATGTGTGCTGGATCTTACTGTGTGTTGGAGCCTGCTGCGTGCTGGAGCTGGCAGTGTGTTGGAGCTTGCTGTTTGTTGGAGCTTGCTGTGTGCTAGAGTATGCTGTGTGTGGGATCTTGCTGTGTGTTGGTGCTTGCTGTGTGCTGGAGCTTGCTGTGAGTCAGAGCTTGCTGTGAGTTGGAGTTTGCTCTGTGTTGGAGCGTGCTGTGTGCGGGAGTTTGCTGTGTGTTGGAGCTTGCTGTATGTTGGAGCTTGCTGTGTGCGGGAGCGTGCTGTGTGCGGGAGCGTGCTGTGTGCGGGAGCTTGCTGTGTGCGGGAGCTTGCAGTGTGTTGGAGCTTGCAATGTGTTGGAGCTAGCTTTGTGCTGGAGCTTGCTGTGTGTTAGAGCTTGCTGTGAGTTGGAGTTTGCTCTGTGTTGGAGCGTGCTGTGTGCGGGTGCTTGCTGTTTGTTGGAGCTTGCTGTTTGTTGGAGCTTGCTGTGTGCTGGAGCTTGCTGTGTGCGGGTGCTTGCTGTTTGTTGGAGCTTGCTGTTTGTTGGAGCTTGCTGTGTGCTAGAGTATGCTGTGTGTGGGATCTTGCTGTGTGTTGGAGCTTGCTGTGTGCGGGATCCTGCCGTTTGTGGGAGCTTGCTGTCTGCGGGAGCTTGCTGTGTGTGGGAACTGGGTGCCTGTTGGAGCTTGCTGCTTGTGGGACCTTGCTGTTTGGGGGAGCTTGCTGTCTGCGAGAGCTTGCAGTGTGCTGGAGTTTGATGTGTGCTGGATCTTACTGTGTGTTGGAGCCTGCTGCGTGCTGGAGCTGGCAGTGTGTTGGAGCTTGCTGTTTGTTGGAGCTTGCTGTGTGCTAGAGTATGCTGTGTGTGGGATCTTGCTGTGTAGCTGGAGCTTGCTTTGTGCGGGAGCTTGCTATGTGCGGGATCCTGCTTTGTGCTGGAGCTTGCTGTGTGTTGGACGTGCTGTGTGTTGGAGCTTGCTGTGTGTTGGAGCTTGCTGTCTGTGGGAGCTTGCTGTGTGTGGGAGCTGGCTGCCTGTTGGTGCTTGCTGCTTGTGGGACCTTGCTGTTTGGGGGAGCTTTCTGTCTGCGAGAGCTTGCAGTGTGCTGGAGCTTGATGTGTGCTGGATCGTACTGTGTGTTGGAGCTTGCTGCGTGCTGGAGCTGGCAGTGTGTTGGAGATGGCTGTTTGTTGGAGCTTGTTGTGTGCTAGAGTATGCTGTGTGTGGGAGCTTGCTGTGTGTTGGTGCTTGCTCTGTGCTGGAGCTTGCTATGTGCGGGATCCTGCTTTGTGTTGGAGCTTGCTGTGTGTTGCAGCTTGCTGTGTGTTGGAGCTTGCTGTGAGCAGGAGTTTGCTGTTTGTTGGTGCTTGCTGTTTGTTGGAGCTTGCTGTGTGTTGGACGTGCTGTGTGTTGGACGTGCTGTGTGTTGGACGTGCTGTGTGTTGGACGTGCTGTGTGTTGGACGTGCTGTGTGTTGGAGCTTTTGTGTGTTGGAGCTTGCTGTGTGTTGGAGCTTGCTGTGTGTTGGAGCTTGCTGTGTGTTGGAGCTTGCTGTGTGCGGGTGCTTGCTGTGTGTTGGAGCTTGCTGTGTGCGGGTGCTTGCTGTGTGTTGGAGCTTGCTGTGTGTTGGAGCTTGCTGTGTGTTGGAGCTTGCTGTGTGTTGGGGCTTGCTGTGTGTTGGACGTGCTGTGTGTTGGAGCTTGCTGTGTGTTGGACGTGCTGTGTGTTGGACGTGCTGTGTGTTGGAGCTTGCTGTGTGTTGGAGCTTGCTGTGTGTTGGAGCTTGCTGTGTGTTGGAGCTTGCTGTGTGTTGGAGCTTGCTGTGTGTTGGAGCTTGCTGTGTGCGGGTGCTTGCTGTGTGTTGGAGCTTGCTATGTGTTGGAGCTTGCTGTGTGTTGGAGCTTGCTGTGTGCGGGTGCTTGCTGTGTGTTGGAGCTTGCTATGTGTTGGAGCTTGCTGTGTGTTGGAGCTTGCTGTGTGTTGGGGCTTGCTGTGTGTTGGACGTGCTGTGTGTTGGAGCTTGCTGTGTGTTGGACGTGCTGTGTGTTGGACGTGCTGTGTGTTGGACATGCTGTGTGTTGGAGCTTGCTGTGTGTTGGAGCTTGCTGTGTGTTGGAGCTTGCTGTGTGTTGGAGCTTGCTGTGTGTTGGAGCTTGCTGTGTGCGGGTGCTTGCTGTGTGTTGGAGCTTGCTATGTGTTGGAGCTTGCTGTGTGTTGGAGCTTGTTGTGTGTCAGAGCTTGCTGTGAGTTGGAGTTTGCTCTGTGTTGGAGCGTGCTGTGTGCGGGAGCTTGCTGTGTGTTGGAGCTTGCTGTGTGTTGGAGCTTGCGGTGTGTTGGAGCTTGCTGTGTGCCGGGGCTTGCTGTGTGTTGGACGTGCTGTGTGTTGGACGTGCTGTGTGTTGGACGTGCTGTGTGTTGGACGTGCTGTGTGTTGGACGTGTTGTGTGTTGGAGCTTGCTGTGTGTTGGAGCTTGCTGTGTGTTGGAGCTTGCTGTGTGTTGGAGCTTGCTGTGTGCGGGTGCTTGCTGTGTGTTGGAGCTTGCTATGTTTTGGAGCTTGCTGTGTGTTGGAGCTTGCTGTGTGTTGGGGCTTGCTGTGTGTTGGACGTGCTGTGTGTTGGAGCTTGCTGTGTGTTGGACGTGCTGTGTGTTGGACGTGCTGTGTGTTGGAGCTTGCTGTGTGTTGGAGCTGGCTGTGTGTTGGAGCTTGCTGTGTGTTGGAGCTTGCTGTGTGTTGGAGCTTGCTGTGTGTTGGAGCTTGCTGTGTGTTGGAGCTTGCTGTGTGTTGGAGCTTGCTGTGTGTTGGAGCTTGCTGTGTGCGGGTGCTTGCTGTGTGTTGGAGCTTGCTATGTGTTGGAGCTTGCTGTGTGTTGGAGCTTGCTGTGTGTTGGGGCTTGCTGTGTGTTGGACGTGCTGTGTGTTGGAGCTTGCTGTGTGTTGGATGTGCTGTGTGTTGGACGTGCTGTGTGTTGGAGCTTGCTGTGTTCGGCAGCTTGCTGTGTGTTGGAGCTTGCTGTGTGTTGGAGCTTGCTATGTGTTGTAGCTTGCTGTGTGTTGGAGCTTGTTGTGTGTCAGAGCTTGCTGTGAGTTGGAGTTTGCTCTGTGTTGGAGCGTGCTGTGTGCGGGAGCTTGCTGTGTGTTGGAGCTTGCTGTGTGTTGGAGCTTGCTGTGTGTTGGAGCTTGCTGTGTGCGGGAGTGTGCTGTGTGTGGGAGTTTGCTGTGTGTTGGAGCTTGCTGTGTGTTGGAGCTTGCTGTGTGCGGGAGCGTGCTGTGTGTTGGAGATTGCTGTGTGTTGGAGCTTGATGTTTGTTGGATCTTGCTGTGTGCAGGAGCTTGCTGTCTGTTGGAGCTTGATGTGTGCGGGAGATTGCTGTGTGTTGGAGCTTGCTGTTTGTTGGATCTTGCTGTTTGTTGGATCTTGCTGTGTGCGGGAGCTTGCTGTGTGCTGGAGCTTGCAGTGTGTTGGAGCTTGCTGTGTGTTGGAGCTTGCAGTGTGTTGGAGCTTGCAGTGTGTTGGAGCTTGCAGTGTGTTGGAGCTTGCAGTGTGTTGGAGCTTGCAGTGTGTTGGAGCTTGCAGTGTGTTGGAGCTTGCTGTGTGTTGGA
Organism: Isurus oxyrinchus; assembly: GCA_026770705.1. Lineage (NCBI taxonomy): Eukaryota > Metazoa > Chordata > Chondrichthyes > Lamniformes > Lamnidae > Isurus > Isurus oxyrinchus. Next base: position 16,546,826 of record JANJGN010000031.1, on the reverse strand, counting down.
GCTTGCTGTGTGTTGGAGCTTGCTGTGTGTTGGAGCTTGCTGTGTGTGGGAGCTTGCTGTGTGCGGGAGCTGGCTGTGTGTTGGAGCTTGCTGTGTGTTGGAGCTGGCTGTGTGTTGGACGTGCTTTGTGTTGGAGCTGGCTGTGTGTTGGAGCTGGCTGTGTGTTGGAGCTGGCTGTGTGTTGGACATGCTTTGTGTTGGAGCTGGTTGTGTGTTGGAGCTGGCTGTTTGTTGGAGTTTGCTGTGAGCGGGAGCTTGATGTTTGCTGGAGCTTGCTGTGTGTTGGAGCTTGTGTGTTGGAGCTCGCTGTCCGTTGGAGCTTGCTGTGTGTAGGAGCTTGCTGTGTGTTGGAGCTTGCTGTGTGTTGGAGGTTGCTGTTTGTTGGAGCTTGCTGTGTGCTGGAGCTTGCTTTGTGTTGATGCTTGCTGTGTGTTGGAGCTTGCTGTGTGTTGGAGCTTGATGTGTGCGGGAGCTTGCTGTGAGTTGGAGCTTGCTGTTTGTTGGAGCTTGCTGTGTGTTGGAGCTTGTGTGTTGGAGCTCGCTGTCCGTTGGAGCTTGCTGTGTGTAGGAGCTTGCTGTGTGTTGGAGCTTGTGTGTTGGAGCTCGCTGTCCGTTGGAGCTTGCTGTGTGTAGGAGCTTGCTGTGTGTTGGAGCTTGCTGTGTGTTGGAGGTTGCTGTTTGTTGGAGCTTGCTGTGTGCTGGAGCTTGCTTTGTGTTGATGCTTGCTGTGTGTTGGAGCTTGATGTGTGCGGGAGCTTGCTGTGAGTTGGAGCTTGCTGTTTGTTGGAGCTTGCCTTGTGTAGGAGCATGCTGTTTGTTGGAGCTTGCTGTGTGCGGGAGCTTGCTGTGTGTTGGAGCTTGATGTGTGTTGGAGCTTGCTGTTTGTTGGAGCTTGCTGTGTGTTGGAGCTTGATGTGTGCGGGAGCTTGCTGTGTGCGGGAGCTTGCTGTGTGCGGGAGCTTGCTGTGTGTTGGAGCTTGCTGTGTGTTGGAGCTTGCTGTGTGCAGGAGTTTGCTGTGTGTTGGAGCTTGCTGTTTGTGGGAAATTGCTGTGTGCGGGAGCTTGCTGTGTGTTGGAGCTTGCTGTGTGTTGGAGCGTGCTGTGTGTTGGAGCTTGCTGTGTGCGGGAGCTTGCTGTGTGCTGGAGCTTGCTGTGTGCGGGAGCTTGCTGTGTGCGGGAGCTTGCTGTGTGCTGGAGCTTGCTGTGTGTTGGAGCTTGCTGTGTGCTGGAGCTTGCTGTGTGCTGGAGCTTGCTGTGTGCTGGAGCTTGCTGTGTGTTGGAGCTTGCTGTGTGTTGGAGCTAGCTTTGTGCGGGAAATTGCTGTGTGTTAGAGCTTGCTGTGTGCAGGAGCTTGCTGTGTGTTGGAGCTTGCTGTGTGTTGGAGCTTGCTGTTTGTGGGAGCTTGCTGTTTGTGGGAGCTTGCTGTGTGCGGGAGCTTGCTGTGTGCGGGAGCTTGCTGTGTGTTGGAGCTTGCTGTGTGTGGGAGCTTGCTGTGTGTGGGAACTGGGTGCCTGTTGGAGCTTGCTGCTTGTGGGACCTTGCTGTTTGGGGGAGCTTGCTGTCTGCGAGAGCTTGCTGTGTGCTGGAGTTTGATGTGTGCTGGATCTTACTGTGTGTTGGAGCTTGCTGCGTGCTGGAGCTGGCAGTGTGTTGGAGCTTGCTGTTTGTTGGAGCTTGCTGTGTGCTAGAGTATGCTGTGTGTGGGATCTTGCTGTGTGTTGGTGCTTGCTGTGTGTTGGAGCTTGCTGTGAGCAGGAGCTTGCTGTGTGTTGGAGCTTGCTGTGTGCCGGGGCTTGCAGTGTGTTGGAGCTTGCAGTGTGTAGGAGCTTGCTGTGTGCGGGAGCTTGCTGTGTGTTGGAGCTTGTTGTGTGTCAGAGCTTGCTGTGAGTTGGAGTTTGCTCTGTGTTGGAGCGTGCTGTGTGCGGGAGTGTGCTGTGTTTTGGAGCTTAATGTGTGTTGGAGCTTGATGTGCGTTGGAGCTTGCTGTGTGTGGGAGCGTGCTGTACGAGGGAACTTGCTGTGTGTTGGAGCTTGCTGTGTGTTGGAGCTCGCTGTGTGCGGGAGCGTGCTGTGTGCGGGAGCGTGCTGTGTGCGGGAGCTTGCTGTGTGTTAGAGCTTGCTGTGAGTTGGAGTTTGCTCTGTGTTGGAGCGTGCTGTGTGCGGGAGCTTGCTGTGTGTTAGAGCTTGCTGTGAGTTGGAGCTTGCTGTGTGCGGGATCCTGCCGTTTGTGGGAGCTTGCTGTGTGTGGGAACTGGGTGCCTGTTGGAGCTTGCTGCTTGTGGGACCTTGCTGTTTGGGGGAGCTTGCTGTCTGCGAGAGCTTGCAGTGTGCTGGAGTTTGATGTGTGCTGGATCTTACTGTGTGTTGGAGCTTGCTGTGTGTTGGAGCTTGCTGTTTGTTGGAGCTTGCTGTGTGCTAGAGTATGCTGTGTGTGGGATCTTGCTGTGTGTTGGTGCTTGCTGTGTGCTGGAGCTTGCTGTGAGTCAGAGCTTGCTGTGAGTCGGAGTTTGCTCTGTGTTGGAGCGTGCTCTGTGCGGGAGTTTGCTGTGTGTTGGAGCTTGCTGTATGTTGGAGCTTGCTGTGTGCGGGAGCGTGCTGTGTGCGGGAGCGTGCTGTGTGCGGGAGCTTGCTGTGTGCGGGAGCTTGCAGTGTGTTGGAGCTTGCAATGTGTTGGAGCTAGCTTTGTGCTGGAGCTTGCTGTGTGTTAGAGCTTGCTGTGAGTTGGAGTTTGCTCTGTGTTGGAGCGTGCTGTGTGCGGGTGCTTGCTGTTTGTTGGAGCTTGCTGTTTGTTGGAGCTTGCTGTGTGCTGGAGCTTGCTGTGTGCGGGTGCTTGCTGTTTGTTGGAGCTTGCTGTTTGTTGGAGCTTGCTGTGTGCTAGAGTATGCTGTGTGTGGGATCTTGCTGTGTGTTGGAGCTTGCTGTGTGCGGGATCCTGCCGTTTGTGGGAGCTTGCTGTCTGCGGGAGCTTGCTGTGTGTGGGAACTGGGTGCCTGTTGGAGCTTGCTGTTTGTTGGAGCTTGCTGTGTGCTAGAGTATGCTGTGTGTGGGATCTTGCTGTGTGCTGGAGCTTGCTTTGTGCGGGAGCTTGCTATGTGCGGGATCCTGCTTTGTGCTGGAGCTTGCTGTGTGTTGGACGTGCTGTGTGTTGGAGCTTGCTGTGTGTGGGAGCTTGCTGTCTGTGGGAGCTTGCTGTGTGTGGGAGCTGGCTGCCTGTTGGTGCTTGCTGCTTGTGGGACCTTGCTGTTTGTGGGAGCTTTCTGTCTGCGAGAGCTTGCAGTGTGCTGGAGCTTGATGTGTGCTGGATCGTACTGTGTGTTGGAGCTTGCTGCGTGCTGGAGCTGGCAGTGTGTTGGAGATGGCTGTTTGTTGGAGCTTGTTGTGTGCTAGAGTATGCTGTGTGTGGGAGCTTGCTGTGTGTTGGTGCTTGCTCTGTGCTGGAGCTTGCTATGTGCGGGATCCTGCTTTGTGTTGGAGCTTGCTGTGTGTTGGAGCTTGCTGTGTGTTGCAGCTTGCTGTGTGTTGGAGCTTGCTGTGAGCAGGAGTTTGCTGTTTGTTGGTGCTTGCTGTTTGTTGGAGCTTGCTGTGTGTTGGACGTGCTGTGTGTTGGACGTGCTGTGTGTTGGACGTGCTGTGTGTTGGAGCTTGCTGTGTGTTGGAGTTTACTCTGTGTTGGAGCTTGCTGTGTGCGGGAGCTTGCTGTGTGTTGGAGCTTGCTGTTTGTTGGAGCTTGCTGTGTGCGGGTGCTGGCTGTTTGTTGGAGCTTGCTGTGTGTGGGAGCTTACTGTTTGTGGGAGCTTGCTGTGTGTGGGAGCTGGCTGTTTGTTGGAGCTTGCTGTGTGTGGGAGCTTACTGTTTGTGGGAGCTTGCTGTGTGTGGGAGCTGGGTGCCTGTTGGAGCTTGCTGCGTGCTGGAGCTGGCAGTGTGTTGGAGCTTGCTGTTTGTTGGAGCTTGCTGTGTGCTAGAGTATGCTGTGTGTGGGATCTTGCTGTGTGTTGGTGCTTGCTCTGTGCTGGAGCTTGCTGTGTGCGGGATCCTGCTTTGTGCTGGAGCTTGCTGTGTGTTGGAGCTTGCTGCGTGTTGGAGCTCGCTGTGTGTTGGAGCTCGCTGTGTGTTGGAGCTTGCTGCGTGCTGGAGCTGGCAGTGTGTTGGAGCTTGCTGTGTGCTAGAGTATGCTGTGTGTGGGAGCTTGCTGTGTGTTGGTGCTTGCTGTGTGTTGGAGCTTGCTATGTGCGGGATCCTGCTTTGTGCTGGAACTTGCTGTGTGTTGGAGCTTGCTGTGTGTTGGAGCTTGCTGTGTGTTGGAGCTTGCTGTGTGTTGGACGTGCTGTGTGTTGGAGCTTGCTGTGTGTTGGGGCTTGCTGTGTGTTGGGGCTTGCTGTGTGTTGGAGCTTGCTGTGTGTTGGGGCTTGCTGTGTGTTGGACGTGCTGTGTGTTGGAGCTTGCTGTGTGTTGGACGTGCTGTGTGTTGGACGTGCTGTGTGTTGGACGTGCTGTGTGTTGGAGCTTGCTGTGTGTTGGAGCTTGCTGTGTGTTGGAGCTTGCTGTGTGTTGGAGCTGGCTGTGTGTTGGAGCTTGCTGTGTGCGGGAGCTTGCTGTGTGTTGGAGTTTGATGTGTGCTGGATCTTACTGTGTGTTGGAGCTTGCTGTGTGCTGGAGCTTGCTATGTGCGGGATCCTGCTTTGTGCTGGAGCTTGCTGTGTGTTGGAGCTCGCTGTGTGTTGGAGTTTGCTGTGAGCAGGAGCTTGCTGTGTGTTGGAGCTTGCTGTGTGTTGGAGCTTGCTGTGTGTTGGACGTGCTGTGTGTTGGACGTGCTGTGTGTTGGACGTGCTGTGTGTTGGAGCTTTTGTGTGTTGGAGCTTGCTGTGTGTTGGAGCTTGCTGTGTGTTGGAGCTTGCTGTGTGTTGGAGCTTGCTGTGTGTTGGAGCTTGCTGTGTGCGGGTGCTTGCTGTGTGTTGGAGCTTGCTGTGTGCGGGTGCTTGCTGTGTGTTGGAGCTTGCTGTGTGTTGGAGCTTGCTGTGTGTTGGAGCTTGCTGTGTGTTGGGGCTTGCTGTGTGTTGGACGTGCTGTGTGTTGGAGCTTGCTGTGTGTTGGACGTGCTGTGTGTTGGACGTGCTGTGTGTTGGAGCTTGCTGTGTGTTGGAGCTTGCTGTGTGTTGGAGCTTGCTGTGTGTTGGAGCTTGCTGTGTGTTGGAGCTTGCTGTGTGCGGGTGCTTGCTGTGTGTTGGAGCTTGCTATGTGTTGGAGCTTGCTGTGTGTTGGAGCTTGCTGTGTGCGGGTGCTTGCTGTGTGTTGGAGCTTGCTATGTGTTGGAGCTTGCTGTGTGTTGGGGCTTGCTGTGTGTTGGACGTGCTGTGTGTTGGAGCTTGCTGTGTGTTGGACGTGCTGTGTGTTGGACGTGCTGTGTGTTGGACGTGCTGTGTGTTGGAGCTTGCTATGTGTTGGAGCTTGCTGTGTGTTGGGGCTTGCTGTGTGTTGGACGTGCTGTGTGTTGGAGCTTGCTGTGTGTTGGACGTGCTGTGTGTTGGACGTGCTGTGTTCGGCAGCTTGCTGTGTGTTGGAGCTTGCTGTGTGTTGGAGCTTGCTGTGTGTTGGAGCTTGCTGTGTGTTGGAGCTTGCTGTGTGCGGGTGCTTGCTGTGTGTTGGAGCTTGCTGTGTGTTGGAGCTTGTTGTGTGTCAGAGCTTGCTGTGAGTTGGAGTTTGCTCTGTGTTGGAGCGTGCTGTGTGCGGGAGCTTGCTGTGTGCGGGAGCTTGCTGTGTGTTGGAGCTTGCTGTGTGTTGGAGCTTGCTGTGTGTTGGAGCTTGCTGTGTGCCGGGGCTTGCTGTGTGTTGGACGTGCTGTGTGTTGGACGTGCTGTGTGTTGGACGTGCTGTGTGTTGAACGTGCTGTGTGTTGGAGCTTGCTGTGTGTTGGAGCTTGCTGTGTGTTGGAGCTTGCTGTGTGTTGGAGCTTGCTGTGTGCGGGTGCTTGCTGTGTGTTGGAGCTTGCTATGTTTTGGAGCTTGCTGTGTGTTGGAGCTTGCTGTGTGTTGTGGCTTGCTGTGTGTTGGACGTGCTGTGTGTTGGAGCTTGCTGTGTGTTGGACGTGCTGTGTGTTGGACGTGCTGTGTGTTGGACGTGCTGTGTGTTGGAGCTGGCTGTGTGTTGGAGCTGGCTGTGTGTTGGAGCTGGCTGTGTGTTGGAGCTTGCTGTGTGTTGGAGCTTGCTGTGTGTTGGAGCTTGCTGTGTGTTGGAGCTTGCTGTGTGTTGGAGCTTGCTGTGTGCGGGTGCTTGCTGTGTGTTGGAGCTTGCTATGTGTTGGAGCTTGCTGTGTGTTGGAGCTTGCTGTGTGCGGGTGCTTGCTGTGTGTTGGAGCTTGCTATGTGTTGGAGCTTGCTGTGTGTTGGAGCTTGCTATGTGTTGGAGCTTGCTGTGTGTTGGAGCTTGCTATGTGTTGGAGCTTGCTGTGTGTTGGAGCTTGCTGTGTGTTGGGGCTTGCTGTGTGTTGGACGTGCTGTGTGTTGGAGCTTGCTGTGTGTTGGACGTGCTGTGTGTTGGAGCTTGCTCTGTTCGGCAGCTTGCTGTGTGTTGGAGCTTGCTGTGTGTTGGAGCTTGCTGTGTGTTGGAGCTTGCTGTGTGTTGGAGCTTGCTGTGTGCGGGTGCTTGCTGTGTGTTGGAGCTTGCTATGTGTTGGAGCTTGCTGTGTGTTGGAGCTTGTTGTGTGTCAGAGCTTGCTGTGAGTTGGAGTTTGCTCTGTGTTGGAGCGTGCTGTGTGCGGGAGCTTGCTGTGTGTTGGAGCTTGCTGTGTGTTGGAGCTTGCTGTGTGTTGGAGCTTGCTGTGTGCGGGAGTGTGCTGTGTGTGGGAGTTTGCTGTGTGTTGGAGCTTGCTGTGTGTTGGAGCTTGCTGTGTGCGGGAGTGTGCTGTGTGTTGGAGCTTGATGTTTGTTGGATCTTGCTGTGTGCAGGAGCTTGCTGTCTGTTGGAGCTTGATGTGTGCGGGAGATTGCTGTGTGTTGGATCTTGCTGTTTGTTGGATCTTGCTGTTTGTTGGATCTTGCTGTGTGCGGGAGCTTGCTGTGTGCTGGAGCTTGCAGTGTGTTGGAGCTTGCAGTGTGTTGGAGCTTGCAGTGTGTTGGAGCTTGCAGTGTGTTGGAGCTTGCAGTGTGTTGGAGCTTGCTGTGTGTTGGAGCTTGCTGTGTGTTGGAGCTTGCTGTGTGTTGGAGCTTGCTGTGTGTGGGAGCTTGCTGTGTGCGGGAGCTGGCTGTGTGTTGGAGCTTGCTGTGTGTTGGAGCTGGCTGTGTGTTGGACGTGCTTTGTGTTGGAGCTGGCTGTGTGTTGGAGCTGGCTGTGTGTTGGAGCTGGCTGTGTGTTGGACATGCTTTGTGTTGGAGCTGGTTGTGTGTTGGAGCTGGCTGTTTGTTGGAGTTTGCTGTGAGCGGGAGCTTGATGTTTGCTGGAGCTTGCTGTGTGTTGGAGCTTGTGTGTTGGAGCTCGCTGTCCGTTGGAGCTTGCTGTGTGTAGGAGCTTGCTGTGTGTTGGAGCTTGCTGTGTGTTGGAGGTTGCTGTTTGTTGGAGCTTGCTGTGTGCTGGAGCTTGCTTTGTGTTGATGCTTGCTGTGTGTTGGAGCTTGCTGTGTGTTGGAGCTTGATGTGTGCGGGAGCTTGCTGTGAGTTGGAGCTTGCTGTGTGTTGGAGCTTGATGTGTGCGGGAGCTTGCTGTTTGTTGGAGCTTGCTGTGTGCTGTAGCTTGCTGTTTGTTGGAGCTTGCTGTGTGTAGGAGCATGCTGTTTGTTGGAGCTTGCTGTGTGCGGGAGCTTGCTGTTTGTTGGAGCTTGCTGTGTGCTGTAGCTTGCTTTGTGTTGGTGCTTGATGTGTGCGGGAGCTTGATGTGTGTTGGAGCTTGATGTGTGCGGGAGCTTGCTGTTTGTTGGAGCTTGCTGTGTGTTGGAGCTTGTGTGTTGGAGCTCGCTGTCCGTTGGAGCTTGCTGTGTGTAGGAGCTTGCTGTGTGTTGGAGCTTGCTGTGTGTTGGAGGTTGCTGTTTGTTGGAGCTTGCTGTGTGTTGGAGCTTGCTGTGTGTTGGAGCTTGCTGTGTGTGGGAGCTTGCTGTGTGCGGGAGCTGGCTGTGTGTTGGAGCTTGCTGTGTGTTGGAGCTGGCTGTGTGTTGGACGTGCTTTGTGTTGGAGCTGGCTGTGTGTTGGAGCTGGCTGTGTGTTGGAGCTGGCTGTGTGTTGGACATGCTTTGTGTTGGAGCTGGTTGTGTGTTGGAGCTGGCTGTTTGTTGGAGTTTGCTGTGAGCGGGAGCTTGATGTTTGCTGGAGCTTGCTGTGTGTTGGAGCTTGTGTGTTGGAGCTCGCTGTCCGTTGGAGCTTGCTGTGTGTAGGAGCTTGCTGTGTGTTGGAGCTTGCTGTGTGTTGGAGGTTGCTGTTTGTTGGAGCTTGCTGTGTGCTGGAGCTTGCTTTGTGTTGATGCTTGCTGTGTGTTGGAGCTTGCTGTGTGTTGGAGCTTGCTGTGTGTTGGAGCTTGATGTGTGCGGGAGCTTGCTGTGAGTTGGAGCTTGCTGTGTGTTGGAGCTTGATGTGTGCGGGAGCTTGCTGTTTGTTGGAGCTTGCTGTGTGCTGTAGCTTGCTGTTTGTTGGAGCTTGCTGTGTGTAGGAGCTTGCTGTTTGTTGGAGCTTGCTGTGTGCGGGAGCTTGCTGTTTGTTGGAGCTTGCTGTGTGCTGTAGCTTGCTTTGTGTTGGTGCTTGATGTGTGCGGGAGCTTGATGTGTGTTGGAGCTTGATGTGTGCGGGAGCTTGCTGTTTGTTGGAGCTTGCTGTGTGTTGGAGCTTGTGTGTTGGAGCTCGCTGTCCGTTGGAGCTTGCTGTGTGTAGGAGCTTGCTGTGTGTTGGAGCTTGCTGTGTGTTGGAGGTTGCTGTTTGTTGGAGCTTGCTGTGTGCTGGAGCTTGCTGTGTGTTGGAGCTTGCTGTTTGTTGGAGCTTGCTGTGTGTAGGAGCTTGCTGTTTGTTGGAGCTTGCTGTTTGTTGGAGCTTGCTGTGTGTTGGAGCTTGCTGTGTGTTGGAGCTTGCTGTGTGTTGGAGCTTGCTGTTTGTTGGAGCTTGCTGTGTGCAGGAGTTTGCTGTGTGTTGGAGCTTGATGTGTGTTGGAGCTTGCTGTGTGTTGGAGCTTGCTGTGTGCGGGAGCTTGCTGTGTGCTGGAGCTTGCTGTGTGCTGGAGCTTGCTGTGTGCGGGAGCTTGCTGTGTGTTGGAGCTAGCTTTGTGCTGGAGCTTGCTGTGTGTTGGAGCTTGCTGTGTGTTGGAGCTTGCTGTGTGTTGGAGCTTGCTGTGTGCTGGAGCTTGCTGTGTGCTGGAGCTTGCTGTGTGCTGGAGCTTGCTGTGTGCGGGAGCTTGCTGTGTGTTGGAGCTAGCTTTGTGCTGGAGCTTGCTGTGTGTTGGAGCTTGCTGTGTGTTGGAGCTTGCTGTGTGCGGGAGCTTGCTGTGTGTTGGAGCTTGCTGTGTGTTGGAGCTTGCTGTGTGCGGGAGCTTGCTGTGTGCGGGAGCTTGCTGTGTGCTGGAGCTTGCTGTGTGTTGGAGCTTGCTGTGTGCGGGAGCTTGCTGTGTGTTGGAGCTTGCTGTGTGCGGGAGTTTGCTGTGTGTTGGAGCTTGCTGTGTGCGGGAGCTTGCTGTGTGCGGGAGCTTGCTGTGTGCGGGAGTTTGCTGTGAGTTGGAGCTTGCTGTGTGCAGGAGCTTGCTGTGTGTTGGAGCTTGCTGTGTGTTGGAGCTTGCTGTTTGTGGGAGCTTGCTCTGTGTGGTAACTGGGTGCCTGTTGGAGCTTGCTGCTTGTGGTACCTTGCTGTTTGGGGGAGCTTGCTGTCTGCGAGAGCTTGCTGTGTGCTGGAGTTTGATGCGTGCTGGATCTTACTGTGTGTTGGAGCTTGCTGCGTGCTGGAGCTGGCAGTGTGTTGGAGCTTGCTGTTTGTTGGAGCTTGCTGTGTGCTAGAGTATGCTGTGTGTGGGATCTTGCTGTGTGTTGGTGCTTGCTGTGTGTTGGTGCTTGCTGTGTGCTGGAGCTTGCTTTGTGCGGGATCCTGCTTTGTGTTGGAGCTTGCTGTGTGTTGGAGCTTGCTGTGTGTTGGAGCTCGCTGTGTGTTGGAGCTTGCTGTGTGTTGGAGTTTGCTGTGAGCAGGAGCTTGCTGTTTGTTGGAGCTTGCTGTGTGCGGGAGCTTTTGTGTGCGGGAGCGTGCTGTGTGCTGGAGCTTGCTGTGAGTTGGAGCTCGCAGTGTGTAGGAGCTTGCTGTGTGCTGGAGCTTGCAGTGTGTTGGAGCTTGCTGTGTGTTGGAGCTTGCAGTGTGTAGGAGCTTGCAGTGTGTAGGAGCTTGCTGTGTGTTGGAGCTTGCTGTGTGCCGGGGCTTGCTGTGTGTTGGAGCTTGCTGTGTGCTGGAGCTTGCTGTGTGCCGGGGCTTGCTGTGTGTTGGAGCTTGCTGTGTGCTGGAGCTTGCTGTGTGCTGGAGCTTGCAGTGTGTTGGAGCTTGCAGTGTGTTGGAGCTTGCAGTGTGTAGGAGCTTGCAGTGTGTAGGAGCTTGCTGTGTGTTGGAGCTTGCTGTGTGCCGGGGCTTGCTGTTTGTTGGACGTGCTGTGTGTTGGACGTGCTGTGTGTTGGACGTGCTGTGTGTTGGACGTGCTGTGTGTTGGAGCTTGCTGTGTGTTGGAGCTTGCTGTGTGTTGGAGCTTGCTGTGTGTTGGAGCTTGCTGTTTGTTGGAGTTTGCTGTGTGCGGGAGCTTTTGTGTGCGGGAGCGTGCTGTGTGCGGGAGTTTGCTGTGTGCGGGAGTTTGCTGTGTGCGGGAGTTTGCTGTGTGCGTGAGCTTGCTGTGTGCGGGAGCTTGCTCTGTGTTGGAGCTTGCTGTGTGCTGGAGCTTGCTGTTTGTTGAATCTTACTGTGTGCAGGAGCTTGCTGTGTGTTGGAGCTTGCTGTGTGCGGGAGCTTGCTGTGTGTTGGACGTGCTGTCTGTTGGCGCTGGCTGTGTGTTGGAGCTGGCTTTTTGTTGGAGTTTGCTGTGAGCGGGAGCTTGATGTGTGCTGGAGCTTGTGTGTTGGTGCTTGCTGTGTGTTGGAGCTTGCTGTGTGTTGGAGGTTGCTGTTTGTTGGAGCTTGCTGTGTGTTGGAACTTGTGTGTTGGTGCTTGCTGTGTGTTGGAGCTTGCTGTGTGTTGGAGGTTGCTGTTTGTTGGAGCTTGCTGTGTGTTGGAGCTTGTGTGTTGGTGCTTGCTGTGTGTTGGAGCTTGCTGTGTGTTGGAGGTTGCTGTTTGTTGGAGCTTGCTGTGTGTTGGAACTTGTGTGTTGGTGCTTGCTGTGTGTTGGAGCTTGCTGTGTGTTGGAGGTTGCTGTTTGTTGGAGCTTGCTGTGTGTTGGAGCTTGCTGTGTGTTGGAGGTTGCTGTGTGTTGGAGCTTGCTGTGTGTTGGAGCTTGCTGTTTGTTGGAGCTTGCTGTGTGCGGGAGTTTGCTGTGTGTTGGAGCTTGCTGTGTGCGGGAGCTTGCTGTGTGCGGGAGCTTGCTGTGTGTTGGAGCTTGCTGTGTGCTGGAGCTTGCTGTTTGTTGGAGCTTGCTGTGTGCGGGAGTTTGCTGTGTGCTGGAGCTTGATGTGTGCTGGATCTTACTGTGTGTTGGAGCTTGCTGCGTGCTGGAGCTGGCAGTGTGTTGGAGCTTGCTGTTTGTTGGAGCTTGCTGTGTGCTAGAGTATGCTGTGTGTGGGATCTTGCTGTGTGTTGGAGCTTGCTGTGTGTTGGGGCTTGCTGTGTGTTGGACGTGCTGTGTGTTGGAGCTTGCTGTGTGTTGGACGTGCTGTGTGTTGGACGTGCTGTGTGTTGGACGTGCTGTGTGTTGGACGTGCTGTGTGTTGGAGCTTTTGTGTGTTGGAGCTTGCTGTGTGTTGGAGCTTGCTGTGTGTTGGAGCTTGCTGTGTGTTGGAGCTTGCTGTGTGTTGGAGCTTGCTGTGTGCGGGTGCTTGCTGTGTGTTGGAGCTTGCTGTGTGCGGGTGCTTGCTGTGTGTTGGAGCTTGCTGTGTGTTGGAGCTTGCTGTGTGTTGGAGCTTGCTGTGTGTTGGGGCTTGCTGTGTGTTGGACGTGCTGTGTGTTGGAGCTTGCTGTGTGTTGGACGTGCTGTGTGTTGGACGTGCTGTGTGTTGGAGCTTGCTGTGTGTTGGAGCTTGCTGTGTGTTGGAGCTTTTGTGTGTTGGAGCTTGCTGTGTGTTGGAGCTTGCTGTGTGTTGGAGCTTGCTGTGTGCGGGTGCTTGCTGTGTGTTGGAGCTTGCTATGTGTTGGAGCTTGCTGTGTGTTGGAGCTTGCTGTGTGCGGGTGCTTGCTGTGTGTTGGAGCTTGCTATGTGTTGGAGCTTGCTGTGTGTTGGGGCTTGCTGTGTGTTGGACGTGCTGTGTGTTGGAGCTTGCTGTGTGTTGGACGTGCTGTGTGTTGGACGTGCTGTGTGTTGGAGCTTGCTATGTGTTGGAGCTTGCTGTGTGTTGGGGCTTGCTGTGTGTTGGACGTGCTGTGTGTTGGAGCTTGCTGTGTGTTGGACGTGCTGTGTGTTGGACGTGCTGTGTTCGGCAGCTTGCTGTGTGTTGGAGCTTGCTGTGTGTTGGAGCTTGCTGTGTGTTGGAGCTTGCTGTGTGTTGGAGCTTGCTGTGTGTTGGAGCTTGCTGTGTGTTGGAGCTTGCTGTGTGCGGGTGCTTGCTGTGTGTTGGAGCTTGCTGTGTGTTGGAGCTTGTTGTGTGTCAGAGCTTGCTGTGAGTTGGAGTTTGCTCTGTGTTGGAGCGTGCTGTGTGCGGGAGCTTGCTGTGTGCGGGAGCTTGCTGTGTGCTGGAGCTTGCTGTGTGTTGGAGCTTGCTGTGTGTTGGAGCTTGCTGTGTGCCGGGGCTTGCTGTGTGTTGGACGTGCTGTGTGTTGGACGTGCTGTGTGTTGGACGTGCTGTGTGTTGAACGTGCTGTGTGTTGGAGCTTGCTGTGTGTTGGAGCTTGCTGTGTGTTGGAGCTTGCTGTGTGTTGGAGCTTGCTGTGTGCGGGTGCTTGCTGTGTGTTGGAGCTTGCTATGTTTTGGAGCTTGCTGTGTGTTGGAGCTTGCTGTGTGTTGTGGCTTGCTGTGTGTTGGACGTGCTGTGTGTTGGAGCTTGCTGTGTGTTGGACGTGCTGTGTGTTGGACGTGCTGTGTGTTGGACGTGCTGTGTGTTGGAGCTTGCTGTGTGTTGGAGCTGGCTGTGTGTTGGAGCTTGCTGTGTGTTGGAGCTTGCTGTGTGTTGGAGCTTGCTGTGTGTTGGAGCTTGCTGTGTGTTGGAGCTTGCTGTGTGCGGGTGCTTGCTGTGTGTTGGAGCTTGCTATGTGTTGGAGCTTGCTGTGTGTTGGAGCTTGCTGTGTGCGGGTGCTTGCTGTGTGTTGGAGCTTGCTATGTGTTGGAGCTTGCTGTGTGTTGGAGCTTGCTATGTGTTGGAGCTTGCTGTGTGTTGGAGCTTGCTATGTGTTGGAGCTTGCTGTGTGTTGGAGCTTGCTGTGTGTTGGGGCTTGCTGTGTGTTGGACGTGCTGTGTGTTGGAGCTTGCTGTGTGTTGGACGTGCTGTGTGTTAGAGCTTGCTGTGTTCGGCAGCTTGCTGTGTGTTGGAGCTTGCTGTGTGTTGGAGCTTGCTGTGTGTTGGAGCTTGCTGTGTGCGGGTGCTTGCTGTGTGTTGGAGCTTGCTATGTGTTGGAGCTTGCTGTGTGTTGGAGCTTGTTGTGTGTCAGAGCTTGCTGTGAGTTGGAGTTTGCTCTGTGTTGGAGCGTGCTGTGTGCGGGAGCTTGCTGTGTGTTGGAGCTTGCTGTGTGTTGGAGCTTGCTGTGTGTTGGAGCTTGCTGTGTGCGGGAGTGTGCTGTGTGTGGGAGTTTGCTGTGTGTTGGAGCTTGCTGTGTGTTGGAGCTTGCTGTGTGCGGGAGTGTGCTGTGTGTTGGAGCTTGATGTTTGTTGGATCTTGCTGTGTGCAGGAGCTTGCTGTCTGTTGGAGCTTGATGTGTGCGGGAGATTGCTGTGTGTTGGATCTTGCTGTTTGTTGGATCTTGCTGTTTGTTGGATCTTGCTGTGTGCGGGAGCTTGCTGTGTGCTGGAGCTTGCAGTGTGTTGGAGCTTGCAGTGTGTTGGAGCTTGCAGTGTGTTGGAGCTTGCAGTGTGTTGGAGCTTGCTGTGTGTTGGAGCTTGCTGTGTGTTGGAGCTTGCTGTGTGTTGGAGCTTGCTGTGTGTGGGAGCTTGCTGTGTGCGGGAGCTGGCTGTGTGTTGGAGCTTGCTGTGTGTTGGAGCTGGCTGTGTGTTGGACGTGCTTTGTGTTGGAGCTGGCTGTGTGTTGGAGCTGGCTGTGTGTTGGAGCTGGCTGTGTGTTGGACATGCTTTGTGTTGGAGCTGGTTGTGTGTTGGAGCTGGCTGTTTGTTGGAGTTTGCTGTGAGCGGGAGCTTGATGTTTGCTGGAGCTTGCTGTGTGTTGGAGCTTGTGTGTTGGAGCTCGCTGTCCGTTGGAGCTTGCTGTGTGTAGGAGCTTGCTGTGTGTTGGAGCTTGCTGTGTGTTGGAGGTTGCTGTTTGTTGGAGCTTGCTGTGTGCTGGAGCTTGCTTTGTGTTGATGCTTGCTGTGTGTTGGAGCTTGCTGTGTGTTGGAGCTTGATGTGTGCGGGAGCTTGCTGTGAGTTGGAGCTTGCTGTGTGTTGGAGCTTGATGTGTGCGGGAGCTTGCTGTTTGTTGGAGCTTGCTGTGTGTAGGAGCATGCTGTTTGTTGGAGCTTGCTGTGTGCGGGAGCTTGCTGTTTGTTGGAGCTTGCTGTGTGTTGGAGCTTGATGTGTGCGGGAGCTTGCTGTTTGTTGGAGCTTGCTGTGTGTTGGAGCTTGTGTGTTGGAGCTCGCTGTCCGTTGGAGCTTGCTGTGTGTAGGAGCTTGCTGTGTGTTGGAGCTTGCTGTGTGTTGGAGGTTGCTGTTTGTTGGAGCTTGCTGTGTGCTGGAGCTTGCTGTGTGTTGGAGCTTGCTGTTTGTTGGAGCTTGCAGTGTGTAGGAGCTTGCAGTGTGTAGGAGCTTGCTGTGTGTTGGAGCTTGCTGTGTGCCGGGGCTTGCTGTTTGTTGGACGTGCTGTGTGTTGGACGTGCTGTGTGTTGGACGTGCTGTGTGTTGGACGTGCTGTGTGTTGGAGCTTGCTGTGTGTTGGAGCTTGCTGTGTGTTGGAGCTTGCTGTTTGTTGGAGTTTGCTGTGTGCGGGAGCTTTTGTGTGCGGGAGCGTGCTGTGTGCGGGAGTTTGCTGTGTGCGGGAGTTTGCTGTGTGCGGGAGCTTGCTGTGTATTGGAGCTTGCTACTTGTGGGACCTTGCTGTTTGGGGGAGCTTGCTGTGTGCGAGAGCTTGCAGTTTGTGGGAGATTTCTGTCTGTGGGAGCTTGCAGTGTGTTGGAGCTTGCTGTGTGTTGGATCTTGCGGTTTGTGGGACCTTGCTGTGTGCTGGAGCTTGCTGTGTGCGGGAGCTTGCTGTGTGCGGGAGCTTGTTGTGTGTTGGAGCTTGCTGTTTGTTGAATCTTACTGTGTGCAGGAGCTTGCTGTGTGTTGGAGCTTGCTGTGTGCGGGAGCTTGCTGTGTGTTGGACGTGCTGTCTGTTGGCGCTGGCTGTGTGTTGGAGCTGGCTTTTTGTTGGAGTTTGCTGTGAGCGGGAGCTTGATGTGTGCTGGAGCTTGCTGTGTGTTGGAGCTTGTGTGTTGGTGCTTGCTGTGTGTTGGAGCTTGCTGTGTGTTGGAGGTTGCTGTTTGTTGGAGCTTGCTGTGTGTTGGAACTTGTGTGTTGGTGCTTGCTGTGTGTTGGAGCTTGCTGTGTGTTGGAGGTTGCTGTTTGTTGGAGCTTGCTGTGTGTTGGAGCTTGTGTGTTGGTGCTTGCTGTGTGTTGGAGCTTGCTGTGTGTTGGAGGTTGCTGTTTGTTGGAGCTTGCTGTGTGTTGGAACTTGTGTGTTGGTGCTTGCTGTGTGTTGGAGCTTGCTGTGTGTTGGAGGTTGCTGTTTGTTGGAGCTTGCTGTGTGTTGGAGCTTGCTGTGTGTTGGAGGTTGCTGTGTGTTGGAGCTTGCTGTGTGTTGGAGCTTGCTGTTTGTTGGAGCTTGCTGTGTGCGGGAGTTTGCTGTGTGTTGGAGCTTGCTGTGTGCGGGAGCTTGCTGTGTGCGGGAGCTTGCTGTGTGTTGGAGCTTGCTGTGTGCTGGAGCTTGCTGTTTGTTGGAGCTTGCTGTGTGCGGGAGTTTGCTGTGTGCTGGAGCTTGATGTGTGCTGGAGCTTGATGTGTGCTGGATCTTACTGTGTGTTGGAGCTTGCTGCGTGCTGGAGCTGGCAGTGTGTTGGAGCTTGCTGTTTGTTGGAGCTTGCTGTGTGCTAGAGTATGCTGTGTGTGGGATCTTGCTGTGTGTTGGTGCTTGCTCTGTGCTGGAGCTTGCTTTGTGCGGGTTCCTGCTTTGTGCTGGAGCTCGCTGTGTGTTGGAGCTCGCTGTGTGTTGGAGCTTGCTGTGTGTTGGAGCTTGCTGTGTGTTGGAGTTTGATGTGAGCAGGAGCTTGCTGTGTGTTGGAGCTTGCTGTGTGTTGGAGCTTGCTGTGTGTTGGAGCTTGCTGTGTGTTGGAGTTTGATGTGAGCAGGAGCTTGCTGTGTGTTGGAGCTTGCTGTGTGTTGGAGCTTGCTGTGTGTTGGACGTGCTGTGTGTTGGAGCTTGCTGTGTGTTGGACGTGCTGTGTGTTGGAGCTTGCTGTGTGTTGGAGCTTGCTGTGTGTTGGACGTGCTGTGTGTTGGAAGTGCTGTGTGTTGGAGCTTGCTGTGTGTTGGCAGTGCTGTGTGTTGGACGTGCTGTGTGTTGGAGCTTGCTGTGTGTTGGAGCTTGCTGTGTGTTGGAGCTTGCTGTGTGTTGGAGCTTGCTGTGTGTTGGAGCTTGCTGTGTGTTGGAGCTTGCTGTGTGCGGGTGCTTGCTGTGTGTTGGAGCTTGCTATGTGTTGGAGCTTGCTGTGTGTTGGAGCTTGCTGTGTGTTGGGGCTTGCTGTGTGTTGGACGTGCTGTGTGTTGGAGCTTGCTGTGTGTTGGACGTGCTGTGTGTTGGACGTGCTGTGTGTTGGAGCTTGCTGTGTGTTGGAGCTTGCTGTGTGTTGGAGCTTGCTGTGTGTGGGAGTGTGCTGTGTGTGGGAGTTTGCTGTGTGTTGGAGCTTGATGTGTGCGGCAGCTTGCTGTTTGTAGGAGCTTGCTGTGTGTTGGAGCTTGCTGTGCGTTGGAGCTTGATGTTTGTTGGAGCTTGCTGTGTGTTGGAGCTTGCTGTGTGTTGGAGCTTGATGTTTGTTGGAGCTTGCTGTGTGTTGGAGCTTGCTGTGTGTTGGAGCTTGCTGTGTGTTGGAGCTTGCTGTGTGTTGGAGCTCGCTGTGTGCGGGAGCGTGCTGTGTGCGGGAGCTTGCTGTGTGCGGGAGCTTGCTGTGTGTTAGAGCTTGCTGTGAGTTGGAGTTTGCTCTGTGTTGGAGCGTGCTGTGTGCGGGAGCTTGATGTTTGTTGGAGCTTGCTGTTTGTTGGAGCTTGCTGTGTGCGGGATCCTGCCGTTTGTGGGAGCTTGCTGTGTGTGGGACCTGGGTGCCTGTTGGAGCTTGCTGCTTGTGGGACCTTGCTGTTTGGGGGAGCTTGCTGTCTGCGAGAGCTTGCAGTGTGCTGGAGTTTGATGTGTGCTGGATCTTACTCTGTGTTGGAGCCTGCTGCGTGCTGGAGCTGGCAGTGTGTTGGAGCTTGCTGTTTGTTGGAGCTTGCTGTGTGCTAGAGTATGCTGTGTGTGGGATCTTGCTGTGTGTTGGTGCTTGCTGTGTGCTGGAGCTTGCTTTGTGCGGGATCCTGCTTTGTGCGGCAGCTTGCTGTGTGTTGGAGCTTGCAGTGTGTTGGAGCTTGCTGTGTGTTGGAGCTTGCTGTGTGTTGGAGCTTGCTGTGTGTTGGAGCTTGCTGTGAGTCAGAGCTTGCTGTGAGTCGGAGTTTGCTCTGTGTTGGAGCGTGCTGTGTGCGGGAGCGTGCTGTGTGCGGGAGCGTGCTGTGTGCGGGAGCGTGCTGTGTGCGGGAGCGTGCTGTGTGCGGGAGCTTGCTGTGTGCGGGAGCTTGCTGTGTGCGGGAGCTTGCAGTGTGTTGGAGCTTGCAATGTGTTGGAGCTAGCTTTGTGCTGGAGCTTGCTGTGTGTTAGAGCTTGCTGTGAGTTGGAGTTTGCTCTGTGTTGGAGCGTGCTGTGTGCGGGTGCTTGCTGTTTGTTGGAGCTTGCTGTTTGTTGGAGCTTGCTGTTTGTTGGAGCTTGCTGTGTGCTAGAGTATGCTGTGTGTGGGATCTTGCTGTGTGTTGGAGCTTGCTGTGTGCGGGATCCTGCCGTTTGTGGGAGCTTGCTGTCTGCGGGAGCTTGCTGTGTGTGGGAACTGGGTGCCTGTTGGAGCTTGCTGCTTGTGGGACCTTGCTGTTTGGGGGAGCTTGCTGTCTGCGAGAGCTTGCAGTGTGCTGGAGTTTGATGTGTGCTGGATCTTACTGTGTGTTGGAGCCTGCTGCGTGCTGGAGCTGGCAGTGTGTTGGAGCTTGCTGTTTGTTGGAGCTTGCTGTGTGCTAGAGTATGCTGTGTGTGGGATCTTGCTGTGTGCTGGAGCTTGCTTTGTGCGGGAGCTTGCTATGTGCGGGATCCTGCTTTGTGCTGGAGCTTGCTGTGTGTTGGAGCTTGCTGTGTGTTGGAGTTTGCTGTGTGTTGGAGTTTGCTGTGTGTTGGAGCTTGCTGTGTGTTGGAGCTTGCAGTGTGTTGGAGCTTGCTTTGTGCTGGAGCTTGCTGTGTGTTGGAGCTTTCTGTGTGTTGGAGCTTGCTGTGTGCGGCAGCTTGCTGTGTGCGGGAGCTTGCTGTGTGCGGGAGCTTGCTGTGTGCGGGAGCTTGCTGTGTGCGGGAGCTTGCTGTTTGTTGGAGATTGCTGTGTGTGGGAGCTTGCTGTGTGCGGGATACTGCCGTTTGTGGGAGCTTGCTGTGTGTTGGACGTGCTGTGTGTTCGAGCTTGCTGTGTGTTGGAGCTTGCTGTCTGTGGGAGCTTGCTGTGTGTGGGAGCTGGCTGCCTGTTGGTGCTTGCTGCTTGTGGGACCTTGCTGTTTGGGGGAGCTTTCTGTCTGCGAGAGCTTGCAGTGTGCTGGAGCTTGATGTGTGCTGGATCGTACTGTGTGTTGGAGCTTGCTGCGTGCTGGAGCTGGCAGTGTGTTGGAGATGGCTGTTTGTTGGAGCTTGTTGTGTGCTAGAGTATGCTGTGTGTGGGAGCTTGCTGTGTGTTGGTGCTTGCTCTGTGCTGGAGCTTGCTATGTGCGGGATCCTGCTTTGTGTTGGAGCTTGCTGTGTGTTGCAGCTTGCTGTGTGTTGGAGCTGGCTGTGAGCAGGAGTTTGCTGTTTGCTGGTGCTTGCTGTTTGTTGGATCTTGCTGTGTGTTGGACGTGCTGTGTGTTGGACGTGCTGTGTGTTGGACGTGCTGTGTGTTGGACGTGCTGTGTGTTGGACGTGCTGTGTGTTGGACGTGCTGTGTGTTGGACGTGCTGTGTGTTGGACGTGCTGTGTGTTGGAGCTTGCTGTGTGTTGGAGCTTGCTGTGTGTTGGAGCTTGCTGTGTGTTGGAGCTTGCTGTGTGTTGGAGCTTGCTGTGTGTTGGGGCTTGCTGTGTGTGGGACCTTGCTGTTTGTTGGAACTTGCTGTGTGCAGGAGCTTGCTGTGTGCGGGAGCTTGCTGTGTGTTGGAGCTTGCTGTGTGTTGGAGCTTGATGTGTGCGGGAGATTGCTGTGTGTAGGAGCTTGCTGTGTGTTGGAGCTTGATGTGTGTAGGAGCTTGCTGTGTGTTGGAGCTTGATGTGTGTTGGAGCTTGCTGTGTGCGGGAGCTTGCTGTGTGTTGGAGGTTGCTGTGTGCGGGAGTTTGCTTTGTGTTGGAGCTTGCTGTGTGTTGGAGCTTGCTGTGTGTTGGAGCTTGATGTGTGTTGGAGCTTGCTGTGTGTTGGAGCTTGCTGTGTGTTGGAGCTTGATGTGTGTTGGAGCTTGCTGTGTGTTGGAGCTTGCTGTGTGTTGGAGCTTGCTGTGTGCGGGAGATTGCAGTGTGTTGGAGCTTGCTGTGTGTTGGAGCTTGCTGTGTGCGGGAGTGTGCTGTGTGTGGGAGTTTGCTTTGTGTAGGAGCTTGCTGTGTGTTGGAGCTTGATGTGTGTTGGAGCTTGCTGTGTGTTGGAGCTTGATGTGTGTTGGAGGTTGCTGTGTGCGGGAGCTTGATGTGTGTTGGAGCTTGCTGTGTGTTGGAGCTTGTTGTGTCTGGGAGCTTGCTGTGTGTTGGAGCTTGCTGTGTGCGGGAGATTGCTGTGTGCGGGAGCTTGCTGTGTGCTGGAGCTTGCTGTGTGCTGAAGCTTGCTGTGTGCGGGAGCTTGCTGTGTGTTGGAGCTTGCTGTGTGTTGGAGCTTGTTGTGTCTGGGAGCTTGCTGTGTGCGGGAGATTGCTGTGTGCTGGAGCTTGCTGTGTGCTGGAGCTTGCTGTGTGCTGGAGCTTGCTGTGTGCGGGATCGTGCTGTGTGCTGGAGCTTGCTGTGTGCTGGAGCTTGCTGTGTGTTGGAGGTTGCTGTGTGCGGGAGTTTGCTTTGTGTTGGAGCTTGATGTGTGCGGGAGATTGCTGTGTGTTGGAGCTTGATGTGTGTTGGAGCTTGATGTGTGTTGGAGCTTGCTGTGTGTTGGAGCTTGCTGTGTGTTGGAGCTTGCTGTGTGTTGGAGCTTGATGTGTGTTGGAGCTTGATGTGTGTTGGAGCTTGATGTGTGTTGGAGCTTGCTGTGTGTTGGAGCTTGATGTGTGTTGGAGCTTGCTGTGTGCGGGAGATTGCAGTGTGTTGGAGCTTGCTGTTTGTGGGAAATTGCTGTGTGCGGGAGGTTGCTTTTTCCGGGAGCTTGCTGTGTGCTGGAGCTTGCTGTGTGCTGGAGCTTGCAGTGTGTTGGAGCTTGCAGTGTGTTGGAGCTTGCAGTGTGTTGGAGCTTGCTGTTTGTTGGAGCTTGCTGTGTGTTGGTGCTTGCTGTGTGCTGGAGCTTGCTGTGTGTTGGAGCTCGCAGTGTGTTGGAGTTTGCTGTGTGTTGGACGTGCTGTGTGTAGGAGCTTGCTGTGTGTTGGAGCTTGCTGTGTGTTGGAGCTTGCAGTGTGTAGGAGCTTGCTGTGTGTTGGAGCTTGCTGTGTGTTGGAGCTTGCAGTGTGTTGGAGCTTGCTGTGTGTTGGAGCTTGCTGTGTGTTGGAGCTTGCAGTGTGTTGGAGCTTGCAGTGTGTTGGAGCTTGCTGTGTGTTGGAGCTTGCTGTGTGTTGGAGCTTGCTGTGTGTTGGAGCTTGCTGTGTGTTGGAGCTTGCTGTGAGTCAGAGCTTGCTGTGAGTCGGAGTTTGCTCTGTGTTGGAGCGTGCTGTGTGCGGGAGCGTGCTGTGTGCGGGAGCGTGCTGTGTGCTGGAGCTTGCAGTGTGTTGGAGCTTGCAGTGTGTTGGAGCTTGCAGTGTGTTGGAGCTTGCAGTGTGTTGGAGCTTGCTGTTTGTTGGAGCTTGCTGTGTGCTAGAGTATGCTGTGTGTTGGTGCTTGCTGTGTGCTGGAGCTTGCTGTGTGTTGGAGCTCGCAGTGTGTTGGAGTTTGCTGTGTGTTGGACGTGCTGTGTGTAGGAGCTTGCTGTGTGTTGGAGCTTGCTGTGTGTTGGAGCTTGCAGTGTGTTGGAGCTTGCTGTGTGTTGGAGCTTGCAGTGTGTAGGAGCTTGCTGTGTGTTGGAGCTTGCTGTGTGTTGGAGCTTGCTGTGTGTTGGAGCTTGCTGTGTGTTGGAGCTTGCTGTGAGTCAGAGCTTGCTGTGAGTCGGAGTTTGCTCTGTGTTGGAGTTTGCTCTGTGTTGGAGCGTGCTGTGTGCGGGTGCTTGCTGTTTGTTGGAGCTTGCTGTTTGTTGGAGCTTGCTGTGTGCTAGAGTATGCTGTGTGTGGGATCTTGCTGTGTGTTGGAGCTTGCTGTGTGCGGGATCCTGCCGTTTGTGGGAGCTTGCTGTCTGCGGGAGCTTGCTGTGTGTGGGAACTGGGTGCCTGTTGGAGCTTGCTGCTTGTGGGACCTTGCTGTTTGGGGGAGCTTGCTGTCTGCGAGAGCTTGCAGTGTGCTGGAGTTTGATGTGTGCTGGATCTTACTGTGTGTTGGAGCCTGCTGCGTGCTGGAGCTGGCAGTGTGTTGGAGCTTGCTGTTTGTTGGAGCTTGCTGTGTGCTAGAGTATGCTGTGTGTGGGATCTTGCTGTGTGCTGGAGCTTGCTTTGTGCGGGAGCTTGCTATGTGCGGGATCCTGCTTTGTGCTGGAGCTTGCTGTGTGTTGGAGCTTGCTGTGTGTTGGAGCTTGCTGTGTGTTGGAGTTTGCTGTGTGTTGGAGTTTGCTGTGTGTTGGAGCTTGCTGTGTGTTGGAGCTTGCTGTGTGTTGGAGCTTGCAGTGTGTTGGAGCTTGCTTTGTGCTGGAGCTTGCTGTGTGCCGGGGCGTGCTGTGTGTTGGACGTGCTGTGTGTAGTAGCTTGCTGTGTGTTGGAGCTTGCTGTGTGTTGGAGCTTGCTGTGTTTTGGAGCTTGCTGTGTGCGGGAGCTTGCTGTGTGCGGGAGCTTGCTGTTTGTTGGAGATTGCTGTGTGTGGGAGCTTGCTGTGTGCGGGATACTGCCGTTTGTGGGAGCTTGCTGTGTGTTGGAGCTTGCTGTGTGTTGGAGCTTGCTGTGTGTTGGACGTGCTGTGTGTTGGAGCTTGCTGTGTGTTGGAGCTTGCTGTCTGTGGGAGCTTGCTGTGTGTGGGAGCTGGCTGCCTGTTGGTGCTTGCTGCTTGTGGGAACTTGCTGTTTGGGGGAGCTTTCTGTCTGCGAGAGCTTGCAGTGTGCTGGAGCTTGATGTGTGCTGGATCGTACTGTGTGTTGGAGCTTGCTGCGTGCTGGAGCTGGCAGTGTGTTGGAGATGGCTGTTTGTTGGAGCTTGTTGTGTTCTAGAGTATGCTGTGTGTGGGAGCTTGCTGTGTGTTGGTGCTTGCTCTGTGCTGGAGCTTGCTATGTGCGGGATCCTGCTTTGTGTTGGAGCTTGCTGTGTGTTGCAGCTTGCTGTGTGTTGGAGCTTGCTGTGAGCAGGAGTTTGCTGTTTGTTGGTGCTTGCTGTGTGTTGGAGCTTGCTGTGTGTTGGACGTGCTGTGTGTTGGACGTGCTGTGTGTTGGACGTGCTGTGTGTTGGACGTGCTGTGTGTTGGACGTGCTGTGTGTTGGAGCTTGCTGTGTGTTGGAGCTTGCTGTGTGTTGGAGCTTGCTGTGTGTTGGAGCTTGCTGTGTGTTGGGGCTTGCTGTGTGTTGGAGCTTGCTGTGTGTTGGAGCTTGCTGTGTGCGGGAGTTTGCTGTGTGTGGGAGTTTGCTTTGTGTAGGAGCTTGCTGTGTGTTGGAGCTTGATGTGTGTTGGAGCTTGCTGTGTGTTGGAGCTTGCTGTGTGTTGGAGCTTGATGTGTGTTGGAGCTTGCTGTGTGTTGGAGCTTGATGTGTGTTGGAGCTTGCTGTGTGCGGGAGATTGCAGTGTGTTGGAGCTTGCTGTTTGTGGGAAATTGCTGTGTGCGGGGGCTTGCTTTTTCCGGGAGCTTGCTGTGTGCTGGAGCTTGCTGTGTGTTGGAGCTAGCTTTGTGCTGGAGCTTGCTGTGTGTTGGAGCTTGCTGTGTGTTGGAGCTTGCTGTGTGCGGGAGCTTGCTGTGTGCGGGAGCTTGCTGTGTGTTGGAGCTTGCTGTGTGTTGGAGCTTGCTGTGTGCAGGAGCTTGCTGTGTGCGGGAGCTTGCAGTGTGTTGGAGCTTGCAATGTGTTGGAGCTTGTTGTGTGTCAGAGCTTGCTGTGAGTCGGAGTTTGCTCTGTGTTGGAGCTTGCTGTGTGTTGGAGCTTGCTGTGTGCGGGAGTGTGCTATGTTTTGGAGCTTGATGTGTGCGGCAGCTTGC
The DNA here is from genome assembly GCA_026770705.1 of Isurus oxyrinchus. NCBI lineage: Eukaryota > Metazoa > Chordata > Chondrichthyes > Lamniformes > Lamnidae > Isurus > Isurus oxyrinchus. The sequence goes on along the minus strand of JANJGN010000031.1, from coordinate 16,522,906 downwards.
TGTTTGTGGGAGCTTGCTGTGTGTGGGAACTGGGTGCCTGTTGGAGCTTGCTGCTTGTGGGACCTTGCTGTTTGGGGGAGCTTGCTGTCTGCGAGAGCTTGCAGTGTGCTGGAGTTTGATGTGTGCTGGATCTTACTGTGTGTTGGAGCCTGCTGCGTGCTGGAGCTGGCAGTGTGTTGGAGCTTGCTGTTTGTTGGAGCTTGCTGTGTGCTAGAGTATGCTGTGTGTGGGATCTTGCTGTGTGTTGGTGCTTGCTGTGTGCTGGAGCTTGCTTTGTGCGGGATCCTGCTTTGTGCGGCAGCTTGCTGTGTGTTGGAGCTTGCAGTGTGTTGGAGCTTGCTGTGTGTTGGAGCTTGCTGTGTGTTGGAGCTTGCTGTGTGTTGGAGCTTGCTGTGAGTCAGAGCTTGCTGTGAGTCGGAGTTTGCTCTGTGTTGGAGCGTGCTGTGTGCGGGAGCGTGCTGTGTGCGGGAGCGTGCTGTGTGCGGGAGCGTGCTGTGTGCGGGAGCGTGCTGTGTGCGGGAGCGTGCTGTGTGCGGGAGCTTGCTGTGTGCGGGAGCTTGCTGTGTGCGGGAGCTTGCAGTGTGTTGGAGCTTGCAATGTGTTGGAGCTAGCTTTGTGCTGGAGCTTGCTGTGTGTTGGAGCTTGCTGTGTGTTGGAGCTTGCTGTGTGCGGGAGCTTGCTGTGTGCGGGAGCTTGCTGTGTGTTGGAGCTTGCTGTGTGTTGGAGCTTGCTGTGTGCAGGAGCTTGCTGTGTGCGGGAGCTTGCAGTGTGTTGGAGCTTGCAATGTGTTGGAGCTTGTTGTGTGTCAGAGCTTGCTGTGAGTCGGAGTTTGCTCTGTGTTGGAGCTTGCTGTGTGTTGGAGCTTGCTGTGTGCGGGAGTGTGCTATGTTTTGGAGCTTGATGTGTGCGGCAGCTTGCTGTTTGTGGGAGCTTGCTGTGTGTGGGAACTGGGTGCCTGTTGGAGCTTGCTGCTTGTGGGACCTTGCTGTTTGGGGGAGCTTGCTGTCTGCGAGAGCTTGCAGTGTGCTGGAGTTTGATGTGTGCTGGATCTTACTGTGTGTTGGAGCCTGCTGCGTGCTGGAGCTGGCAGTGTGTTGGAGCTTGCTGTTTGTTGGAGCTTGCTGTGTGCTAGAGTATGCTGTGTGTGGGATCTTGCTGTGTGTTGGTGCTTGCTGTGTGCTGGAGCTTGCTTTGTGCGGGATCCTGCTTTGTGCGGCAGCTTGCTGTGTGTTGGAGCTTGCAGTGTGTTGGAGCTTGCTGTGTGTTGGAGCTTGCTGTGTGTTGGAGCTTGCTGTGTGTTGGAGCTTGCTGTGAGTCAGAGCTTGCTGTGAGTCGGAGTTTGCTCTGTGTTGGAGCGTGCTGTGTGCGGGAGCGTGCTGTGTGCGGGAGCGTGCTGTGTGCGGGAGCGTGCTGTGTGCGGGAGCGTGCTGTGTGCGGGAGCGTGCTGTGTGCGGGAGCGTGCTGTGTGCGGGAGCTTGCTGTGTGCGGGAGCTTGCTGTGTGCGGGAGCTTGCAGTGTGTTGGAGCTTGCAATGTGTTGGAGCTAGCTTTGTGCTGGAGCTTGCTGTGTGTTAGAGCTTGCTGTGAGTTGGAGTTTGCTCTGTGTTGGAGCGTGCTGTGTGCGGGTGCTTGCTGTTTGTTGGAGCTTGCTGTTTGTTGGAGCTTGCTGTTTGTTGGAGCTTGCTGTGTGCTAGAGTATGCTGTGTGTGGGATCTTGCTGTGTGTTGGAGCTTGCTGTGTGCGGGATCCTGCCGTTTGTGGGAGCTTGCTGTCTGCGGGAGCTTGCTGTGTGTGGGAACTGGGTGCCTGTTGGAGCTTGCTGCTTGTGGGACCTTGCTGTTTGGGGGAGCTTGCTGTCTGCGAGAGCTTGCAGTGTGCTGGAGTTTGATGTGTGCTGGATCTTACTGTGTGTTGGAGCCTGCTGCGTGCTGGAGCTGGCAGTGTGTTGGAGCTTGCTGTTTGTTGGAGCTTGCTGTGTGCTAGAGTATGCTGTGTGTGGGATCTTGCTGTGTGCTGGAGCTTGCTTTGTGCGGGAGCTTGCTATGTGCGGGATCCTGCTTTGTGCTGGAGCTTGCTGTGTGTTGGAGCTTGCTGTGTGTTGGAGTTTGCTGTGTGTTGGAGTTTGCTGTGTGTTGGAGCTTGCTGTGTGTTGGAGCTTGCAGTGTGTTGGAGCTTGCTTTGTGCTGGAGCTTGCTGTGTGTTGGAGCTTTCTGTGTGTTGGAGCTTGCTGTGTGCGGCAGCTTGCTGTGTGCGGGAGCTTGCTGTGTGCGGGAGCTTGCTGTTTGTTGGAGATTGCTGTGTGTGGGAGCTTGCTGTGTGCGGGATACTGCCGTTTGTGGGAGCTTGCTGTGTGTTGGACGTGCTGTGTGTTCGAGCTTGCTGTGTGTTGGAGCTTGCTGTCTGTGGGAGCTTGCTGTGTGTGGGAGCTGGCTGCCTGTTGGTGCTTGCTGCTTGTGGGACCTTGCTGTTTGGGGGAGCTTTCTGTCTGCGAGAGCTTGCAGTGTGCTGGAGCTTGATGTGTGCTGGATCGTACTGTGTGTTGGAGCTTGCTGCGTGCTGGAGCTGGCAGTGTGTTGGAGATGGCTGTTTGTTGGAGCTTGTTGTGTGCTAGAGTATGCTGTGTGTGGGAGCTTGCTGTGTGTTGGTGCTTGCTCTGTGCTGGAGCTTGCTATGTGCGGGATCCTGCTTTGTGTTGGAGCTTGCTGTGTGTTGCAGCTTGCTGTGTGTTGGAGCTGGCTGTGAGCAGGAGTTTGCTGTTTGCTGGTGCTTGCTGTTTGTTGGATCTTGCTGTGTGTTGGACGTGCTGTGTGTTGGACGTGCTGTGTGTTGGACGTGCTGTGTGTTGGACGTGCTGTGTGTTGGACGTGCTGTGTGTTGGACGTGCTGTGTGTTGGACGTGCTGTGTGTTGGAGCTTGCTGTGTGTTGGAGCTTGCTGTGTGTTGGAGCTTGCTGTGTGTTGGAGCTTGCTGTGTGTTGGAGCTTGCTGTGTGTTGGGGCTTGCTGTGTGTGGGACCTTGCTGTTTGTTGGAACTTGCTGTGTGCAGGAGCTTGCTGTGTGCGGGAGCTTGCTGTGTGTTGGAGCTTGCTGTGTGTTGGAGCTTGATGTGTGCGGGAGATTGCTGTGTGTAGGAGCTTGCTGTGTGTTGGAGCTTGATGTGTGTAGGAGCTTGCTGTGTGTTGGAGCTTGATGTGTGTTGGAGCTTGCTGTGTGCGGGAGCTTGCTGTGTGTTGGAGGTTGCTGTGTGCGGGAGTTTGCTTTGTGTTGGAGCTTGCTGTGTGTTGGAGCTTGCTGTGTGTTGGAGCTTGATGTGTGTTGGAGCTTGCTGTGTGTTGGAGCTTGCTGTGTGTTGGAGCTTGATGTGTGTTGGAGCTTGCTGTGTGTTGGAGCTTGCTGTGTGTTGGAGCTTGCTGTGTGCGGGAGATTGCAGTGTGTTGGAGCTTGCTGTGTGTTGGAGCTTGCTGTGTGCGGGAGTGTGCTGTGTGTGGGAGTTTGCTTTGTGTAGGAGCTTGCTGTGTGTTGGAGCTTGATGTGTGTTGGAGCTTGCTGTGTGTTGGAGCTTGTTGTGTCTGGGAGCTTGCTGTGTGTTGGAGCTTGCTGTGTGCGGGAGATTGCTGTGTGCGGGAGATTGCTGTGTGCGGGAGCTTGCTGTGTGCTGGAGCTTGCTGTGTGCTGGAGCTTGCTGTGTGCGGGAGCTTGCTGTGTGTTGGAGCTTGCTGTGTGTTGGAGCTTGTTGTGTCTGGGAGCTTGTTGTGTCTGGGAGCTTGCTGTGTGCGGGAGATTGCTGTGTGCTGGAGCTTGCTGTGTGCTGGAGCTTGCTGTGTGCTGGAGCTTGCTGTGTGCGGGATCGTGCTGTGTGCTGGAGCTTGCTGTGTGCTGGAGCTTGCTGTGTGTTGGAGGTTGCTGTGTGCGGGAGTTTGCTTTGTGTTGGAGCTTGATGTGTGCGGGAGATTGCTGTGTGTTGGAGCTTGATGTGTGTTGGAGCTTGATGTGTGTTGGAGCTTGCTGTGTGTTGGAGCTTGCTGTGTGTTGGAGCTTGCTGTGTGTTGGAGCTTGATGTGTGTTGGAGCTTGATGTGTGTTGGAGCTTGATGTGTGTTGGAGCTTGCTGTGTGTTGGAGCTTGATGTGTGTTGGAGCTTGCTGTGTGCGGGAGATTGCAGTGTGTTGGAGCTTGCTGTTTGTGGGAAATTGCTGTGTGCGGGAGGTTGCTTTTTCCGGGAGCTTGCTGTGTGCTGGAGCTTGCTGTGTGCTGGAGCTTGCAGTGTGTTGGAGCTTGCAGTGTGTTGGAGCTTGCAGTGTGTTGGAGCTTGCAGTGTGTTGGAGCTTGCTGTTTGTTGGAGCTTGCTGTGTGCTAGAGTATGCTGTGTGTTGGTGCTTGCTGTGTGCTGGAGCTTGCTGTGTGTTGGAGCTCGCAGTGTGTTGGAGTTTGCTGTGTGTTGGACGTGCTGTGTGTAGGAGCTTGCTGTGTGTTGGAGCTTGCTGTGTGTTGGAGCTTGCAGTGTGTAGGAGCTTGCTGTGTGTTGGAGCTTGCTGTGTGTTGGAGCTTGCTGTGTGTTGGAGCTTGCTGTGTGTTGGAGCTTGCAGTGTGTTGGAGCTTGCTGTGTGTTGGAGCTTGCTGTGTGTTGGAGCTTGCTGTGTGTTGGAGCTTGCTGTGTGTTGGAGCTTGCTGTGAGTCAGAGCTTGCTGTGAGTCGGAGTTTGCTCTGTGTCGGAGCGTGCTGTGTGCGGGAGCGTGCTGTGTGCGGGAGCGTGCTGTGTGCTGGAGCTTGCAGTGTGTTGGAGCTTGCAGTGTGTTGGAGCTTGCAGTGTGTTGGAGCTTGCAGTGTGTTGGAGCTTGCAGTGTGTTGGAGCTTGCTGTTTGTTGGAGCTTGCTGTGTGCTAGAGTATGCTGTGTGTTGGTGCTTGCTGTGTGCTGGAGCTTGCTGTGTGTTGGAGCTCGCAGTGTGTTGGAGTTTGCTGTGTGTTGGACGTGCTGTGTGTAGGAGCTTGCTGTGTGTTGGAGCTTGCTGTGTGTTGGAGCTTGCAGTGTGTAGGAGCTTGCTGTGTGTTGGAGCTTGCTGTGTGTTGGAGCTTGCAGTGTGTAGGAGCTTGCTGTGTGTTGGAGCTTGCTGTGTGTTGGAGCTTGCAGTGTGTTGGAGCTTGCAGTGTGTTGGAGCTTGCTGTGTGTTGGAGCTTGCTGTGTGTTGGAGCTTGCTGTGTGTTGGAGCTTGCTGTGTGTTGGAGCTTGCTGTGTGTTGGAGCTTGCTGTGAGTCAGAGCTTGCTGTGAGTCGGAGTTTGCTCTGTGTTGGAGTTTGCTCTGTGTTGGAGCGTGCTGTGTGCGGGTGCTTGCTGTTTGTTGGAGCTTGCTGTTTGTTGGAGCTTGCTGTTTGTTGGAGCTTGCTGTGTGCTAGAGTATGCTGTGTGTGGGATCTTGCTGTGTGTTGGAGCTTGCTGTGTGCGGGATCCTGCCGTTTGTGGGAGCTTGCTGTCTGCGGGAGCTTGCTGTGTGTGGGAACTGGGTGCCTGTTGGAGCTTGCTGCTTGTGGGACCTTGCTGTTTGGGGGAGCTTGCTGTCTGCGAGAGCTTGCAGTGTGCTGGAGTTTGATGTGTGCTGGATCTTACTGTGTGTTGGAGCCTGCTGCGTGCTGGAGCTGGCAGTGTGTTGGAGCTTGCTGTTTGTTGGAGCTTGCTGTGTGCTAGAGTATGCTGTGTGTGGGATCTTGCTGTGTGCTGGAGCTTGCTTTGTGCGGGAGCTTGCTATGTGCGGGATCCTGCTTTGTGCTGGAGCTTGCTGTGTGTTGGAGCTTGCTGTGTGTTGGAGCTTGCTGTGTGTTGGAGTTTGCTGTGTGTTGGAGCTTGCTGTGTGTTGGAGTTTGCTGTGTGTTGGAGCTTGCTGTGTGTTGGAGCTTGCTGTGTGTTGGAGTTTGCTGTGTGTTGGAGCTTGCTGTGTGTTGGAGCTTGCTGTGTGTTGGAGCTTGCTTTGTGCTGGAGCTTGCTGTGTGCCGGGGCGTGCTGTGTGTTGGACGTGCTGTGTGTAGTAGCTTGCTGTGTGTTGGAGCTTGCTGTGTGTTGGAGCTTGCTGTGTGTTGGAGCTTGCTGTGTTTTGGAGCTTGCTGTGTGCGGGAGCTTGCTGTGTGCGGGAGCTTGCTGTTTGTTGGAGATTGCTGTGTGTGGGAGCTTGCTGTGTGCGGGATACTGCCGTTTGTGGGAGCTTGCTGTGTGTTGGACGTGCTGTGTGTTGGAGCTTGCTGTGTGTTGGAGCTTGCTGTCTGTGGGAGCTTGCTGTGTGTGGGAGCTGGCTGCCTGTTGGAGCTTGCTGCTTGTGGGACCTTGCTGTTTGGGGGAGCTTTCTGTCTGCGAGAGCTTGCAGTGTGCTGGAGCTTGATGTGTGCTGGATCGTACTGTGTGTTGGAGCTTGCTGCGTGCTGGAGCTGGCAGTGTGTTGGAGATGGCTGTTTGTTGGAGCTTGTTGTGTGCTAGAGTATGCTGTGTGTGGGAGCTTGCTGTGTGTTGGTGCTTGCTCTGTGCTGGAGCTTGCTATGTGCGGGATCCTGCTTTGTGTTGGAGCTTGCTGTGTGTTGCAGCTTGCTGTGTGTTGGAGCTGGCTGTGAGCAGGAGTTTGCTGTTTGTTGGTGCTTGCTGTTTGTTGGAGCTTGCTGTGTGTTGGATGTGCTGTGTGTTGGACGTGCTGTGTGTTGGACGTGCTGTGTGTTGGACGTGCTGTGTGTTGGACGTGCTGTGTGTTGGACGTGCTGTGTGTTGGACGTGCTGTGTGTTGGACGTGCTGTGTGTTGGACGTGCTGTGTGTTGGAGCTTGCTGTGTGTTGGAGCTTGCTGTGTGTTGGAGCTTGCTGTGTGTTGGAGCTTGCTGTGTGTTGGAGCTTGCTGTGTGTTGGAGCTTGCTGTGTGTTGGAGCTTGCTGTGTGTTGGGGCTTGCTGTGTGTTGGAGCTTGCTGTGTGTTGGAGCTTGCTGTGTGCGGGAGTTTGCTGTGTGTGGGAGTTTGCTTTGTGTAGGAGCTTGCTGTGTGTTGGAGCTTGATGTGTGTTGGAGCTTGCTGTGTGTTGGAGCTTGCTGTGTGTTGGAGCTTGCTGTGTGTTGGAGCTTGATGTGTGTTGGAGCTTGCTGTGTGTTGGAGCTTGATGTGTGTTGGAGCTTGCTGTGTGCGGGAGATTGCAGTGTGTTGGAGCTTGCTGTTTGTGGGAAATTGCTGTGTGCGGGAGGTTGCTTTTTCCGGGAGCTTGCTGTGTGCTGGAGCTTGCTGTGTGTTGGAGCTAGCTTTGTGCTGGAGCTTGCTGTGTGTTGGAGCTTGCTGTGTGTTGGAGCTTGCTGTGTGCGGGAGCTTGCTGTGTGCGGGAGCTTGCTGTGTGTTGGAGCTTGCTGTGTGTTGGAGCTTGCTGTGTGCAGGAGCTTGCTGTGTGCGGGAGCTTGCAATGTGTTGGAGCTAGCTTTGTGCTGGAGCTTGCTGTGTGTTGGAGCTTGCTGTGTGTTGGAGCTTGCTGTGTGCGGGAGCTTGCAGTGTGTTGGAGCTTGCAATGTGTTGGAGCTTGCAATGTGTTGGAGCTTGCTGTGTGTTGGAGCTTGCTGTGTGCGGGAGCTTGCAGTGTGTTGGAGCTTGCAATGTGTTGGAGCTTGTTGTGTGTCAGAGCTTGCTGTGAGTCGGAGTTTGCTCTGTGTTGGAGCTTGCTGTGTGTTGGAGCTTGCTGTGTGCGGGAGTGTGCTATGTTTTGGAGCTTGATGTGTGCGGCAGCTTGCTGTTTGTAGGAACTTGCTGTGTGTTGGAGCTTGCTGTGTGTTGGAGCTTGCTGTGTGCGGGAGATTGCTGTGTGCGGGAGCGTGCTGTGTGCGGGAGCTTGCAGTGTGTTGGAGCTTGCTGTGTGCGGGAGCTTGCTGTGTGTTGGAGCTTGCTGTGTGTTGGAGCTTGCTGTATGCGGGAGCTTGCTGTGTTTTGGAGCTTGCTGTGTGTTGGAGCTTGCTGTTTGTTGGAGCTTGCTGTGTGTGGGAGCTTGCTGTGTGCGGGATACTGCCGTTTGTGGGAGCTTGCTGTGTGTTGGACGTGCTGTGTGTTGGACGTGCTGTGTGTTGGAGCTTGCTGTGTGTTGGAGCTTGCTGTCTGTGGGAGCTTGCTGTGTGTGGGAGCTGGCTGCCTGTTGGTGCTTGCTGCTTGTGGGACCTTGCTGTTTGGGGGAGCTTTCTGTCTGCGAGAGCTTGCAGTGTGCTGGAGCTTGATGTGTGCTGGATCTTACTGTGTGTTGGAGCTTGCTGCGTGCTGGAGCTGGCAGTGTGTTGGAGATGGCTGTTTGTTGGAGCTTGTTGTGTGCTAGAGTATGCTGTGTGTGGGAGCTTGCTGTGTGTTGGTGCTTGCTCTGTGGTGGAGCTTGCTATGTGCGGGATCCTGCTTTGTGTTGGAGCTTGCTGTGTGTTGGAGCTTGCTGTGTGTTGGAGCTTGCTGTGAGCAGGAGTTTGCTGTTTGTTGGAGCTTGCTGTTTGTTGGACGTGCTGTGTGTTGGACGTGCTGTGTGTTGGACGTGCTGTGTATTGGACGTGCTGTGTGTTGGACGTGCTGTGTGTTGGACGTGCTGTGTGTTGGACGTGCTGTGTGGTGTACGTGCTGTGTGTTGGACGTGCAGTGTGTTGGACGTGCTATGTGTTGGAGCTTGCTGTGTGTTGGAGCTTGCTGTGTGTTGGAGCTTGCTGTGTGTTGGAGCTTGCTGTGTGTTGGAGCTTGCTGTGTGTTGGAGCTTGCTGTGTGTTGGGGCTTGCTGTGTGTGGGACCTTGCTGTTTGTTGGACCTTGCTGTGTGCAGGAGCTTGCTGTGTGTTGGAGCTTGCTGTGTGTTGGAGCTTGTTGTGTCTGGGAGCTTGCTGTGTGCGGGAGATTGCTGTGTGTTGGAGCTTGCTGTGTGCGGGAGCTTGCTGTGTGTTGGAGCTTGATGTGTGCGGGAGATTGCTGTGTGTTGGAGCTTGCTGTGTGTTGGAGCTTGATGTGTGTTGGAGATTGCTGTGTGCGGGAGCTTGCTGTGTGCGGGATCGTGCTGTGTGCGGGAGCTTGCTGTGTGCTGGAGCTTGCTGTGTGTTGGAGATTGCTGTGTGCGGGAGTTTGCTTTGTGTTGGAGCTTGATGTGTGCGGGAGATTGCTGTGTGTTGGAGCTTGATGTGTGTTGGAGCTTGCTGTGTGTTGGAGCTTGCTGTGTGTTGGAGCTTGCTGTGTGTTGGAGCTTGATGTGTGTTGGAGCTTGATGTGTGTTGGAGCTTGCTGTGTGTTGGAGCTTGATGTGTGTTGGAGCTTGCTGTGTGCGGGAGATTGCAGTGTGTTGGAGCTTGCTGTTTGTGGGAAATTGCTGTGTGCGGGAGGTTGCTTTTTCCGGGAGCTTGCTGTGTGCTGGAGCTTGCTGTGTGCTGGAGCTTGCAGTGTGTTGGAGCTTGCAGTGTGTTGGAGCTTGCAGTGTGTTGGAGCTTGCTGTTTGTTGGAGCTTGCTGTGTGCTAGAGTATGCTGTGTGTGGGAGCTTGCTGTGTGCTGGTGCTTGCTGTGTGTTGGAGCTTGCTGTGTGTTGGAGCTTGCTGTGTGTTGGAGCTTGCTGTGTGTGGGAGCTTGCTGTGTGCGGGAGCTTGCTGTGTGCGGGAGCTTGCTCTGTGTTGGAGCTTGCTGTGGGCGGGAGCTTGCTGTTTGTTGGAGCTTGCTGTGTGCGAGAGATTGCTGTGTGTTGGAGCTTGATGTGTGAGTGAGATTGCTGTGTGTTGGAGCTTGCTGTTTGTTGGATCTTGCTGTGTGTGGGAGCTTGCTGTTTTTTGGATCTTGCTGTGTTTTGGAGCTTGCTGTCTGTTGGAGCTTGATGTGTGCGGGAGCGTGCTGTGTGCGGGAGCTTGCTGTGTGCTGGAGCGTGCTGTGTGCGGGAGCCTGCTGTGTGCGGGAGCCTGCTGTGTGCGGGAGCGTGCTGTGTGCGGGAGCTTGCTGTGTGTTGGAGCTTGCTACTTGTGGGACCTTGCTGTTTGGGGGAGCTTGCTGTGTGCGAGAGCTTGCAGTTTGTGGGAGATTTCTGTCTGCGGGAGCTTGCAGTGTGTTGGAGCTTGCTGTGTGTTGGAGCTTGCTGTGTGTTGGAGCTTGCTGTGTGTTGGATCTTGCTTTGTGTTGGAGCTTGCTGTGTGTTGGAGCTTGCTGTGTGTTGGAGCTTGCTGTGTGTTGGAGCTTGCTGTGTGCGGGATCCTGCCGTTTGTGGGAGCTTGCTGTCTGCGGGAGCTTGCTGTTTGTTGGAGCTTGCTGTGTGTGGGAGCTGGCTGTTTGTGGGAGCTGGCTGTGTGTGGGAGCTGGCTGTTTGTGGGAGCTTGCTGTCTGCGAGAGCTTGCAGTGTGCTGGACCTTGATGTGTGCTGGATCTTACTGTGTGTTGGAGCTTGCTGTGTGTTGGAGCTTGCTGTGTGCTGGAGCTTGCTATGTGCGGGATCCTGCTTTGTGCTGGAGCTTGCTGTGTGTTGGAGCTTGCTGTGTGTAGGAGCTTGCTGTGTGTTGGAGCTTGCTGTGTGCGGGTGCTTGCTGTGTGTTGGAGCTTGCTGTGTGTTGGAGCTTGCTGTGTGCGGGTGCTTGCTGTGTGTTGGAGCTTGCTGTGTGTTGGAGCTTGCTGTGTGCGGGAGCTTGCTGTGTGTTGGACGTGCTGTGTGTTGGAGCTTGCTGTGTGCGGGTGCTTGCTGTGTGTTGGAGCTTGCTGTGTGTTGGAGCTTGCAGTGTGTTAGAGCTTGCTGTGTGTTGGAGCTTGCTGTGTGTTGGACGTGCTGTGTGTTGGAGCTTGCTGTGTGTTGGAGCTTGCAGTGTGTTAGAGCTTGCTGTGTGCGGGAGCTTGCTGTGTGTTGGACGTGCTGTGTGTTGGAGCTTGCTGTGTGCGGGTGCTTGCTGTGCGTTGGAGCTTTTGTGTGTTGGAGCTTGCTGTGTGTTGGACGTGCTGTGTGTTGGAGCTTGCTGTGTGTTAGAGCTTGCTGTGTGTTGGAGCTTGCTGTGCGTTGGAGCTTTTGTGTGTTGGAGCTTGCTCTGTGTTGGAGCTTGCTGTGTGCGGGAGCTTGCTGTTTGTGGGAAATTGCTGTGTGCTGGAGCTTGCTGTGTGTTGGAGCTTGCAGTGTGTTGCAGCTTGCAGTGTGTTTTAGCTTGCAGTGTGTTGGAGCTTTCAGTGTGTTGGAGCTTGCAGTGTGTTGGAGCTTGCTGTGTGTTGGAGCTTGCTGTGTGTTGGAGCTTGCTGTGTGTTGGAGCTTGCTGTGCGTTGGAGCTTGATGTGTGTTGGAGCTTGATGTGTGTTGGAGCTTGCTGTGTGTTGGAGCTTGCTGTGTGCGGGAGATTGCAGTGTGTTGGAGCTTGCTGTGGGCGGGAGCTTGCTGTTTTTTGGATCTTGCTGTGTGCAGGAGCTTGCTGTGTGTTGGTGCTTGCTGTGTGCTGGAGCTTGCTGTGTGCTGGAGCTTGCTGTGTGTTGGAGGTTGCTGTGTGCGGGAGTTTGCTTTGTGTTGGAGCTTGATGTGTGCGGGAGATTGCTGTGTGTTGGAGCTTGATGTGTGTTGGAGCTTGATGTGTGTTGGAGCTTGCTGTGTGTTGGAGCTTGCTGTGTGTTGGAGCTTGCTGTGTGTTGGAGCTTGATGTGTGTTGGAGCTTGCTGTGTGTTGGAGCTTGATGTGTGTTGGAGCTTGATGTGTGTTGGAGCTTGCTGTGTGTTGGAGCTTGCTGTGTGCGGGAGATTGCAGTGTGTTGGAGCTTGCTGTTTGTGGGAAATTGCTGTGTGCGGGAGGTTGCTTTTTCCGGGAGCTTGCTGTGTGCTGGAGCTTGCTGTGTGCTGGAGCTTGCTGTGTGCTGGAGCTTGCAGTGTGTTGGAGCTTGCAGTGTGTTGGAGCTTGCAGTGTGTTGGAGCTTGCAGTGTGTTGGAGCTTGCAGTGTGTTGGAGCTTGCTGTGTGTTGGTGCTTGCTGTGTGCTGGAGCTTGCTATGTGCGGGATCCTGCTTTGTGCTGGAGCTTGCTGTGTGTTGGAGCTCGCAGTGTGTTGGAGCTTGCTGTGTGTTGGACGTGCTGTGTGTAGGAGCTTGCTGTGTGTTGGAGCTTGCTGTGTTTTGGAGCTTGCAGTGTGTAGGAGCTTGCTGTGTGTTGGAGCTTGCTGTGTGTTGGAGCTTGCAGTGTGTAGGAGCTTGCTGTGTGTTGGAGCTTGCTGTGTGTTGGAGCTTGCTGTGTGTTGGAGCTTGCAGTGTGTAGGAGCTTGCTGTGTGTTGGAGCTTGCTGTGTGTTGGAGCTTGCTGTGTGTTGGAGCTTGCTGTGTGTTGGAGCGTGCTGTGTGTTGGAGCTTGCAGTGTGTAGGAGCTTGCTGTGTGTTGGAGCTTGCTGTGTGCCGGGGCTTGCTGTGTGTTGGACGTGCTGTGTGTTGGAGCTTGCTGTGTGTTAGAGCTTGCTGTGTGTTGGAGCTTGCTGTGTGCGGGTGCTTGCTGTGTGTTGGAGCTTGCAGTGTGTTGGAGCTTGCTCTGTGTTGGAGCTTGCTGTGGGCGGGAGCTTGCTGTTTGTTGGAGCTTGCTGTGTGCGAGAGATTGCTGTGTGTTGGAGCTTGATGTGTGAGGGAGATTGCTGTGTGTTGGAGCTTGCTGTTTGTTGGATCTTGCTGTGTGTGGGAGCTTGCTGTTTTTTGGATCTTGCTGTGTTTTGGAGCTTGCTGTCTGTTGGAGCTTGATGTGTGCGGGAGCGTGCTGTTTGCGGGAGCTTGCTGTGTGCTGGAGCGTGCTGTGTGCGGGAGCTTGCTGTGTGTTGGAGCTTGCTGTGTGCTGGAGCGTGCTGTTTGCGGGAGCGTGCTGTGTGCGGGAGCGTGCTGTGTGCGGGAGCTTGCTGTGTGTTGGAGCTTGCTACTTGTGGGACCTTGCTGTTTGGGGGAGCTTGCTGTGTGCGAGAGCTTGCAGTTTGTGGGAGATTTCTGTCTGCGGGAGCTTGCAGTGTGTTGGAGCTTGCTGTGTGTTGGAGCTTGCTGTGTGTTGGAGCTTGCTGTGTGTTGGATCTTGCTTTGTGTTGGAGCTTGCTGTGTGTTGGAGCTTGCTGTGTGTGGGAGCTTGCTGTGTGTTGGAGCTTGCTGTGTGCGGGATCCTGCCGTTTGTGGGAGCTTGCTGTCTGCGGGAGCTTGCTGTTTGTTGGAGCTTGCTGTGTGTGGGAGCTGGCTGTTTGTGGGAGCTGGCTGTGTGTGGGACCTGGCTGTTTGTGGGAGCTTGCTGTCTGCGAGAGCTTGCAGTGTGCTGGACCTTGATGTGTGCTGGATCTTACTGTGTGTTGGAGCTTGCTGTGTGTTGGAGCTTGCTGTGTGCTGGAGCTTGCTATGTGCGGGATCCTGCTTTGTGCTGGAGCTTGCTGTGTGTTGGAGCTTGCTGTGTGTAGGAGCTTGCTGTGTGTTGGAGCTTGCTGTGTGTTGGAGCTTGCTGTGTGTTGGAGCTTGCTGTGTGCGGGTGCTTGCTGTGTGTTGGAGCTTGCTGTGTGTTGGAGCTTGCTGTGTGTTGGAGCTTGCTGTGTGCGGGTGCTTGCTGTGTGTTGGAGCTTGCTGTGTGTTGGAGCTTGCTGTGTGTTGGAGCTTGCTGTGTGTTGGAGCTTGCTGTGTGTTGGAGCTTGCTGTGTGTTGGAGCTTGCTGTGTGCGGGAGCTTGCTGTGTGTTGGACGTGCTGTGTGTTGGAGCTTGCTGTGTGCGGGTGCTTGCTGTGTGTTGGAGCTTGCTGTGTGTTGGAGCTTGCAGTGTGTTAGAGCTTGCTGTGCGTTGGAGCTTGCTGTGTGCGGGAGATTGCTGTGTGCGGGAGCGTGCTGTGTGCGGGAGCTTGCAGTGTGTTGGAGCTTGCTGTGTGCGGGAGCTTGCTGTGTGCGGGAGCTTGCTGTGTGCCGGGGCGTGCTGTGTGTTGGACGTGCTGTGTGTTGGAGCTTGCTGTGTGTTGGAGCTTGCTGTGTGCGGCAGCTTGCTGTGTGCGGGAGCTTGCTGTGTTTTGGAGCTTGCTGTGTGTTGGAGCTTGCTGTTTGTTGGAGCTTGCTGTGTGTGGGAGCTTGCTGTGTGCGGGATACTGCCGTTTGTGGGAGCTTGCTGTGTGTTGGACGTGCTGTGTGTTGGAGCTTGCTGTGTGTTGGAGCTTGCTGTCTGTGGGAGCTTGCTGTGTGTGGGAGCTGGCTGCCTGTTGGTGCTTGCTGCTTGTGGGACCTTGCTGTTTGGGGGAGCTTTCTGTCTGCGAGAGCTTGCAGTGTGCTGGAGCTTGATGTGTGCTGGATCGTACTGTGTGTTGGAGCTTGCTGCGTGCTGGAGCTGGCAGTGTGTTGGAGATGGCTGTTTGTTGGAGCTTGTTGTGTGCTAGAGTATGCTGTGTGTGGGAGCTTGCTGTGTGTTGGTGCTTGCTCTGTGGTGGAGCTTGCTATGTGCGGGATCCTGCTTTGTGTTGGAGCTTGCTGTGTGTTGGAGCTTGCTGTGTGTTGGAGCTTGCTGTGTGTTGGAGCTTGCTGTGAGCAGGAGTTTGTTGTTTGTTGGAGCTTGCTGTTTGTTGGACGTGCTGTGTGTTGGACGTGCTGTGTGTTGGACGTGCTGTGTATTGGACGTGCTGTGTGTTGGACGTGCTGTGTGTTGGACGTGCTGTGTGTTGGACGTGCTGTGTGTTGGACGTGCTGTGTGTTGGACGTGCTGTGTGTTGGACGTGCAGTGTGTTGGACGTGCTATGTGTTGGAGCTTGCTGTGTGTTGGAGCTTGCTGTGTGTTGGAGCTTGCTGTGTGTTGGAGCTTGCTGTGTGTTGGAGCTTGCTGTGTGTTGGAGCTTGCTGTGTGTTGGGGTTTGCTGTGTGTGGGACCTTGCTGTTTGTTGGAACTTGCTGTGTGCAGGAGCTTGCTGTGTGTTGGAGCTTGCTGTGTGTTGGAGCTTGTTGTGTCTGGGAGCTTGCTGTGTGCGGGAGATTGCTGTGTGTTGGAGCTTGCTGTGTGCGGGAGCTTGCTGTGTGCGGGAGCTTGCTGTGTGCTGGAGCTTGCTGTGTGCGGGAGCTTGCTGTGTGTTGGAGCTTGCTGTGTGCGGGAGTTTGCTTTGTGTTGGAGCTTGATGTGTGCGGGAGATTGCTGTGTGTAGGAGCTTGCTGTGTGTTGGAGCTTGATGTGTGTTGGAGATTGCTGTGTGCGGGAGCTTGCTGTGTGCGGGATCGTGCTGTGTGCTGGAGCTTGCTGTGTGCTGGAGCTTGCTGTGTGTTGGAGGTTGCTGTGTGCGGGAGTTTGCTTTGTGTTGGAGCTTGATGTGTGCGGGAGATTGCTGTGTGTTGGAGCTTGATGTGTGTTGGAGCTTGATGTGTGTTGGAGCTTGCTGTGTGTTGGAGCTTGCTGTGTGTTGGAGCTTGCTGTGTGTTGGAGCTTGATGTGTGTTGGAGCTTGATGTGTGTTGGAGCTTGCTGTGTGTTGGAGCTTGATGTGTGTTGGAGCTTGCTGTGTGCGGGAGATTGCAGTGTGTTGGAGCTTGCTGTTTGTGGGAAATTGCTGTGTGCGGGAGGTTGCTTTTTCCGGGAGCTTGCTGTGTGCTGGAGCTTGCTGTGTGCTGGAGCTTGCAGTGTGTTGGAGCTTGCTGTGTGTTGGAGCTTGCAGTGTGTTGGAGCTTGCAGTGTGTTGGAGCTTGCAGTGTGTTGGAGCTTGCTGTTTGTTGGAGCTTGCTGTGTGCTAGAGTATGCTGTGTGTTGGTGCTTGCTGTGTGCTGGAGCTTGCTATGTGCGGGATCCTGCTTTGTGCTGGAGCTTGCTGTGTGTTGGAGCTCGCAGTGTGTTGGAGCTCGCTGTGTGTTGGACGTGCTGTGTGTAGGAGCTTGCTGTGTGTTGGAGCTTGCTGTGTGTTGGAGCTTGCAGTGTGTAGGAGCTTGCTGTGTGCGGGTGCTTGCTGTGCGTTGGAGCTTTTGTGTGTTGGAGCTTGCAGTGTGTTTTAGCTTGCAGTGTGTTGGAGCTTTCAGTGTGTTGGAGCTTGCAGTGTGTTGGAGCTTGCAGTGTGTTGGAGCTTGCTGTGTGTTGGAGCTTGCTGTGCGTTGGAGCTTGCTGTGGGCGGGAGCTTGCTGTTTTTTGGATCTTGCTGTGTGCAGGAGCTTGCTGTTTGTTGGAGCTTGCTGTGTGCGGGAGCTTGCTGTGTGTTGGAGCTTGCTGTGTGCGGGAGTGTGCTATGTTTTGGAGCTTGATGTGTGCGGCAGCTTGCTGTTTGTAGGAACTTGCTGTGTGTTGGAGCTTGCTGTGCGTTGGAGCTTGCTGTGTGCGGGAGATTGCTGTGTGCGGGAGCGTGCTGTGTGCGGGAGCTTGCAGTGTGTTGGAGCTTGCTGTGTGCGGGAGCTTGCTGTGTGCGGGAGCTTGCTGTGTGCCGGGGCGTGCTGTGTGTTGGACGTGCTGTGTGTTGGAGCTTGCTGTGTGTTGGAGCTTGCTGTGTGCTGGAGCTTGCTGTGTGCGGCAGCTTGCTGTGTGCGGGAGCTTGCTGTGTTTTGGAGCTTGCTGTGTGTTGGAGCTTGCTGTTTGTTGGAGCTTGCTGTGTGTGGGAGCTTGCTGTGTGCGGGATACTGCCGTTTGTGGGAGCTTGCTGTGTGTTGGACGTGCTGTGTGTTGGAGCTTGCTGTGTGTTGGAGCTTGCTGTCTGTGGGAGCTTGCTGTGTGTGGGAGCTGGCTGCCTGTTGGTGCTTGCTTCTTGTGGGACCTTGCTGTTTGGGGGAGCTTTCTGTCTGCGAGAGCTTGCAGTGTGCTGGAGCTTGATGTGTGCTGGATCGTACTGTGTGTTGGAGCTTGCTGCGTGCTGGAGCTGGCAGTGTGTTGGAGATGGCTGTTTGTTGGAGCTTGTTGTGTGCTAGAGTATGCTGTGTGTGGGAGCTTGCTGTGTGTTGGTGCTTGCTCTGTGGTGGAGCTTGCTATGTGCGGGATCCTGCTTTGTGTTGGAGCTTGCTGTGTGTTGGAGCTTGCTGTGTGTTGGAGCTTGCTGTGTGTTGGAGCTTGCTGTGAGCAGGAGTTTGCTGTTTGTTGGAGCTTGCTGTTTGTTGGACGTGCTGTGTGTTGGACGTGCTGTGTGTTGGACGTGCTGTGTATTGGACGTGCTGTGTGTTGGACGTGCTGTGTGTTGGACGTGCTGTGTGTTGGACGTGCTGTGTGTTGGACGTGCTGTGTGTTGGACGTGCAGTGTGTTGGACGTGCTATGTGTTGGAGCTTGCTGTGTGTTGGAGCTTGCTGTGTGTTGGAGCTTGCTGTGTGTTGGAGCTTGCTGTGTGTTGGAGCTTGCTGTGTGTTGGAGCTTGCTGTGTGTTGGGGCTTGCTGTGTGTGGGACCTTGCTGTTTGTTGGAACTTGCTGTGTGCAGGAGCTTGCTGTGTGTTGGAGCTTGCTGTGTGTTGGAGCTTGTTGTGTCTGGGAGCTTGCTGTGTGCGGGAGATTGCTGTGTGTTGGAGCTTGCTGTGTGCGGGAGCTTGCTGTGTGCGGGAGCTTGCTGTGTGCTGGAGCTTGCTGTGTGCGGGAGCTTGCTGTGTGTTGGAGCTTGCTGTGTGCGGGAGTTTGCTTTGTGTTGGAGCTTGATGTGTGCGGGAGATTGCTGTGTGTAGGAGCTTGCTGTGTGTTGGAGCTTGATGTGTGTTGGAGATTGCTGTGTGCGGGAGCTTGCTGTGTGCGGGATCGTGCTGTGTGCTGGAGCTTGCTGTGTGCTGGAGCTTGCTGTGTGTTGGAGGTTGCTGTGTGCGGGAGTTTGCTTTGTGTTGGAGCTTGATGTGTGCGGGAGATTGCTGTGTGTTGGAGCTTGATGTGTGTTGGAGCTTGATGTGTGTTGGAGCTTGATGTGTGTTGGAGCTTGCTGTGTGTTGGAGCTTGATGTGTGTTGGAGCTTGCTGTGTGCGGGAGATTGCAGTGTGTTGGAGCTTGCTGTTTGTGGGAAATTGCTGTGTGCGGGAGGTTGCTTTTTCCGGGAGCTTGCTGTGTGCTGGAGCTTGCTGTGTGCTGGAGCTTGCAGTGTGTTGGAGCTTGCAGTGTGTTGGAGCTTGCTGTTTGTTGGAGCTTGCTGTGTGCTAGAGTATGCTGTGTGTTGGTGCTTGCTGTGTGCTGGAGCTTGCTATGTGCGGGATCCTGCTTTGTGCTGGAGCTTGCTGTGTGTTGGAGCTCGCAGTGTGTTGGAGCTCGCTGTGTGTTGGACGTGCTGTGTGTAGGAGCTTGCTGTGTGTTGGAGCTTGCTGTGTGTAGGAGCTTGCTGTGTGTTGGAGCTTGCTGTGTGTTGGAGCTTGCAGTGTGTAGGAGCTTGCTGTGTGTTGGAGCTTGCTGTGTGTTGGAGCTTGCTGTGTGTTGGAGCTTGCAGTGTGTAGGAGCTTGCTGTGTGTTGGAGCTTGCTGTGTGTTGGAGCTTGCTGTGTGTTGGAGCTTGCAGTGTGTAGGAGCTTGCTGTGTGTTGGAGCTTGCTGTGTGCCGGGGCTTGCTGTGTGTTGGACGTGCTGTGTGTTGGAGCTTGCTGTGTGTTAGAGCTTGCTGTGTGTTGGAGCTTGCTGTGTGCGGGTGCTTGCTGTGTGTTGGAGCTTGCTGTGTGTTGGAGCTTGATGTGTGTTGGAGCTTGCAGTGTTTTGGAGCTTGCTGTGTGCGGGTGCTTGCTGTGTGTTGGAGCTTGCTGTGTGTTGGAGCTTGCAGTGTTTTGGAGCTTGCTGTGTGCGGGAGCTTGCTGTGTGCGGGAGCTTGCTCTGTGTTGGAGCTTGCTGTGGGCGGGAGCTTGCTGTTTGTTGGAGCTTGCTGTGTGCGAGAGATTGCTGTGTGTTGGAGCTTGATGTGTGAGGGAGATTGCTGTGTGTTGGAGCTTGCTGTTTGTTGGATCTTGCTGTGTGTGGGAGCTTGCTGTTTTTTGGATCTTGCTGTGTTTTGGAGCTTGCTGTCTGTTGGAGCTTGATGTGTGCGGGAGCGTGCTGTGTGCGGGAGCTTGCTGTGTGCTGGAGCGTGCTGTGTGCGGGAGCGTGCTGTGTGCGGGAGCGTGCTGTGTGCGGGAGCTTGCTGTGTGTTGGAGCTTGCTACCTTGTGGGACCTTGCTGTTTGGGGGAGCTTGCTGCGTGCGAGAGCTTGCAGTTTGTGGGAGATTTCTGTCTGCGGGAGCTTGCAGTGTGTTGGAGCTTGCTGTGTGTTGGAGCTTGCTGTGTGTTGGAGCTTGCTGTGTGTTGGAGCTTGCTGTGTGTTGGAGCTTGCTGTGTGTTGGAGCTTGCAGTGTGCGGGAGCTTGCTGTGTGTTGGAGCTTGCTGTGTGTTGGAGCTTGCTGTGTGTTGGAGCTTGCTGTGTGTTGGAGCTTGCTGTGTGTTGGAGCTTGCTGTGTGTTGGAGCTTGCTGTGTGTTGGAGCTTGCTGTGTGTTGGAGCTTGCTGTGTGTTGGAGCTTGCTGTGTGCGGGAGCTTGCTGTGTGTTGGAGCTTGCTGTGTGCGGGATCCTGCCGTTTGTGGGACCTTGCTGTCTGCGGGAGCTTGCTGTTTGTTGGAGCTTGCTGTGTGTGGGAGCTGGCTGTTTGTGGGAGCTGGCTGTGTGTGGGAGCTGGCTGTTTGTGGGAGCTTGCTGTCTGCGAGAGCTTGCAGTGTGCTGGACCTTGATGTGTGCTGGATCTTACTGTGTGTTGGAGCTTGCTGTGTGTTGGAGCTTGCTGTGTGCTGGAGCTTGCTATGTGCGGGATCCTGCTTTGTGCTGGAGCTTGCTGTGTGTTGGAGCTTGCTGTGTGTAGGAGCTTGCTGTGTGTTGGAGCTTGCTGTGTGCGGGTGCTTGCTGTGTGTTGGAGCTTGCTGTGTGTTGGAGCTTGCTGTGTGCGGGTGCTTGCTGTGTGTTGGAGCTTGCTGTGTGTTGGAGCTTGCTGTGTGCGGGAGCTTGCTGTGTGTTGGACGTTCTGTGTGTTGGAGCTTGCTGTGTGCGGGTGCTTGCTGTGTGTTGGAGCTTGCTGTGTGTTGGAGCTTGCAGTGTGTTAGAGCTTGCTGTGTGTTGGAGCTTGCTGTGTGCGGGTGCTTGCTGTGCGTTGGAGCTTTTGTGTGTTGGAGCTTGCTGTGTGTTGGACGTGCTGTGTGTTGGAGCTTGCTGTGTGTTAGAGCTTGCTGTGTGTTGGAGCTTGCTGTGTGCGGGTGCTTGCTGTGCGTTGGAGCTTTTGTGTGTTGGAGCTTGCTGTGTGTTGGAGCTTGCTGTGTGTTGGAGCTTGCTGTGTGTTGGAGCTTGCTGTGTGTTGGAGCTTGATGTGTGTTGGAGCTTGCTGTGTGCCGAAGATTGCAGTGTGTTGAGCTTGCTGTTTGTGGGAAATTGCTGTGTGCTGGAGCTTGCTTTTTCCGGGAGCTTGCTGTGTGCTGGAGCTTGCTGTGTGTTGGAGCTTGCAGTGTGTTGCAGCTTGCAGTGTGTTTTAGCTTGCAGTGTGTTGGAGCTTTCAGTGTGTTGGAGCTTGCAGTGTGTTGGAGCTTGCAGTGTGTTGGAGTTTGCTGTGTGTTGGAGCTTGCTGTGTGTTGGAGCTTGCTGTGTGTTGGAGCTTGCTGTGCGTTGGAGCTTGCTGTGGGCGGGAGCTTGCTGTTTTTTGGATCTTGCTGTGTGCAGGAGCTTGCTGTGTGTTGGAGCTTGCTGTGTGCGGGAGCTTGCTGTTTTTTGGATCTTGCTGTGTGCAGGAGCTTGCTGTCTGTTGGAGCTTGATGTGTGCGGTAGATTGCTGTGTGCGGGAGCTTGCTGTCTGTTGGAGCTTGATGTGTGTTGGAGCTTGCTGTGTGTTGGAGCTTGCTGTGTGTTGGAGGTTGCTGTGTGTTGGAGCTTGCTGTGTGTTGGAGCTTGCAGTGTGTTGGAGCTTGCTGTGTGCGGGAGCGTGCTGTGTGCGGGAGCGTGCTGTGTGCGGGAGCGTGCTGTGTGCGGGAGCTTGCTGTGTATTGGAGCTTGCTGTGTGTTGGAGCTTGCTATTTGTGGGACCTTGCTGTTTGGGGGAGCTTGCTGTATGCGAGAGCTTGCAGTTTGTGGGAGATTTCTGTCTGCGGGAGCTTGATGTGTGTTGGAGCTTGCTGTGTGTTGGAGCTTGCAGTGTGTTGGAGCTTGCAGTGTGTTGGAGCTTGCAGTGTGTTGGAGCTTGCAGTGTGTTGGAGCTTGCTGTGTGTTGGAGCTTGCAGTGTGTTGGAGCTAGCATTGTGCTGGAGCTTGCTGTGTGTTGGAGCTTGCTACTTGAGGGACCTTGCTGTTTGGGGGAGCTTGCTGTGTGCGAGAGCTTGCAGTTTGTGGGAGATTTCTGTCTGTGGGAGCTTGTAGTATGTTGGAGCTTGCTGTGTGTGGGAGCTTGCTCTGTGTAGGAGCTTGCTGTGTGTTGGAGCTTGATGTGTGTTGGAGCTTGCAGTGTGTTGGAGCTTGCAGTGTGTTGGAGCTAGCATTGTGCTGGAGCTTGCTGTGTGTTGGAGCTTGCTACTTGAGGGACCTTTCTGTTTGGGGGAGCTTGCTGTGTGCGAGAGCTTGCAGTTTGTGGGAGATTTCTGTCTGTGGGAGCTTGCTCTGTGTAGGAGCTTGCTGTGTGTTGGAGCTTGATGTGTGCGGGAGATTGCTGTGTGTTGGAGCTTGATGTGTGCGGCAGCTTGCTGTGTGTTGGAGCTTGATGTGTGCGGGAGATTGCTGTGTGCGGGAGCTTGCTGTTTGTTGGATCTTGCTGTGTGCAGGAGCTTGCTGTCTGTTGGAGCTTGATGTGTGCAGGAGCTTGCTGTGTTTTGGAGCTTGCTGTGTGCGGGAGATTGCTGTGTGTTGGAGCTTGCTGTGTGCGGGAGATTGCTGTGAGTTGGAGCTTGATGTGTGCGGGAGATTGCTGTGTGTTGGAGCTTGATGTGTGTGGGACCTTGCTGTTTGTTGGATCTTGCTGTGTGCAGGAGTTTGCTGTGTGTTGGAGCTTGCTGTGTGTGGGAGCTTGCTGTGTGTGGGACCTTGCTGTTTGTTGGATCTTGCTGTGTGCAGGAGTTTGCTGTGTGTTGGAGCTTGCTGTGTGTTGGAGCTTGCTGTGTGCGGGAGATTGCTGTGTGTTGGAGGTTGCTGTGTGTTGGAGCTTGCTGTGTGTTGGAGCTTGCTGTGTGCGGGAGCTTGCTGTGTGCGGGAGTTTGCTGTGTGTAGGAGCTTGCTGTGTGTTCGAGATTGCTGTGTGCGGGAGCTTGCTGTATGCGGGATCGTGCTGTGTGTTGGAGGTTGCTGTGTGCGGGAGTTTGCTTTGTGTTGGAGCTTGATGTGTGCGGGAGCTTGCTGTGTGCTGGTTCTTACTGTGTGTTGGAGCTTGCTGCGTGCTGGAGCTGGCAGTGTGTTGGAGCTTGCTGTGTGCTAGAGTATGCTGTGTGCTGGAGCTTGCTGTGTGCGGGATCCTGCTTTGTGCTGGAGCTTGCTGTGTGTTGGAGCTTGCTGTGTGTAGGAGCTTGCTGTGTGTTGGAGCTTGCTGTGTGCGGGTGCTTGCTGTGTGTTGGAGCTTGCTGTGTGTTGGAGCTTGCTGTGTGCGGGTGCTTGCTGTGTGTTGGAGCTTGCTGTGTGTTGGAGCTTGCTGTGTGCGGGAGCTTGCTGTGTGTTGGACGTTCTGTGTGTTGGAGCTTGCTGTGTGCGGGTGCTTGCTGTGTGTTGGAGCTTGCTGTGTGTTGGAGCTTGCAGTGTGTTAGAGCTTGCTGTGTGTTGGAGCTTGCTGTGTGCGGGTGCTTGCTGTGCGTTGGAGCTTTTGTGTGTTGGAGCTTGCTGTGTGTTGGACGTGCTGTGTGTTGGAGCTTGCTGTGTGTTAGAGCTTGCTGTGTGTTGGAGCTTGCTGTGTGCGGGTGCTTGCTGTGCGTTGGAGCTTTTGTGTGTTGGAGCTTGCTGTGTGTTGGAGCTTGCTGTGTGTTGGAGCTTGCTGTGTGTTGGAGCTTGCTGTGTGTTGGAGCTTGATGTGTGTTGGAGCTTGCTGTGTGCCGAAGATTGCAGTGTGTTGAGCTTGCTGTTTGTGGGAAATTGCTGTGTGCTGGAGCTTGCTTTTTCCGGGAGCTTGCTGTGTGCTGGAGCTTGCTGTGTGCTGGAGCTTGCTGTGTGTTGGAGCTTGCTGTGTGCTGGAGCTTGCTGTGTGTTGGAGCTTGCAGTGTGTTGCAGCTTGCAGTGTGTTTTAGCTTGCAGTGTGTTGGAGCTTTCAGTGTGTTGGAGCTTGCAGTGTGTTGGAGCTTGCAGTGTGTTGGAGTTTGCTGTGTGTTGGAGCTTGCTGTGTGTTGGAGCTTGCTGTGTGTTGGAGCTTGCTGTGTGTTGGAGCTTGCTGTGCGTTGGAGCTTGCTGTGGGCGGGAGCTTGCTGTTTTTTGGATCTTGCTGTGTGCAGGAGCTTGCTGTGTGTTGGAGCTTGCTGTGTGCGGGAGCTTGCTGTTTTTTGGATCTTGCTGTGTGCAGGAGCTTGCTGTCTGTTGGAGCTTGATGTGTGCGGTAGATTGCTGTGTGCGGGAGCTTGCTGTCTGTTGGAGCTTGATGTGTGTTGGAGCTTGCTGTGTGTTGGAGCTTGCTGTGTGTTGGAGGTTGCTGTGTGTTGGAGCTTGCTGTGTGTTGGAGCTTGCAGTGTGTTGGAGCTTGCTGTGTGCGGGAGCGTGCTGTGTGCGGGAGCGTGCTGTGTGCGGGAGCGTGCTGTGTGCGGGAGCTTGCTGTGTATTGGAGCTTGCTGTGTGTTGGAGCTTGCTATTTGTGGGACCTTGCTGTTTGGGGGAGCTTGCTGTATGCGAGAGCTTGCAGTTTGTGGGAGATTTCTGTCTGCGGGAGCTTGATGTGTGTTGGAGCTTGCTGTGTGTTGGAGCTTGCAGTGTGTTGGAGCTTGCAGTGTGTTGGAGCTTGCAGTGTGTTGGAGCTTGCAGTGTGTTGGAGCTTGCTGTGTGTTGGAGCTTGCAGTGTGTTGGAGCTAGCATTGTGCTGGAGCTTGCTGTGTGTTGGAGCTTGCTACTTGAGGGACCTTGCTGTTTGGGGGAGCTTGCTGTGTGCGAGAGCTTGCAGTTTGTGGGAGATTTCTGTCTGTGGGAGCTTGTAGTATGTTGGAGCTTGCTGTGTGTGGGAGCTTGCTCTGTGTAGGAGCTTGCTGTGTGTTGGAGCTTGATGTGTGTTGGAGCTTGCAGTGTGTTGGAGCTTGCAGTGTGTTGGAGCTAGCATTGTGCTGGAGCTTGCTGTGTGTTGGAGCTTGCTACTTGAGGGACCTTTCTGTTTGGGGGAGCTTGCTGTGTGCGAGAGCTTGCAGTTTGTGGGAGATTTCTGTCTGTGGGAGCTTGCTCTGTGTAGGAGCTTGCTGTGTGTTGGAGCTTGATGTGTGCGGGAGATTGCTGTGTGTTGGAGCTTGATGTGTGCGGCAGCTTGCTGTGTGTTGGAGCTTGATGTGTGCGGGAGATTGCTGTGTGCGGGAGCTTGCTGTTTGTTGGATCTTGCTGTGTGCAGGAGCTTGCTGTCTGTTGGAGCTTGATGTGTGCAGGAGCTTGCTGTGTTTTGGAGCTTGCTGTGTGCGGGAGATTGCTGTGTGTTGGAGCTTGCTGTGTGCGGGAGATTGCTGTGAGTTGGAGCTTGATGTGTGCGGGAGATTGCTGTGTGTTGGAGCTTGATGTGTGTGGGACCTTGCTGTTTGTTGGATCTTGCTGTGTGCAGGAGTTTGCTGTGTGTTGGAGCTTGCTGTGTGTGGGAGCTTGCTGTGTGTGGGACCTTGCTGTTTGTTGGATCTTGCTGTGTGCAGGAGTTTGCTGTGTGTTGGAGCTTGCTGTGTGTTGGAGCTTGCTGTGTGCGGGAGATTGCTGTGTGTTGGAGGTTGCTGTGTGTTGGAGCTTGCTGTGTGTTGGAGCTTGCTGTGTGCGGGAGCTTGCTGTGTGCGGGAGTTTGCTGTGTGTAGGAGCTTGCTGTGTGTTCGAGATTGCTGTGTGCGGGAGCTTGCTGTATGCGGGATCGTGCTGTGTGTTGGAGGTTGCTGTGTGCGGGAGTTTGCTTTGTGTTGGAGCTTGATGTGTGCGGGAGCTTGCTGTGTGCTGGTTCTTACTGTGTGTTGGAGCTTGCTGCGTGCTGGAGCTGGCAGTGTGTTGGAGCTTGCTGTGTGCTAGAGTATGCTGTGTGCTGGAGCTTGCTGTGTGCGGGATCCTGCTTTGTGCTGGAGCTTGCTGTGTGTTGGAGCTCGCTGTGTGTTGGAGTTTGCTGTGAGCAGGAGCTTGCTGTGTGTTGGAGCTTGATGTGTGTGGGAGATTGCTGTGTGTTGGAGCTTGCTGTGTGCGGGAGCTTGCTGTGTGTTGGAGCTTGCTGTGTGTAGGAGCTTGCTGTGTGCGGGAGCTTGCTGTGTGTTGGAGCATGCTGCGTGCGGGAGATTCCAGTGTGTTGGAGCTTGCTGTTTGTGGGAAATTGCTGTGTGCGGGAGGTTGCTTTTTCCGGGAGCTTGCTGTGTGTTGGAGCTTGCTGTGTGTTGGAGCTTGCTGTGTGTGGGAGCTTGCTGTGTGCGGGATCCTGCCGTTTGTGGGAGCTTGCTGTGTGCGGGAGCTTGCTGTGTGTGGGAGCTTGCTGTGTGCGGGATCCTGCCGTTTGTGGGAGCTTGCTGTGTGTGGGAGCTTGCAGTGTGCTGGATCTTACTGTGTGTTGGAGCTTGCTATGTGCGGGATCCTGCTTTGTGCTGGAGCTTGCTGTGTGCTGGAGCTTGCTGTGTGTTGGAGCTCGCTGTGTGTTGGAGTTTGCTGTGTGTTGGATCTTGCTGTGTGCCGGGGCTTGCTGTGTGTTGGACGTGCTGTGTGTTGGAGCTTGCAATGTGTTGGAGCTTGCTGTGTGCGGGAGCTTGCTGTGTGTTGGAGCTTGCTGTGTGCTAGAGCTTGCTGTGTGTTGGAGCTTGATGTGTGTTGGAGCTTGCTGTGTGCCGAAGATTGCAGTGTGTTGAGCTTGCTGTTTCTGGGAAATTGCTGTGTGCGGGAGCTTGCTTTTTCCGGGAGCTTGCTGTGTGCTGGAGCTTGCTGTGTGTTGGAGCTTGCTGTGTGTTGGAGCTTGCTGTGTGTTGGAGCTTGCTGTGTGTTGGAGCTTGCTGTGTGCGGGAGCTTGCTGTGTGTTGGAGCTTGCTGTGTGTTGGAGCTTGCTGTGTGTTGGAGCTTGCTGTGTGCGGGAGCTTGCTGTGTGTAGGAGCTTGCTGTGTGTAGGAGCTTGCTGTGTGTAGGAGCTTGCTGTGTGTTGGAGCTTGCTGTGTGTAGGAGCTTGCTGTGTGTTGGAGCTTGCTGTGTGCGGGAGCTTGCTGTGTGTAGGAGCTTGCTGTGTGTAGGAGCTTGCTGTGTGTAGGAGCTTGCTGTGTGTTGGAGCTTGCTGTGTGTTGGAGCTTGCTGTGTGTTGGAGCTTGCTGTGTGTAGGAGCTTGCTGTGTGCGGGAGCTTGCTGTGTGCGGGAGCTTGCTGTGTATTGGAGCTTGCTGTGGTGTGCGGGAGCTTGCTACTTGTGGGACCTTGCTGTTTGGGGGAGCTTGCTGTGTGTGAGAGCTTGCAGTTTGTGGGAGATTTCTGTCTGCGGGAGCTTGATGTGTGTTGGAGCTTGCTGTGTGTTGGAGCTTGCAGTGTGTTGGAGCTTGCAGTGTGTTGGAGCTTGCAGTGTGTTGGAGCTTGCAGTGTGTTGGAGCTAGCATTGTGCTGGAGCTTACTGTGTGCCGGAGCTTGCTGTGTGTTGGAGCTTGCTACTTGAGGGACCTTGCTGTTTGGGGGAGCTTGCTGTGTGCGAGAGCTTGCAGTTTGTGGGAGATTTCTGTCTGTGGGAGCTTGTAGTATGTTGGAGCTTGCTGTGTGTTGGAGCTTGCTCTGTGTAGGAGTTTGCTGTGTGTTGGAGCTTGCTGTGTGTTGGAGCTTGCTCTGTGTAGGAGCTTGCTGTGTGTTGGAGCTTGCTGTGTGCAGGAGCTTGCTGTGTGCGGGAGCTTGCTGTGTGTTGGAGCTTGCTGTGTGCTGGAGCTTGCTGTGTGTGGGAGCTTGCTGTGTGTTGGAGCTTGATGTGTGTTGGAGCTTGCTGTGTGCGGGAGCTTGCTGTTTGTTGGAGCTTGATGTGTGCGGGAGATTGCTGTGTGTTGGAGCTTGATGTGTGCGGGAGATTGCTGTGTGCGGGAGCTTGCTGTTTGTTGGATCTTGCTGTGTGCAGGAGCTTGCTGTTTGTTGGAGCTTGATGTGTGCGGGAGATTGCTGTGTGCGGGAGCTTGCTGTTTGTTGGATCTTGCTGTGTGCAGGAGCTTGCTGTGTTTTGGAGCTTGCTGTATGCGGGATCGTGCTGTGTGCTGGAGCTTGCTGTGTGCGGGAGCTTGCTGTATGCGGGATCGTGCTGTGTGCTGGAGCTTGCTGTGTGCTGGAGCTTGCTGTGTGTTGGAGGTTGCTGTGTGCGGGAGTTTGCTTTGTGTTGGAGCTTGATGTGTGCGGGAGATTGCTGTGTGTTGGAGCTTGCTGTGTGTTGGAGCTTGCTGTGTGTTGGAGCTTGCTGTGTGTTGGAGATTGCTGTGTGCGGGAGCTTGATGTGTGCTGGATCTTACTGTGTGTTGGAGCTTGCTGCGTGCTGGAGCTGGCAGTGTGTTGGAGCTTGCTGTGTGTTGGTGCTTGCTGTGTGCTGGAGCTTGCTATGTGCGGGATCCTGCTTTGTGCTGGAGCTTGCTGTGTGTTGGAGCTCGCTGTGTGTAGGAGCTTGCTGTGTGTTGGAGCTTGCTGTGAGCAGGAGCTTGCTGTTTGTTGGAGCTTGCTGTGTGTTGGACGTGCTGTGTGTTGGAGCTTGCTGTGTGCGGGTGCTTGCTGTGTGTTGGAGCTTGCTGTGTGTTGGAGCTTGCTGTGTGCGGGAGCTTGCTGTGTGCTGGAGCTTGCTGTGTGTTGGAGCTTGCTGTGTGCGGGAGTTTGCTTTGTGTTGGAGCTTGCTGTGTGTTGGAGCTTGATGTGTGTTGGAGCTTGATGTGTGTTGGAGCTTGCTGTGTGTTGGAGATTGCTGTGTGTTGGAGCTTGCTGTTTGTGGGAAATTGCTGTGTGCGGGAGCTTGATGTGTGTTGGAGCTTGCTGTGTGTTGGAGCTTGCTGTGTGTTGGAGCTTGCTGTGTGTTGGAGCTTGCTGTGTGTTGGAGCTTGCAGTGTGTTGGAGCTTGCAGTGTGTTGGAGCTTGGTGTGTGTTGGAGCTTTCTGTGTGCCGAAGATTGCAGTGTCTTGAGCTTGCTGTTTCTGGGAAATTGCTGTGTGCGGGAGCTTGCTTTTTCCGGGAGCTTGCTGTGTGCTGGAGCTTGCTGTGTGTTGGAGCTTGCTGTGTGTTGGAGCTTGCTGTGTGCTGGAGCTTGCTGTGTGTTGGAGCTTGCAGTGTGTTGGAGCTTGCAGTGTGTTGGAGCTTGCAGTGTGTTGGAGCTTGCAGTGTGTTGGAGCTTGCAGTGTGTTGGAACTTGCAGTGTGTTGGAGTTTGCTGTGTGTTGGAGCTTGCTGTGTGTTGGAGCTTGCTGTGTGTTGGAGCTTGCAGTGTGTTGGAGTTTGCTGTGTGTTGGAGCTTGCTGTGTGTTGGAGCTTGCTGTGTGTTGGAGCTTGCTGTGTGTTGGAGCTTGCTGTGTGCGGGAGCTTGCTGTGTGTTGGAGCTTGCTGTGTGCGGGAGCTTGCTGTGTGTTGGATCTTGCTGTGTGTTAGAGCTTGATGTGTGTGGGAGCTTGCAGTGTGTTGGAGCTTGCTGTGTGTTGGAGCTAGCTTTGTGCTGGAGCTTGCTGTGTGTTGGAGCTTGCTGTGTGTTGGAGCTTGCAGTGTGCTGGAGCTTGCTGTGTGTTGGAGCTTGCTGTGTGCGCGAGCTTGCTGTGTGCGGGAGCGTGCTGTGTGCGGGAGCGTGCTGTGTGCGGGAGCGTGCTGTGTGCGGGAGCTTGCTGTGTATTGGAGCTTGCTGTGGTGTGCGGGAGCTTGCTACTTGTGGGACCTTGCTGTTTGGGGGAGCTTGCTGTGTGCGAGAGCTTGCAGTTTGTGGGAGATTTCTGTCTGCGGGAGCTTGATGTGTGTTGGAGCTTGCAGTGTGTTGGAGCTTGCAGTGTGTTGGAGCTTGCAGTGTGTTGGAGCTTGCAGTGTGTTGGAGCTTGCAGTGTGTTGGAGCTTGCAGTGTGTTGGAGCTAGCATTGTGCTGGAGCTTACTGTGTGCCGGAGCTTGCTGTGTGTTGGAGCTTGCTACTTGAGGGACCTTGCTGTTTGGGGGAGCTTGCTGTGTGCGAGAGCTTGCAGTTTGTGGGAGATTTCTGTCTGTGGGAGCTTGTAGTATGTTGGATATTGCTGTGTGTGGGAGCTTGCTGTGTGTAGGAGCTTGCTGTGTGTAGGAGCTTGCTGTGTGTTGGAGCTTGCTGTGTGTTAGAGCTTGCTGTGTGTTGGAGCTTGCTGTGTGCGGGTGCTTGCTGTGTGCGGGTGCTTGCTGTGTGTTGGAGCTTGCTGTGTGTAGGAGCTTGCTGTGTGTTGGAGCTTGCTGTGTGTTAGAGCTTGCAGTGTGCTGGAGCTTGCTGTGTGTTGGAGCTTGCTGTGTGTTGGAGCTTGCAGTGTGTTGGAGCTTGCTGTGTGCGGGAGCTTGCTGTGTGCGGGAGCTTGCTCTGTGTTGGAGCTTGCTGTGGGCGGGAGCTTGCTGTTTGTTGGAGCTTGCTGTGTGCGAGAGATTGCTGTGTGTTGGAGCTTGATGTGTGAGGGAGATTGCTGTGTGTTGGAGCTTGCTGTTTGTTGGATCTTGCTGTGTGTGGGAGCTTGCTGTTTTTTGGATCTTGCTGTGTTTTGGAGCTTGCTGTCTGTTGGAGCTTGATGTGTGCGGGAGCGTGCTGTGTGCGGGAGCTTGCTGTGTGCTGGAGCGTGCTGTGTGCGGGAGCGTGCTGTGTGCGGGAGCGTGCTGTGTGCGGGAGCTTGCTGTGTGTTGGAGCTTGCTACTTGTGGGACCTTGCTGTTTGGGGGAGCTTGCTGTGTGCGAGAGCTTGCAGTTTGTGGGAGATTTCTGTCTGCGGGAGCTTGCAGTGTGTTGGAGCTTGCTGTGTGTTGGAGCTTGCTGTGTGCAGGAGCTTGCTGTGTGTTGGAGCTTGCTGTGTGTTGGAGCTTGCTGTGTGTTGGAGCTTGCTGTGTGTTGGAGCTTGCTGTGTGTTGGAGCTTGCAGTGTGCGGGAGCTTGCTGTGTGTTGGAGCTTGCTGTGTGTTGGAGCTTGCTGTGTGTTGGAGCTTGCTGTGTGTTGGAGCTTGCTGTGTGTTGGAGCTTGCTGTGTGTTGGAGCTTGCTGTGTGTTGGAGCTTGCTGTGTGCGGGAGCTTGCTGTGTGTTGGAGCTTGCTGTGTGCGGGATCCTGCCGTTTGTGGGACCTTGCTGTCTGCGGGAGCTTGCTGTTTGTTGGAGCTTGCTGTGTGTGGGAGCTGGCTGTTTGTGGGAGCTGGCTGTGTGTGGGAGCTGGCTGTTTGTGGGAGCTTGCTGTCTGCGAGAGCTTGCAGTGTGCTGGACCTTGATGTGTGCTGGATCTTACTGTGTGTTGGAGCTTGCTGTGTGTTGGAGCTTGCTGTGTGCTGGAGCTTGCTGTGTGTTGGAGCTTGCTGTGTGCGGGATCCTGCTTTGTGCTGGAGCTTGCTGTGTGTTGGAGCTTGCTGTTTGTTGGAGCTTGATGTGTGCGGGATCCTGCTTTGTGCTGGAGCTTGCTGTGTGTTGGAGCTTGCTGTGTGTAGGAGCTTGCTGTGTGTTGGAGCTTGCTGTGTGCGGGATCCTGCTTTGTGCTGGAGCTTGCTGTGTGTTGGAGCTTGCTGTGTGTAGGAGCTTGCTGTGTGTTGGAGCTTGCTGTGTGCGGGTGCTTGCTGTGTGTTGGAGCTTGCTGTGTGTTGGAGCTTGCTGTGTGTGGGTGCTTGCTGTGTGTTGGAGCTTGCTGTGTGTTGGAGCTTGCTGTGTGCGGGTGCTTGCTGTGTGTTGGAGCTTGCTGTGTGTTGGAGCTTGCAGTGTGTTAGAGCTTGCTGTGTGTTGGAGCTTGCTGTGTGCGGGTGCTTGCTGTGCGTTGGAGCTTTTGTGTGTTGGAGCTTGCTGTGTGTTGGACGTGCTGTGTGTTGGAGCTTGCTGTGTGTTAGAGCTTGCTGTGTGTTGGAGCTTGCTGTGTGCGGGTGCTTGCTGTGCGTTGGAGCTTTTGTGTGTTGGAGCTTGCTGTGTGTTGGAGCTTGCTGTGTGTTGGAGCTTGCTGTGTGTTGGAGCTTGCTGTGTGTTGGAGCTTGCTGTGTGTTGGAGCTTGCTGTGTGTTGGAGCTTGATGTGTGTTGGAGCTTGCTGTGTGCCGAAGATTGCAGTGTGTTGAGCTTGCTGTTTGTGGGAAATTGCTGTGTGCTGGAGCTTGCTTTTTCCGGGAGCTTGCTGTGTGTTGGAGCTTGCTGTGTGCTGGAGCTTGCTGTGTGTTGGAGCTTGCAGTGTGTTGCAGCTTGCAGTGTGTTTTAGCTTGCAGTGTGTTGGAGCTTTCAGTGTGTTGGAGCTTGCAGTGTGTTGGAGCTTGCAGTGTGTTGGAGTTTGCTGTGTGTTGGAGCTTGCTGTGTGTTGGAGCTTGCTGTGTGTTGGAGCTTGCTGTGCGTTGGAGCTTGCTGTGGGCGGGAGCTTGCTGTTTTTTGGATCTTGCTGTGTGCAGGAGCTTGCTGTGTGTTGGAGCTTGCTGTGTGCGGGAGCTTGCTGTTTTTTGGATCTTGCTGTGTGCAGGAGCTTGCTGTCTGTTGGAGCTTGATGTGTGCGGTAGATTGCTGTGTGCGGGAGCTTGCTGTCTGTTGGAGCTTGATGTGTGTTGGAGCTTGCTGTGTGTTGGAGCTTGCTGTGTGTTGGAGGTTGCTGTGTGTTGGAGCTTGCTGTGTGTTGGAGCTTGCAGTGTGTTGGAGCTTGCTGTGTGCGGGAGCGTGCTGTGTGCGGGAGCGTGCTGTGTGCGGGAGCGTGCTGTGTGCGGGAGCTTGCTGTGTATTGGAGCTTGCTGTGTGTTGGAGCTTGCTATTTGTGGGACCTTGCTGTTTGGGGGAGCTTGCTGTATGCGAGAGCTTGCAGTTTGTGGGAGATTTCTGTCTGCGGGAGCTTGATGTGTGTTGGAGCTTGCTGTGTGTTGGAGCTTGCAGTGTGTTGGAGCTTGCAGTGTGTTGGAGCTTGCAGTGTGTTGGAGCTTGCAGTGTGTTGGAGCTTGCTGTGTGTTGGAGCTTGCAGTGTGTTGGAGCTAGCATTGTGCTGGAGCTTGCTGTGTGTTGGAGCTTGCTACTTGAGGGACCTTGCTGTTTGGGGGAGCTTGCTGTGTGCGAGAGCTTGCAGTTTGTGGGAGATTTCTGTCTGTGGGAGCTTGTAGTATGTTGGAGCTTGCTGTGTGTGGGAGCTTGCTCTGTGTAGGAGCTTGCTGTGTGTTGGAGCTTGATGTGTGTTGGAGCTTGCAGTGTGTTGGAGCTTGCAGTGTGTTGGAGCTAGCATTGTGCTGGAGCTTGCTGTGTGTTGGAGCTTGCTACTTGAGGGACCTTTCTGTTTGGGGGAGCTTGCTGTGTGCGAGAGCTTGCAGTTTGTGGGAGATTTCTGTCTGTGGGAGCTTGCTCTGTGTAGGAGCTTGCTGTGTGTTGGAGCTTGATGTGTGCGGGAGATTGCTGTGTGTTGGAGCTTGATGTGTGCGGCAGCTTGCTGTGTGTTGGAGCTTGATGTGTGCGGGAGATTGCTGTGTGCGGGAGCTTGCTGTTTGTTGGATCTTGCTGTGTGCAGGAGCTTGCTGTCTGTTGGAGCTTGATGTGTGCAGGAGCTTGCTGTGTTTTGGAGCTTGCTGTGTGCGGGAGATTGCTGTGTGTTGGAGCTTGCTGTGTGCGGGAGATTGCTGTGAGTTGGAGCTTGATGTGTGCGGGAGATTGCTGTGTGTTGGAGCTTGATGTGTGTGGGACCTTGCTGTTTGTTGGATCTTGCTGTGTGCAGGAGTTTGCTGTGTGTTGGAGCTTGCTGTGTGTGGGAGCTTGCTGTGTGTGGGACCTTGCTGTTTGTTGGATCTTGCTGTGTGCAGGAGTTTGCTGTGTGTTGGAGCTTGCTGTGTGTTGGAGCTTGCTGTGTGCGGGAGATTGCTGTGTGTTGGAGGTTGCTGTGTGTTGGAGCTTGCTGTGTGTTGGAGCTTGCTGTGTGTTGGAGCTTGCTGTGTGCGGGAGCTTGCTGTGTGCGGGAGTTTGCTGTGTGTAGGAGCTTGCTGTGTGTTCGAGATTGCTGTGTGCGGGAGCTTGCTGTATGCGGGATCGTGCTGTGTGTTGGAG
Organism: Isurus oxyrinchus; assembly: GCA_026770705.1. NCBI lineage: Eukaryota > Metazoa > Chordata > Chondrichthyes > Lamniformes > Lamnidae > Isurus > Isurus oxyrinchus. Next base: position 16,489,843 of record JANJGN010000031.1, on the reverse strand, counting down.
GTTGCTGTGTGCGGGAGTTTGCTTTGTGTTGGAGCTTGATGTGTGCGGGAGCTTGCTGTGTGCTGGTTCTTACTGTGTGTTGGAGCTTGCTGCGTGCTGGAGCTGGCAGTGTGTTGGAGCTTGCTGTGTGCTAGAGTATGCTGTGTGCTGGAGCTTGCTATGTGCGGGATCCTGCTTTGTGCTGGAGCTTGCTGTGTGTTGGAGCTCGCTGTGTGTTGGAGTTTGCTGTGAGCAGGAGCTTGCTGTGTGTTGGAGCTTGATGTGTGTGGGAGATTGCTGTGTGTTGGAGCTTGCTGTGTGCGGGAGCTTGCTGTGTGTTGGAGCTTGCTGTGTGTAGGAGCTTGCTGTGTGCGGGAGCTTGCTGTGTGTTGGAGCTTGATGTGTGTTGGAGCATGCTGCGTGCGGGAGATTCCAGTGTGTTGGAGCTTGCTGTTTGTGGGAAATTGCTGTGTGCGGGAGGTTGCTTTTTCCGGGAGCTTGCTGTGTGTTGGAGCTTGCTGTGTGTTGGAGCTTGCTGTGTGTTGGAGCTTGCTGTGTGTGGGAGCTTGCTGTGTGCGGGATCCTGCCGTTTGTGGGAGCTTGCTGTGTGCGGGAGCTTGCTGTGTGTGGGAGCTTGCTGTGTGCGGGATCCTGCCGTTTGTGGGAGCTTGCTGTGTGTGGGAGCTTGCAGTGTGCTGGATCTTACTGTGTGTTGGAGCTTGCTATGTGCGGGATCCTGCTTTGTGCTGGAGCTTGCTGTGTGCTGGAGCTTGCTGTGTGTTGGAGCTCGCTGTGTGTTGGAGTTTGCTGTGTGTTGGATCTTGCTGTGTGCCGGGGCTTGCTGTGTGTTGGACGTGCTGTGTGTTGGAGCTTGCAATGTGTTGGAGCTTGCTGTGTGCGGGAGCTTGCTGTGTGTTGGAGCTTGCTGTGTGCTAGAGCTTGCTGTGTGTTGGAGCTTGATGTGTGTTGGAGCTTGCTGTGTGCCGAAGATTGCAGTGTGTTGAGCTTGCTGTTTCTGGGAAATTGCTGTGTGCGGGAGCTTGCTTTTTCCGGGAGCTTGCTGTGTGCTGGAGCTTGCTGTGTGTTGGAGCTTGCTGTGTGTTGGAGCTTGCTGTGTGTTGGAGCTTGCTGTGTGTTGGAGCTTGCTGTGTGCGGGAGCTTGCTGTGTGTTGGAGCTTGCTGTGTGTTGGAGCTTGCTGTGTGTTGGAGCTTGCTGTGTGCGGGAGCTTGCTGTGTGTAGGAGCTTGCTGTGTGTAGGAGCTTGCTGTGTGTAGGAGCTTGCTGTGTGTTGGAGCTTGCTGTGTGTAGGAGCTTGCTGTGTGTTGGAGCTTGCTGTGTGCGGGAGCTTGCTGTGTGTAGGAGCTTGCTGTGTGTAGGAGCTTGCTGTGTGTAGGAGCTTGCTGTGTGTTGGAGCTTGCTGTGTGTTGGAGCTTGCTGTGTGTAGGAGCTTGCTGTGTGTTGGAGCTTGCTGTGTGCGGGAGCTTGCTGTGTGCGGGAGCTTGCTGTGTATTGGAGCTTGCTGTGGTGTGCGGGAGCTTGCTACTTGTGGGACCTTGCTGTTTGGGGGAGCTTGCTGTGTGTGAGAGCTTGCAGTTTGTGGGAGATTTCTGTCTGCGGGAGCTTGATGTGTGTTGGAGCTTGCTGTGTGTTGGAGCTTGCAGTGTGTTGGAGCTTGCAGTGTGTTGGAGCTTGCAGTGTGTTGGAGCTTGCAGTGTGTTGGAGCTTGCAGTGTGTTGGAGCTTGCAGTGTGTTGGAGCTTGCAGTGTGTTGGAGCTAGCATTGTGCTGGAGCTTACTGTGTGCCGGAGCTTGCTGTGTGTTGGAGCTTGCTACTTGAGGGACCTTGCTGTTTGGGGGAGCTTGCTGTGTGCGAGAGCTTGCAGTTTGTGGGAGATTTCTGTCTGTGGGAGCTTGTAGTATGTTGGAGCTTGCTGTGTGTTGGAGCTTGCTCTGTGTAGGAGTTTGCTGTGTGTTGGAGCTTGCTGTGTGTTGGAGCTTGCTCTGTGTAGGAGCTTGCTGTGTGTTGGAGCTTGCTGTGTGCAGGAGCTTGCTCTGTGTAGGAGCTTGCTGTGTGTTGGAGCTTGCTGTGTGCAGGAGCTTGCTGTGTGTGGGAGCTTGCTGTGTGTTGGAGCTTGCTGTGTGCTGGAACTTGCTGTGTGTGGGAGCTTGCTGTGTGTTGGAGCTTGATGTGTGTTGGAGCTTGCTGTGTGCGGGAGCTTGCTGTTTGTTGGAGCTTGATGTGTGCGGGATATTGCTGTGTGTTGGAGCTTGATGTGTGCGGGAGATTGCTGTGTGCGGGAGCTTGCTGTTTGTTGGATCTTGCTGTGTGCAGGAGCTTGCTGTGTTTTGGAGCTTGCTGTATGCGGGATCGTGCTGTGTGCTGGAGCTTGCTGTGTGTTGGAGGTTGCTGTGTGCGGGAGTTTGCTTTGTGTTGGAGCTTGATGTGTGCGGGAGATTGCTGTGTGTTGGAGCTTGCTGTGTGTTGGAGCTTGCTGTGTGTTGGAGCTTGCTGTGTGTTGGAGATTGCTGTGTGCGGGAGCTTGATGTGTGCTGGATCTTACTGTGTGTTGGAGCTTGCTGCGTGCTGGAGCTGGCAGTGTGTTGGAGCTTGCTGTGTGTTGGTGCTTGCTGTGTGCTGGAGCTTGCTATGTGCGGGATCCTGCTTTGTGCTGGAGCTTGCTGTGTGTTGGAGCTCGCTGTGTGTAGGAGCTTGCTGTGTGTTGGAGCTTGCTGTGAGCAGGAGCTTGCTGTTTGTTGGAGCTTGCTGTGTGTTGGACGTGCTGTGTGTTGGAGCTTGCTGTGTGCGGGTGCTTGCTGTGTGTTGGAGCTTGCTGTGTGTTGGAGCTTGCTGTGTGCGGGAGCTTGCTGTGTGCTGGAGCTTGCTGTGTGTTGGAGCTTGCTGTGTGCGGGAGTTTGCTTTGTGTTGGAGCTTGCTGTGTGTTGGAGCTTGATGTGTGTTGGAGCTTGATGTGTGTTGGAGCTTGCTGTGTGTTGGAGATTGCTGTGTGTTGGAGCTTGCTGTTTGTGGGAAATTGCTGTGTGCGGGAGCTTGATGTGTGTTGGAGCTTGCTGTGTGTTGGAGCTTGCTGTGTGTTGGAGCTTGCTGTGTGTTGGAGCTTGCTGTGTGTTGGAGCTTGCAGTGTGTTGGAGCTTGCAGTGTGTTGGAGCTTGGTGTGTGTTGGAGCTTTCTGTGTGCCGAAGATTGCAGTGTCTTGAGCTTGCTGTTTCTGGGAAATTGCTGTGTGCGGGAGCTTGCTTTTTCCGGGAGCTTGCTGTGTGCTGGAGCTTGCTGTGTGTTGGAGCTTGCTGTGTGTTGGAGCTTGCTGTGTGCTGGAGCTTGCTGTGTGTTGGAGCTTGCAGTGTGTTGGAGCTTGCAGTGTGTTGGAGCTTGCAGTGTGTTGGAGCTTGCAGTGTGTTGGAGCTTGCAGTGTGTTGGAGCTTGCAGTGTGTTGGAGTTTGCTGTGTGTTGGAGCTTGCTGTGTGTTGGAGCTTGCTGTGTGTTGGAGCTTGCAGTGTGTTGGAGTTTGCTGTGTGTTGGAGCTAGCTTTGTGCTGGAGCTTGCTGTGTGTTGGAGCTTGCTGTGTGCGGGAGCTTGCTGTGTGTTGGAGCTTGCTGTGTGCGGGAGCTTGCTGTGTGTTGGATCTTGCTGTGTGTTAGAGCTTGATGTGTGTGGGAGCTTGCAGTGTGTTGGAGCTTGCTGTGTGTTGGAGCTAGCTTTGTGCTGGAGCTTGCTGTGTGTTGGAGCTTGCTGTGTGTTGGAGCTTGCAGTGTGCTGGAGCTTGCTGTGTGTTGGAGCTTGCTGTGTGTTGGAGCTTGCTGTGTGCGCGAGCTTGCTGTGTGCGGGAGCGTGCTGTGTGCGGGAGCGTGCTGTGTGCGGGAGCGTGCTGTGTGCGGGAGCTTGCTGTGTATTGGAGCTTGCTGTGGTGTGCGGGAGCTTGCTACTTGTGGGACCTTGCTGTTTGGGGGAGCTTGCTGTGTGCGAGAGCTTGCAGTTTGTGGGAGATTTCTGTCTGCGGGAGCTTGATGTGTGTTGGAGCTTGCTGTGTGTTGGAGCTTGCAGTGTGTTGGAGCTTGCAGTGTGTTGGAGCTTGCAGTGTGTTGGAGCTTGCAGTGTGTTGGAGCTTGCAGTGTGTTGGAGCTAGCATTGTGCTGGAGCTTACTGTGTGCCGGAGCTTGCTGTGTGTTGGAGCTTGCTACTTGAGGGACCTTGCTGTTTGGGGGAGCTTGCTGTGTGCGAGAGCTTGCAGTTTGTGGGAGATTTCTGTCTGTGGGAGCTTGTAGTATGTTGGATATTGCTGTGTGTGGGAGCTTGCTGTGTGTAGGAGCTTGCTGTGTGTTGGAGCTTGATGTGTGCGGCAGCTTGCTGTTTGTTGGAGCTTGATGTGTGCGGGAGATTGCTGTGTGTTGGAGCTTGATGTGTGCGGGAGATTGCTGTTTGTTGGATCTTGCTGTGTGCAGGAGCTTGCTGTCTGTTGGAGCATGTTGTGTGCGGGAGATTGCTGTGTGTTGGAGCTTGATGTGTGCAGGAGCTTGCTGTGTTTTGGAGCTTGCTGTGTGCGGGAGATTGCTGTGAGTTGGAGCTTGATGTGTGTGGGACCTTGCTGTTTGTTGGATCTTGCTGTGTGCAGGAGTTTGCTGTGTGTTGGAGCTTGCTGTGTGTTGGAGCTTGATGTGTGTTGGAGATTGCTGTGTGCGGGAGCTTGCTGTGTGCGGGAGCTTGCTGTGTGTTGGAGCTTGCTGTGTGCTGGAGCTTGCTGTGTGTGGGAGCTTGCTGTGTGCGGGAGCTTGCTGTATGCGGGATCGTGCTGTGTGCTGGAGCTTGCTGTGTGCTGGAGCTTGCTGTGTGTTGGAGGTTGCTGTGTGCGGGAGTTTGCTTTGTGTCGGAGCTTGATGTGTGTTGGAGCTTGCTGTGTGCGGGAGCTTGCAGTGTGTTGGAGCTTGCTGTGTGTTGGAGCTTGCTGTGTGTTGGAGCTTGCTGTGTGCGGGAGCTTGCTGTGTGTTGGAGCTTGCTGTGTGCGGGAGCTTGCTGTGTGTTGGAGCTTGCTGTGTGTTGGAGCTTGCTGTGTGCGGGAGCTTGCTGTGTGTTGGAGCTTGCTGTGTGTTGGAGCTTGCTGTGTGTTGGAGCTTGCTGTGTGTTGGAGCTTGCTGTGTGCGGGAACTTGCTGTGTGTTGGATCTTACTGTGTGTTGGAGCTTGCTGTGTGTTGGAGCTTGCTGCGTGCTGGAGCTGGCAGTGTGTTGGAGCTTGCTGTGTGTTGGAGCTTGCTGTGTGTAGGAGCTTGCTGTGTGTAGGAGCTTCCTCTGTGTTGGAGCTTGCTGTGTGTTGGAGCTTGCTGTGTGCTGGAGCTTGCTATGTGCGGGATCCTGCTTTGTGTTGGAGCTTGCTGTGTGTTGGAGCTCGCTGTGTGTTGGAGTTTGCTGTGAGCAGGAGCTTGCTGTGTGTTGGAGCTTGCTGTGTGTTGGAGCTTGCTGTGAGCAGGAGCTTGCTGTGTGTTGGAGCTTGCTGTGTGTTGGAGCTTGCTGTGTGCGGGAGCTTGCTGTGTGTTGGAGCTTGCTGTGTGTTGGAGCTTGCTGTGTGTTGGAGCTTGATGTTTGTTGGAGCTTGTTGTGTCTGGGAGCTTGCTGTGTGCGGGAAATTGCTGTGTGCGGGAGCTTGCTGTGTGCGGGAGCTTGCTTTGTGTTGGAGCTTGCTGTGTGTTGGAGCTTGCTGTGTGCGGGAGCTTGATGTGTGTTGGAGCTTGCTGTGTGCGGGAGATTCCAGTGTGTTGGAGCTTGCTGTGTGTTGGAGCTTGCAGTGTGTTGGATTTTGCAGTGTTTTGGAGCTTGCTGTGTGTTGGAGCTTGCTGTGTGTTGGAGCTTGCTGTGTGTTGGAGCTTGCTGTGTGCGGGAGCGTGCTGTGTTCGGGAGCTTGCTGTGTGTTGGAGCTTGCTGTGTGTTGGAGCGTGCTGTGTGCGGGAGCGTGCTGTGTGCTGGATCTTGCAATGTGTTGGAGCTAGCTTTGTGCTGGAGCTTGCTGTGTGTTAGAGCTTGCTGTGAGTTGGAGTTTGCTCTGTGTTGGAGCGTGCTGTGTGTTGGAGCTTGCTGTGTGTGAGAGCTTGCTGTTTGTTGGAGCTTGCTGTGTGTGGGAGCTGGCTGTTTGTGGGAGCTTGCTGTGTGTGGGAGCTTGCTGTTTGTTGGAGCTTGCTGTGTGCGGGATCCTGCCGTTTGTGGGAGCTTGCTGTCTGCGGGAGCTTGCTGTTTGTTGGAGCTTGCTGTGTGTGGGAGCTGGCTGTTTGTGGGAGCTTGCTGTGTGTGGTTAGCTGGCTGTTTGTGGGAGCTTGCTGTGTGTGGGAGCTGGCTGTTTGTGGGAGCTGGCTGTTTGTGGGAGCTTGCTGTTTGTGGGAGCTTGCTGTCTGCGAGAGCTTGCAGTGTGCTGGACCTTGATGTGTGCTGGATCTTACTGTGTGTTGGAGCTTGCTGCGTGCTGGAGCTGGCAGTGTGTTGGAGCTTGCTGTGTGCTAGAGTATGCTGTGTGCTAGAGTATGCTGTGTGTGGGATCTTGCTGTGTGCGGGTGCTTGCTGTGTGTTGGAGCTTTTGTGTGTTGGAGCTTGCTGTGTGTTGGAGTTTGCTGTGTGTTGGAGCTTGCTGTGTGCGGGAGCTTGCTGTGTGCGGGAGCTTGCTGTGTGCGGGAGCTTGCTGTGTGTTGGAGCTTGCTGTGTGTTGGAGCTTGCTGTGTGTTGGAGCTTGCTGTGTGTTGGAGCTTGCTGTGTGCGGGAGCTTGCTGTGTGCTGGAGCTTGCTGTGTGTTGGAGCTTGCTGTGTGTTGGAGCTTGCTGTGTGTTGGACGTGCTGTGTGTTGGACGTGCTGTGTGTTGGAGCTTGCTGTGTGTTGGAGCTTGCTGTGTGTTGGAGCTTGCAGTGTGTAGGAGCTTGCTGTGTGTTGGAGCTTGCTGTGTGTTGGAGCTTGCTGTGTGTTGGAGCTTGCTGTGTGTTGGAGCTTGCTGTTTGTTGGAGCTTGCTGTGTGCGGGAGATTGCTGTGTGTTGGAGCTTGCTGTGTGCGGTAGATTGCTGTGTGCGGGAGCTTGCTGTTTGTTGGAGCTTGCTGTGTGTTGGAGCTTGCTGTGTGCGGGAGATTGCTGTGTGTTGGAGCTTGATGTGTGTTGGAGCTTGCTGTGTGCGGCAGCTTGCTGTGTGCGGGAGCGTGCTGTGTGCGGGAGCTTGCTGTGTATTGGAGCTTGCTGTGGTGTGCGGGAGCTTGCTACTTGTGGGACCTTGCTGTTTGGGGGAGCTTGCTGTGTGCGGGAGCTTGCTGTGTGCTGCAGCTTGCTGTGTGTTGGAGCTTGCTGTGTGTTGGAGCTTGCTGTGTGTTGGACGTGCTGTGTGTTGGACGTGCTGTGTGTTGGAGCTTGCTGTGTGCAGGAGTTTGCTGTGTGTTGGAGCTTGCTGTGTGTGGGAGCTTGCTGTGTGTGGGACCTTGCTGTTTGTTGGATCTTGCTGTGTGCAGGAGTTTGCTGTGTGTTGGAGCTTGCTGTGTGTTGGAGCTTGCTGTGTGCGGGAGATTGCTGTGTGTTGGAGGTTGCTGTGTGTTGGAGCTTGCTGTGTGTTGGAGCTTGCTGTGTGTTGGAGCTTGCTGTGTGCGGGAGCTTGCTGTGTGCGGGAGTTTGCTGTGTGTAGGAGCTTGCTGTGTGTTCGAGATTGCTGTGTGCGGGAGCTTGCTGTATGCGGGATCGTGCTGTGTGTTGGAGGTTGCTGTGTGCGGGAGTTTGCTTTGTGTTGGAGCTTGATGTGTGCGGGAGCTTGCTGTGTGCTGGTTCTTACTGTGTGTTGGAGCTTGCTGCGTGCTGGAGCTGGCAGTGTGTTGGAGCTTGCTGTGTGCTAGAGTATGCTGTGTGCTGGAGCTTGCTATGTGCGGGATCCTGCTTTGTGCTGGAGCTTGCTGTGTGTTGGAGCTCGCTGTGTGTTGGAGTTTGCTGTGAGCAGGAGCTTGCTGTGTGTTGGAGCTTGATGTGTGTGGGAGATTGCTGTGTGTTGGAGCTTGCTGTGTGCGGGAGCTTGCTGTGTGTTGGAGCTTGCTGTGTGTAGGAGCTTGCTGTGTGCGGGAGCTTGCTGTGTGTTGGAGCTTGATGTGTGTTGGAGCATGCTGCGTGCGGGAGATTCCAGTGTGTTGGAGCTTGCTGTTTGTGGGAAATTGCTGTGTGCGGGAGGTTGCTTTTTCCGGGAGCTTGCTGTGTGTTGGAGCTTGCTGTGTGTTGGAGCTTGCTGTGTGTGGGAGCTTGCTGTGTGCGGGATCCTGCCGTTTGTGGGAGCTTGCTGTGTGCGGGAGCTTGCTGTGTGTGGGAGCTTGCTGTGTGCGGGATCCTGCCGTTTGTGGGAGCTTGCTGTGTGTGGGAGCTTGCAGTGTGCTGGATCTTACTGTGTGTTGGAGCTTGCTATGTGCGGGATCCTGCTTTGTGCTGGAGCTTGCTGTGTGCTGGAGCTTGCTGTGTGTTGGAGCTCGCTGTGTGTTGGAGTTTGCTGTGTGTTGGATCTTGCTGTGTGCCGGGGCTTGCTGTGTGTTGGACGTGCTGTGTGTTGGAGCTTGCAATGTGTTGGAGCTTGCTGTGTGCGGGAGCTTGCTGTGTGTTGGAGCTTGCTGTGTGCTAGAGCTTGCTGTGTGTTGGAGCTTGATGTGTGTTGGAGCTTGCTGTGTGCCGAAGATTGCAGTGTGTTGAGCTTGCTGTTTCTGGGAAATTGCTGTGTGCGGGAGCTTGCTTTTTCCGGGAGCTTGCTGTGTGCTGGAGCTTGCTGTGTGCTGGAGCTTGCTGTGTGTTGGAGCTTGCTGTGTGTTGGAGCTTGCTGTGTGTTGGAGCTTGCTGTGTGCGGGAGCTTGCTGTGTGTTGGAGCTTGCTGTGTGTTGGAGCTTGCTGTGTGTTGGAGCTTGCTGTGTGCGGGAGCTTGCTGTGTGTAGGAGCTTGCTGTGTGTAGGAGCTTGCTGTGTGTAGGAGCTTGCTGTGTGTTGGAGCTTGCTGTGTGTAGGAGCTTGCTGTGTGTTGGAGCTTGCTGTGTGCGGGAGCTTGCTGTGTGTAGGAGCTTGCTGTGTGTAGGAGCTTGCTGTGTGTAGGAGCTTGCTGTGTGTTGGAGCTTGCTGTGTGTTGGAGCTTGCTGTGTGTTGGAGCTTGCTGTGTGTAGGAGCTTGCTGTGTGTTGGAGCTTGCTGTGTGCGGGAGCTTGCTGTGTGCGGGAGCTTGCTGTGTATTGGAGCTTGCTGTGGTGTGCGGGAGCTTGCTACTTGTGGGACCTTGCTGTTTGGGGGAGCTTGCTGTGTGTGAGAGCTTGCAGTTTGTGGGAGATTTCTGTCTGCGGGAGCTTGATGTGTGTTGGAGCTTGCTGTGTGTTGGAGCTTGCAGTGTGTTGGAGCTTGCAGTGTGTTGGAGCTTGCAGTGTGTTGGAGCTTGCAGTGTGTTGGAGCTTGCAGTGTGTTGGAGCTTGCAGTGTGTTGGAGCTTGCAGTGTGTTGGAGCTAGCATTGTGCTGGAGCTTACTGTGTGCCGGAGCTTGCTGTGTGTTGGAGCTTGCTACTTGAGGGACCTTGCTGTTTGGGGGAGCTTGCTGTGTGCGAGAGCTTGCAGTTTGTGGGAGATTTCTGTCTGTGGGAGCTTGTAGTATGTTGGAGCTTGCTGTGTGTTGGAGCTTGCTCTGTGTAGGAGTTTGCTGTGTGTTGGAGCTTGCTGTGTGTTGGAGCTTGCTCTGTGTAGGAGCTTGCTGTGTGTTGGAGCTTGCTGTGTGCAGGAGCTTGCTCTGTGTAGGAGCTTGCTGTGTGTTGGAGCTTGCTGTGTGCAGGAGCTTGCTGTGTGTGGGAGCTTGCTGTGTGTTGGAGCTTGCTGTGTGCTGGAGCTTGCTGTGTGTGGGAGCTTGCTGTGTGTTGGAGCTTGATGTGTGTTGGAGCTTGCTGTGTGCGGGAGCTTGCTGTTTGTTGGAGCTTGATGTGTGCGGGATATTGCTGTGTGTTGGAGCTTGATGTGTGCGGGAGATTGCTGTGTGCGGGAGCTTGCTGTTTGTTGGATCTTGCTGTGTGCAGGAGCTTGCTGTTTGTTGGAGCTTGATGTGTGCGGGAGATTGCTGTGTGCGGGAGCTTGCTGTTTGTTGGATCTTGCTGTGTGCAGGAGCTTGCTGTGTTTTGGAGCTTGCTGTATGCGGGATCGTGCTGTGTGCTGGAGCTTGCTGTGTGTTGGAGGTTGCTGTGTGCGGGAGTTTGCTTTGTGTTGGAGCTTGATGTGTGCGGGAGATTGCTGTGTGTTGGAGCTTGCTGTGTGTTGGAGCTTGCTGTGTGTTGGAGCTTGCTGTGTGTTGGAGATTGCTGTGTGCGGGAGCTTGATGTGTGCTGGATCTTACTGTGTGTTGGAGCTTGCTGCGTGCTGGAGCTGGCAGTGTGTTGGAGCTTGCTGTGTGTTGGTGCTTGCTGTGTGCTGGAGCTTGCTATGTGCGGGATCCTGCTTTGTGCTGGAGCTTGCTGTGTGTTGGAGCTCGCTGTGTGTAGGAGCTTGCTGTGTGTTGGAGCTTGCTGTGAGCAGGAGCTTGCTGTTTGTTGGAGCTTGCTGTGTGTTGGACGTGCTGTGTGTTGGAGCTTGCTGTGTGCGGGTGCTTGCTGTGTGTTGGAGCTTGCTGTGTGTTGGAGCTTGCTGTGTGCGGGAGCTTGCTGTGTGCTGGAGCTTGCTGTGTGTTGGAGCTTGCTGTGTGCGGGAGTTTGCTTTGTGTTGGAGCTTGCTGTGTGTTGGAGCTTGATGTGTGTTGGAGCTTGATGTGTGTTGGAGCTTGCTGTGTGTTGGAGATTGCTGTGTGTTGGAGCTTGCTGTTTGTGGGAAATTGCTGTGTGCGGGAGCTTGATGTGTGTTGGAGCTTGCTGTGTGTTGGAGCTTGCTGTGTGTTGGAGCTTGCTGTGTGTTGGAGCTTGCAGTGTGTTGGAGCTTGCAGTGTGTTGGAGCTTGGTGTGTGTTGGAGCTTTCTGTGTGCCGAAGATTGCAGTGTCTTGAGCTTGCTGTTTCTGGGAAATTGCTGTGTGCGGGAGCTTGCTTTTTCCGGGAGCTTGCTGTGTGCTGGAGCTTGCTGTGTGTTGGAGCTTGCTGTGTGTTGGAGCTTGCTGTGTGCTGGAGCTTGCTGTGTGTTGGAGCTTGCAGTGTGTTGGAGCTTGCAGTGTGTTGGAGCTTGCAGTGTGTTGGAGCTTGCAGTGTGTTGGAGCTTGCAGTGTGTTGGAGCTTGCAGTGTGTTGGAGTTTGCTGTGTGTTGGAGCTTGCTGTGTGTTGGAGCTTGCTGTGTGTTGGAGCTTGCAGTGTGTTGGAGTTTGCTGTGTGTTGGAGCTAGCTTTGTGCTGGAGCTTGCTGTGTGTTGGAGCTTGCTGTGTGCGGGAGCTTGCTGTGTGTTGGAGCTTGCTGTGTGCGGGAGCTTGCTGTGTGTTGGATCTTGCTGTGTGTTAGAGCTTGATGTGTGTGGGAGCTTGCAGTGTGTTGGAGCTTGCTGTGTGTTGGAGCTAGCTTTGTGCTGGAGCTTGCTGTGTGTTGGAGCTTGCTGTGTGTTGGAGCTTGCAGTGTGCTGGAGCTTGCTGTGTGTTGGAGCTTGCTGTGTGTTGGAGCTTGCTGTGTGCGCGAGCTTGCTGTGTGCGGGAGCGTGCTGTGTGCGGGAGCGTGCTGTGTGCGGGAGCGTGCTGTGTGCGGGAGCTTGCTGTGTATTGGAGCTTGCTGTGGTGTGCGGGAGCGTGCTGTGTGCGGGAGCGTGCTGTGTGCGGGAGCGTGCTGTGTGCGGGAGCTTGCTGTGTATTGGAGCTTGCTGTGGTGTGCGGGAGCTTGCTACTTGTGGGACCTTGCTGTTTGGGGGAGCTTGCTGTGTGCGAGAGCTTGCAGTTTGTGGGAGATTTCTGTCTGCGGGAGCTTGATGTGTGTTGGAGCTTGCTGTGTGTTGGAGCTTGCAGTGTGTTGGAGCTTGCAGTGTGTTGGAGCTTGCAGTGTGTTGGAGCTTGCAGTGTGTTGGAGCTTGCAGTGTGTTGGAGCTAGCATTGTGCTGGAGCTTACTGTGTGCCGGAGCTTGCTGTGTGTTGGAGCTTGCTACTTGAGGGACCTTGCTGTTTGGGGGAGCTTGCTGTGTGCGAGAGCTTGCAGTTTGTGGGAGATTTCTGTCTGTGGGAGCTTGTAGTATGTTGGATATTGCTGTGTGTGGGAGCTTGCTGTGTGTAGGAGCTTGCTGTGTGTAGGAGCTTGCTGTGTGTTGGAGCTTGCTGTGTGCTGGAGCTTGCTCTCTGTAGGAGCTTGCTGTGTGTTGGAGCTTGATGTGTGCGGCAGCTTGCTGTTTGTTGGAGCTTGATGTGTGCGGGAGATTGCTGTGTGTTGGAGCTTGATGTGTGCGGGAGATTGCTGTTTGTTGGATCTTGCTGTGTGCAGGAGCTTGCTGTCTGTTGGAGCATGTTGTGTGCGGGAGATTGCTGTGTGTTGGAGCTTGATGTGTGCAGGAGCTTGCTGTGTTTTGGAGCTTGCTGTGTGCGGGAGATTGCTGTGAGTTGGAGCTTGATGTGTGTGGGACCTTGCTGTTTGTTGGATCTTGCTGTGTGCAGGAGTTTGCTGTGTGTTGGAGCTTGCTGTGTGTTGGAGCTTGATGTGTGTTGGAGATTGCTGTGTGCGGGAGCTTGCTGTGTGCGGGAGCTTGCTGTGTGTTGGAGCTTGCTGTGTGCTGGAGCTTGCTGTGTGTGGGAGCTTGCTGTGTGCGGGAGCTTGCTGTATGCGGGATCGTGCTGTGTGCTGGAGCTTGCTGTGTGCTGGAGCTTGCTGTGTGTTGGAGGTTGCTGTGTGCGGGAGTTTGCTTTGTGTCGGAGCTTGATGTGTGTTGGAGCTTGCTGTGTGCGGGAGCTTGCAGTGTGTTGGAGCTTGCTGTGTGTTGGAGCTTGCTGTGTGTTGGAGCTTGCTGTGTGCGGGAGCTTGCTGTGTGTTGGAGCTTGCTGTGTGCGGGAGCTTGCTGTGTGTTGGAGCTTGCTGTGTGTTGGAGCTTGCTGTGTGCGGGAGCTTGCTGTGTGTTGGAGCTTGCTGTGTGTTGGAGCTTGCTGTGTGTTGGAGCTTGCTGTGTGTTGGAGCTTGCTGTGTGCGGGAACTTGCTGTGTGTTGGATCTTACTGTGTGTTGGAGCTTGCTGTGTGTTGGAGCTTGCTGCGTGCTGGAGCTGGCAGTGTGTTGGAGCTTGCTGTGTGTTGGAGCTTGCTGTGTGTAGGAGCTTGCTGTGTGTAGGAGCTTCCTCTGTGTTGGAGCTTGCTGTGTGTTGGAGCTTGCTGTGTGCTGGAGCTTGCTATGTGCGGGATCCTGCTTTGTGTTGGAGCTTGCTGTGTGTTGGAGCTCGCTGTGTGTTGGAGTTTGCTGTGAGCAGGAGCTTGCTGTGTGTTGGAGCTTGCTGTGTGTTGGAGCTTGCTGTGAGCAGGAGCTTGCTGTGTGTTGGAGCTTGCTGTGTGTTGGAGCTTGCTGTGTGCGGGAGCTTGCTGTGTGTTGGAGCTTGCTGTGTGTTGGAGCTTGCTGTGTGTTGGAGCTTGATGTTTGTTGGAGCTTGTTGTGTCTGGGAGCTTGCTGTGTGCGGGAAATTGCTGTGTGCGGGAGCTTGCTGTGTGCGGGAGCTTGCTTTGTGTTGGAGCTTGCTGTGTGTTGGAGCTTGCTGTGTGCGGGAGCTTGATGTGTGTTGGAGCTTGCTGTGTGCGGGAGATTCCAGTGTGTTGGAGCTTGCTGTGTGTTGGAGCTTGCAGTGTGTTGGATTTTGCAGTGTTTTGGAGCTTGCTGTGTGTTGGAGCTTGCTGTGTGTTGGAGCTTGCTGTGTGTTGGAGCTTGCTGTGTGCGGGAGCGTGCTGTGTTCGGGAGCTTGCTGTGTGTTGGAGCTTGCTGTGTGTTGGAGCGTGCTGTGTGCGGGAGCGTGCTGTGTGCTGGATCTTGCAATGTGTTGGAGCTAGCTTTGTGCTGGAGCTTGCTGTGTGTTAGAGCTTGCTGTGAGTTGGAGTTTGCTCTGTGTTGGAGCGTGCTGTGTGTTGGAGCTTGCTGTGTGTGAGAGCTTGCTGTTTGTTGGAGCTTGCTGTGTGTGGGAGCTGGCTGTTTGTGGGAGCTTGCTGTGTGTGGGAGCTTGCTGTTTGTTGGAGCTTGCTGTGTGCGGGATCCTGCCGTTTGTGGGAGCTTGCTGTCTGCGGGAGCTTGCTGTTTGTTGGAGCTTGCTGTGTGTGGGAGCTGGCTGTTTGTGGGAGCTTGCTGTGTGTGGTTAGCTGGCTGTTTGTGGGAGCTTGCTGTGTGTGGGAGCTGGCTGTTTGTGGGAGCTGGCTGTTTGTGGGAGCTTGCTGTTTGTGGGAGCTTGCTGTCTGCGAGAGCTTGCAGTGTGCTGGACCTTGATGTGTGCTGGATCTTACTGTGTGTTGGAGCTTGCTGCGTGCTGGAGCTGGCAGTGTGTTGGAGCTTGCTGTGTGCTAGAGTATGCTGTGTGCTAGAGTATGCTGTGTGCTAGAGTATGCTGTGTGTGGGATCTTGCTGTGTGCGGGTGCTTGCTGTGTGTTGGAGCTTTTGTGTGTTGGAGCTTGCTGTGTGTTGGAGTTTGCTGTGTGTTGGAGCTTGCTGTGTGCGGGAGCTTGCTGTGTGCGGGAGCTTGCTGTGTGCGGGAGCTTGCTGTGTGTTGGAGCTTGCTGTGTGTTGGAGCTTGCTGTGTGTTGGAGCTTGCTGTGTGTTGGAGCTTGCTGTGTGCGGGAGCTTGCTGTGTGCTGGAGCTTGCTGTGTGTTGGAGCTTGCTGTGTGTTGGAGCTTGCTGTGTGTTGGACGTGCTGTGTGTTGGACGTGCTGTGTGTTGGAGCTTGCTGTGTGTTGGAGCTTGCTGTGTGTTGGAGCTTGCAGTGTGTAGGAGCTTGCTGTGTGTTGGAGCTTGCTGTGTGTTGGAGCTTGCTGTGTGTTGGAGCTTGCTGTGTGTTGGAGCTTGCTGTTTGTTGGAGCTTGCTGTGTGCGGGAGATTGCTGTGTGTTGGAGCTTGCTGTGTGCGGTAGATTGCTGTGTGCGGGAGCTTGCTGTTTGTTGGAGCTTGCTGTGTGTTGGAGCTTGCTGTGTGCGGGAGATTGCTGTGTGTTGGAGCTTGATGTGTGTTGGAGCTTGCTGTGTGCGGCAGCTTGCTGTGTGCGGGAGCGTGCTGTGTGCGGGAGCTTGCTGTGTATTGGAGCTTGCTGTGGTGTGCGGGAGCTTGCTACTTGTGGGACCTTGCTGTTTGGGGGAGCTTGCTGTGTGCGAGAGCTTGCAGTGTGTTGGAGCTTGCTGTGTGTTGGAGCTTGCTGTGTGTTGGAGCTTGCTGTGTGTTGGAGCTTGCAGTGTGTTGGAGCTTGCAGTGTGTTGGAGCTTTCAGTGTGTTGGAGCTAGCATTGTGCTGGAGCTTACTGTGTGCCGGAGCTTGCTGTGTGTTGGAGCTTGCTACTTGAGGGACCTTGCTGTTTGGGGGAGCTTGCTGTGTGCGAGAGCTTGCAGTTTGTGGGAGATTTCTGTCTGTGGGAGCTTGTAGTATGTTGGAGCTTGCTGTGTGTTGGAGCTTGCTCTGTGTAGGAGCTTGCTGTGTGTTGGAGCTTGCTGTGTGTTGGAGTTTGATGTGAGCAGGAGCTTGCTGTGTGTTGGTGCTTGCTGTGTGTAGGAGCTTGCTGTGTGTAGGAGCTTGCTGTGTGTTGGAGCTTGATGTGAGCAGGAGCTTGCTGTGTGTTGGAGCTTGCAGTGTGTTGGAGCTTGCTGTGTGTTGGAGCTTGCTGTGTGTTGGAGCTTGCTGTGTGTTGGAGCTTGCTGTGTACCGGGGCTTGCTGTGTGTTGGACGTGCTGTGTGTTGGATGTGCTGTGTGTTGGAGCTTGCTGTGTGTTGGAGCTTGCTGTGTACCGGGGCTTGCTGTGTGTTGGAGCTTGCTGTGTGTTGGATGTGCTGTGTGTTGGAGCTTGCTGTGTGTTGGAGCTTGCTGTGTGCGGGAGATTGCAGTGTGCGGGAGCTTGCTGTGTGCGGGAGCTTGCTGTGTGCGGGAGCTTGCTGTGTGCGGGAGATTGCAGTGTGCGGGAGCTTGCTGTGTGCGGGAGCTTGCTGTGTGCGGGAGCTTGCTGCCTGCTGGAGCTGGCAGTGTGTTGGAGCTTGCTGTTTGTTGGAGGTTGCTGTGTGCTGGAGCTTGCTGTGTGTTGGAGCTTGCTGTGTGTTGGAGCTTGCTGTGTGCGGGAGCTTGCTGTGTGCGGGAGCTTGCTGTGTGCGGGAGCTTGCTGTGTGCGGGAGCTTGCAGTGTGTTGGAGCTTGCTGTGTGCGGGAGCTTGCTGTGTGCGGGAGCTTGCTGCCTGCTGGAGCTGGCAGTGTGTTGGAGCTTGCTGTTTGTTGGAGGTTGCTGTGTGCTGGAGCTTGCTGTGTGTTGGAGCTTGCTGTGTGTTGGAGCTTGCTGTGTGTTGGAGCTTGCTGTGTGCGGGAGCTTGCTGTGTGCGGGAGCTTGCTGTGTGCGGGAGCTTGCTGTGTGCGGGAGCTTGCAGTGTGTTGGAGCTTGCTGTGTGTTGGAGCTTGCTGTGTGTTGGAGCTTGCTGTTTGTTGGAGCTTGCTGTGTGCGGGAGCTTGCTGTGTCGGGTGCTTGCTGTTTGTTGGAGCTTGCTGTGTGTGGGAGCTTGCTGTGTGCGGGATACTGCCGTTTGTGGGAGCTTGCTGTGTGTTGGACGTGCTGTGTGTTGTAGCTTGCTGTGTGTTGGAGCTTGCTGTCTGTGGGAGCTTGCTGTGTGTGGGAGCTGGCTGCCTGTTGGAGCTTGCTGCTTGTGGGACCTTGCTGTTTGGGGGAGCTTTCTGTCTGCGAGAGCTTGCAGTGTGCTGGAGCTTGATGTGTGCTGGATCTTGCTGTGTGTTGGAGCTTGCTGTGAGCAGGAGCTTGCTGTGAGCAGGAGCTTGCTGTGTGTTGGAGCTTGCTGTGTGTTGGAGCTTGCTGTGTGCCGGGGCTTGCTGTGTGTTGGACGTGCTGTGTGTTGGAGCTTGCTGTGTGTTAGAGCTTGCTGTGTGCGGGTGCTTGCTGTGTGTTGGAGCTTTTGTGTGTTGGAGCTTGCTGTGTGTTGGAGCTTGCTGTGTGTTGGAGCTTGCTGTGTGCGGGTGCTTGCTGTGTGTTGGAGCTTTTGTGTGTTGGAGCTTGCTGTGTGTTGGAGCTTGCTGTGTGTTGGAGCTTGATGTGTGTTGGAGCTTGCTGTGTGCGGGAGATTGCAGTGTGTTGGAGCTTGCTGTTTGTGGGAAATTGCTGTGTGCGGGAGCTTGCTGTGTGCGGGAGCTTGCTGTGTGTTGGAGCTTGCAGTGTGTTGGAGCTTGCAGTGTGTTGGAGCTTGCAGTGTGTTGGAGTTTGCTGTGTGTTGGAGCTTGCTGTGTGTTGGAGCTTGCTGTGTGTTGGAGCTTGCAGTGTGTTGGAGCTTGCAGTGTGTTGGAGCTTGCAGTGTGTTGGAGCTTGCAGTGTGTTGGAGTTTGCTGTGTGTTGGAGCTTGCTGTGTGTTGGAGCTTGCTGTGTGTTGGAGCTTGCTGTGTGTTGAAGCTTGCTGTGTGTTGGAGCTTGCTGTGTGTTGGAGCTTGCTGTGTGCGGGAGTTTGCTGTGTGCTGGAGCTTGCTGTGTGTTGGAGCTTGCTGTGTGCGGGAGCTTGCTGTGTGTTGGAGCTTGCTGTGTGTTGAAGCTTGCTGTGTGTTGGAGCTTGCTGTGTGTTGAAGCTTGCTGTGTTTTGCATCTTGCTGTGTGCAGGTGCTTGCTGTGTGTTGGAGCTTGCTGTGTGTTGGAGCTTGCAGTGTGTTGGAGCTTGCTGTGTGTTGGAGCTTGCTGTGTGTTGGAGCTTGCTGTGTGCGGCAGCTTGCTGTGTGCTGGAGCTTGCTGTGTGTTGGAGCTTGCTGTGTGCTGGAGCGTGCTGTGTGCGGGAACGTGCTGTGTGCGGGAGCGTGCTGTGTGCGGGAGCTTGCTGTGTATTGGAGCTTGCTGTGTGTTGGATCTTGCTTTGTGTTGGAGCTTGCTGTGTGCGGGAGCTTGCTGTTTGTTGGAGCTTGCTGTGTGTGGGAGCTGGCTGTTTGTGGGAGCTTGCTGTGTGTGGGAGCTGGCTGTTTGTGGGAGCTTGCTGTGTGTGGGAGCTGGCTGTTTGTGGGAGCTTGCTGTGTGTGGGAGCTGGCTGTTTGTGGGAGCTTGCTGTGTGCGGGAGCTTGCTGTGTATTGGAGCTTGCTGTGTGTTGGATCTTGCTTTGTGTTGGAGCTTGCTGTGTGCGGGAGCTTGCTGTTTGTTGGAGCTTGCTGTGTGCGGGAGCGTGCTGTGTGCGGGAGCGTGCTGTGTGCGGGAGCGTGCTGTGTGCGGGAGCTTGCTGTGTATTGGAGCTTGCTGTGTGTTGGATCTTGCTTTGTGTTGGGGCTTGCTGTGTGCGGGAGCTTGCTGTTTGTTGGAGCTTGCTGTGTGTGGGAGCTGGCTGTTTGTGGGAGCTTGCTGTGTGTGGGAGCTGGCTGTTTGTGGGAGCTTGCTGTGTGTGGGAGCTGGCTGTTTGTGGGAGCTTGCTGTGTGTGGGAGCTGGCTGTTTGTGGGAGCTTGCTGTGTGTGGGAGCTGGCTGTTTGTGGGAGCTTGCTGTCTGCGAGAGCTTGCAGTGTGCTGGACCTTGATGTGTGCTGGATCTTACTGTGTGTTGGAGCTTGCTGCGTGCTGGAGCTGGCAGTGTGTTGGAGCTTGCTGTGTGCTAGAGTATGCTGTGTGTGGGAGCTTGCTGTGTGCTGGAGCTTGCTACGTGCGGGATCCTGCTTTGTGCTGGAGCTTGCTGTGTGTTGGAGCTCGCTGTGTGTTGGAACTTGATGTGAGCAGGAGCTTGCTGTTTGTTGGAGCTTGCTGTGTGTTGGAGCTTGCTGTGCGTTGGAGCTTGCTGTGTGTTGGAGCTTGCTGTTTGTTGGAGCTTGCTGTGTGTTGGAGCTTGCTGTATGCGGGAGCTTGCTGTTTTTTTGATCTTGCTGTGTGCGGGAGCTTGCTGTGTGTTGGAGCTTGCTGTATGCGGGAGCTTGCTGTTTTTTTGATCTTGCTGTGTGCGGGAGCTTGCTGTGTGCTGGAGCTTGCTGTGTGCGGGAGATTGCTGTGAGTTGGAGCTTGCTGTGTGCGGGAGATTGCTGTGAGTTGGAGCTTGCTGTTTGTTGGATCTTGCTGTGTGCAGGAGCTTGCTGTGTGCAGGAGCTTGCTGTGTGTTGGTGCTTGCTGTGAGTTGGAGCTTGCTGTTTGTTGGATCTTGCTGTGTGCAGGAGCTTGCTGTGTGCGGGAGATTGCTATGTGTTGGAGCTTGCTGTGTGTTGGAGCTTGCTGTGTGCGGGAGCTTGCAGTTTGTTGGAGCTTGCTGTGTGTTGGAGCTTGCTGTGTGTTGGAGCTTGCTGTGTGTTGGAGCTTGCTGTGTGTTGGAGCTTGCTGTGTGTTGGAGCTTGCTGTGTGTTGGAGCTTGCTGTGTGTTGGAGCTTGATGTGTGCGGGAGCTTGCTGTGTGTAGGAGCTTGCTGTGTGTTGGAGCTTGCTGTGTGTTGGAGCTTGCTGTGTGTTGGAGCTTGATGTGTGCGGGAGCTTGCTGTGTGTAGGAGCTTGCTGTGTGTTGGAGCTTGCTGTGTGCGGGAGATTGCTGTGTGTTGGAGCTTGCTGTGTGTTGGAGCTTGCTGTGTTCTGGAACTTGCTGTGTTCTGGAGCTTGCTGTGTGTTGGAGCTTGCAGTGTGTTGGAGCTTGCAGTGTGTTGGAGCTTGCAGTGTGTTGGAGCTTGCTGTGTGTTGGAGCTTGCAGTGTGTTGGAGTTTGCTGTGTGCGGGAGCTTGCTGTATGCGGGATCGTGCTGTGTGCTGGAGCTTGCTGTGTGCTGGAGCTTGCTGTGTGTTGGAGGTTGCTGTGTGCGGGAGTTTGCTTTGTGTCGGAGCTTGATGTGTGTTGGAGCTTGCTGTGTGCGGGAGCTTGCAGTGTGTTGGAGCTTGCTGTGTGTTGGAGCTTGCTGTGTGTTGGAGCTTGCTGTGTGCGGGAGCTTGCTGTGTGTTGGAGCTTGCTGTGTGCGGGAGCTTGCTGTGTGTTGGAGCTTGCTGTGTGTTGGAGCTTGCTGTGTGCGGGAGCTTGCTGTGTGTTGGAGCTTGCTGTGTGTTGGAGCTTGCTGTGTGTTGGAGCTTGCTGTGTGTTGGAGCTTGCTGTGTGCGGGAACTTGCTGTGTGTTGGATCTTACTGTGTGTTGGAGCTTGCTGTGTGTTGGAGCTTGCTGCGTGCTGGAGCTGGCAGTGTGTTGGAGCTTGCTGTGTGTTGGAGCTTGCTGTGTGTTGGAGCTTGCTGTGTGTAGGAGCTTGCTGTGTGTAGGAGCTTCCTCTGTGTTGGAGCTTGCTGTGTGTTGGAGCTTGCTGTGTGCTGGAGCTTGCTATGTGCGGGATCCTGCTTTGTGTTGGAGCTTGCTGTGTGTTGGAGCTTGCTGTGTGTTGGAGCTTGCTGTGAGCAGGAGCTTGCTGTTTGTTGGAGCTTGCTGTGTGTTGGAGCTTGCTGTGTGTTGGAGCTTGATGTTTGTTGGAGCTTGTTGTGTCTGGGAGCTTGCTGTGTGCGGGAAATTGCTGTGTGCGGGAGCTTGCTGTGTGCGGGAGCTTGCTTTGTGTTGGAGCTTGCTGTGTGTTGGAGCTTGCTGTGTGCGGGAGCTTGATGTGTGTTGGAGCTTGCTGTGTGCGGGAGATTCCAGTGTGTTGGAGCTTGCTGTGTGTTGGAGCTTGCAGTGTGTTGGAGCTTGCAGTGTTTTGGAGCTTGCAGTGTTTTGGAGCTTGCAGTGTTTTGGAGCTTGCTGTGTGTTGGAGCTTGCTGTGTGTTGGAGCTTGCTGTGTGTTGGAGCTTGCTGTGTGCGGGAGCGTGCTGTGTTCGGGAGCTTGCTGTGTGTTGGAGCTTGCTGTGTGTTGGAGCGTGCTGTGTGCGGGAGCGTGCTGTGTGCTGGATCTTGCAATGTGTTGGAGCTAGCTTTGTGCTGGAGCTTGCTGTGTGTTAGAGCTTGCTGTGAGTTGGAGTTTGCTCTGTGTTGGAGCGTGCTGTGTGTTGGAGCGTGCTGTGTGTTGGAGCTTGCTGTGTGTGGGAGCTTGCTGTTTGTTGGAGCTTGCTGTGTGTGGGAGCTGGCTGTTTGTGGGAGCTTGCTGTGTGTGGGAGCTTGCTGTTTGTTGGAGCTTGCTGTGTGCGGGATCCTGCCGTTTGTGGGAGCTTGCTGTCTGCGGGAGCTTGCTGTTTGTTGGAGCTTGCTGTGTGTGGGAGCTGGCTGTTTGTGGGAGCTTGCTGTGTGTGGTTAGCTGGCTGTTTGTGGGAGCTTGCTGTGTGTGGGAGCTGGCTGTTTGTGGGAGCTGGCTGTTTGTGGGAGCTTGCTGTTTGTGGGAGCTTGCTGTCTGCGAGAGCTTGCAGTGTGCTGGACCTTGATGTGTGCTGGATCTTACTGTGTGTTGGAGCTTGCTGCGTGCTGGAGCTGGCAGTGTGTTGGAGCTTGCTGTGTGCTAGAGTATGCTGTGTGCTAGAGTATGCTGTGTGTGGGATCTTGCTGTGTGCGGGTGCTTGCTGTGTGTTGGAGCTTTTGTGTGTTGGAGCTTGCTGTGTGTTGGAGTTTGCTGTGTGCTGGAGCTTGCTGTGTGCGGGAGCTTGCTGTGTGCGGGAGCTTGCTGTGTGCTGGAGCTTGCTGTGTGTTGGAGCTTGCTGTGTGTTGGAGCTTGCTGTGTGTTGGAGCTTGCTGTGTGTTGGAGCTTGCTGTGTGTTGGAGCTTGCTGTGTGTTGGAGCTTGCAGTGTGTAGGAACTTGCTGTGTGTTGGAGCTTGCTGTTTGTTGGAGCTTGCTGTGTGCGGGAGATTGCTGTGTGTTGGAGCTTGCTGTGTGCGGTAGATTGCTGTGTGCGGGAGCTTGCTGTTTGTTGGAGCTTGCTGTGTGCGGGAGATTGCTGTGTGTTGGAGCTTGATGTGTGTTGGAGCTTGCTGTGTGCGGTAGATTGCTGTGTGTTGGAGCTTGCTGTGTGTTGGAGCTTGCTGTGTGCGGCAGCTTGCTGTGTGCGGGAGCGTGCTGTGTGCGGGAGCTTGCTGTGTATTGGAGCTTGCTGTGGTGTGCGGGAGCTTGCTACTTGTGGGACCTTGCTGTTTGGGGGAGCTTGCTGTGTGCGAGAGCTTGCAGTGTGTTGGAGCTTGCTGTGTGTTGGAGCTTGCTGTGTGTTGGAGCTTGCTGTGTGTTGGAGCTTGCTGTGTGTTGGAGCTTGCTGTGTGTTGGAGCTTGCAGTGTGTTGGAGCTTGCAGTGTGTTGGAGCTTGCAGTGTGTTGGAGCTTGCAGTGTGTTGGAGCTTGCAGTGTGTTGGAGCTTGCAGTGTGTTGGAGCTTTCAGTGTGTTGGAGCTAGCATTGTGCTGGAGCTTACTGTGTGCCGGAGCTTGCTGTGTGTTGGAGCTTGCTACTTGAGGGACCTTGCTGTTTGGGGGAGCTTGCTGTGTGCGAGAGCTTGCAGTTTGTGGGAGATTTCTGTCTGTGGGAGCTTGTAGTATGTTGGAGCTTGCTGTGTGTTGGAGCTTGCTCTGTGTAGGAGCTTGCTGTGTGTTGGAGCTTGCTGTGTGTTGGAGTTTGATGTGAGCAGGAGCTTGCTGTGTGTTGGTGCTTGCTGTGTGTAGGAGCTTGCTGTGTGTAGGAGCTTGCTGTGTGTTGGAGCTTGATGTGAGCAGGAGCTTGCTGTGTGTTGGAGCTTGCAGTGTGTTGGAGCTTGCTGTGTGTTGGAGCTTGCTGTGTGTTGGAGCTTGCTGTGTGTTGGAGCTTGCTGTGTACCGGGGCTTGCTGTGTGTTGGACGTGCTGTGTGTTGGATGTGCTGTGTGTTGGAGCTTGCTGTGTGTTGGAGCTTGCTGTGTACCGGGGCTTGCTGTGTGTTGGAGCTTGCTGTGTGTTGGATGTGCTGTGTGTTGGAGCTTGCTGTGTGCGGGAGCTTGCTGTGTGCGGGAGCTTGCTGTGTGCGGGAGCTTGCTGTGTGCGGGAGCTTGCTGTGTGCGGGAGCTTGCTGTGTGCGGGAGATTGCTGTGTGCGGGAGATTGCAGTGTGCGGGAGCTTGCTGTTTGCGGGAGCTGGCTGCCTGTTGGAGCTTGCTGCTTGTGGGACCTTGCTGTTTGGGGGAGCTTGCTGTCTGCGATAGCTTGCAGTGTGCTGGAGTTTGATGAGTGCTGGATCTTACTGTGTGTTGGAGCTTGCTGCTTGTGGGACCTTGCTGTTTGGGGGAGCTTTTTGTCTGCGATAGCTTGCAGTGTGCTGGAGTTTGATGAGTGCTGGATCTTACTGTGTGTTGGAGCTTGCTGCCTGCTGGAGCTGGCAGTGTGTTGGAGCTTGCTGTTTGTTGGAGGTTGCTGTGTGCTGGAGCTTGCTGTGTGTTGGAGCTTGCTGTGTGTTGGAGCTTGCTGTGTGTTGGAGCTTGCTGTGTGTTGGAGCTTGCTGTGTGCGGGAGCTTGCTGTGTGCGGGAGCTTGCTGCCTGCTGGAGCTGGCAGTGTGTTGGAGCTTGCTGTTTGTTGGAGGTTGCTGTGTGCTGGAGCTTGCTGTGTGTTGGAGCTTGCTGTGTGTTGGAGCTTGCTGTGTGCGGGAGCTTGCTGTGTGCGGGAGCTTGCTGTGTGCGGGAGCTTGCTGTGTGTTGGAGCTTGCTGTGTGTTGGAGCTTGCTGTGTGCGGGAGCTTGCTGTGTGCGGGAGCTTGCTGTGTGCGGGAGCTTGCAGTGTGTTGGAGCTTGCTGTGTGTTGGAGCTTGCTGTGTGTTGGAGCTTGCTGTGTGTTGGAGCTTGCTGTTTGTTGGAGCTTGCTGTGTGCGGGAGCTTGCTGTGTCGGGTGCTTGCTGTTTGTTGGAGCTTGCTGTGTGTGGGAGCTTGCTGTGTGCGGGATACTGCCGTTTGTGGGAGCTTGCTGTGTGTTGGACGTGCTGTGTGTTGTAGCTTGCTGTGTGTTGGAGCTTGCTGTCTGTGGGAGCTTGCTGTGTGTGGGAGCTGGCTGCCTGTTGGAGCTTGCTGCTTGTGGGACCTTGCTGTTTGGGGGAGCTTTCTGTCTGCGAGAGCTTGCAGTGTGCTGGAGCTTGATGTGTGCTGGATCTTACTGTGTGTTGGAGCTTGCTGCGTGCTGGAGCTGGCAGTGTGTTGGAGATGGCTGTTTGTTGGAGCTTGCTGTGTGTTGGAGCTTGCTCTGTGCTGGAGCTTGCTATGTGCGGGATCCTGCTTTGTGTTGGAGCTTGCTGTGTGTTGGACGTGCTGTGTGTTGGAGCTTGCTGTGTGTTGGAGCTTGCTTTGTGTTGGAGCTTGCTGTGTGTTGGAGCTTGCTGTGTGCGGGAGATTGCTGTGTGTTGGAGCTGGCTGTGTGTTGGAGCTTGCTGTGTGCGGGAGCTTGCTGTGTGTTGGAGTTTGATGTGTGCTGGATCTTACTGTGTGTTGGAGCTTGCTGTGTGCTGGAGCTTGCTATGTGCGGGATCCTGCTTTGTGCTGGAGCTTGCTGTGTGTTGGAGCTCGCTGTGTGTTGGAGTTTGCTGTTTGTTGGAGCTTGCTGTGTGTTGGACGTGCTGTGTGTTGGACGTGCTGTGTGTTGGACGTGCTGTGTGTTGGACGTGCTGTGTGTTGGACGTGCTGTGTGTTGGACGTGCTGTGTGTTGGACGTGCTGTGTGTTGGACGTGCTGTGTGTTGGACGTGCTGTGTGTTGGACGTGCTGTGTGTTGGACGTGCTGTGTGTTGGACGTGCTGTGTGTTGGACGTGCTGTGTGTTGGACGTGCTGTGTGTTGGACGTGCTGTGTGTTGGACGTGCTGTGTGTTGGACGTGCTGTGTGTTGGACGTGCTGTGTGTTGGAGCTTGCTGTGTGTTGGAGCTTGCTGTGTGTTGGAGCTTGCTGTGTGTTGGAGCTTGCTGTGTGTTGGAGCTTGCTGTGTGTTGGGGCTTGCTGTGTGTTGGGGCTTGCTGTGTGTGGGACCTTGCTGTTTGTTGGATCTTGCTGTGTGCAGGAGCTTGCTGTGTGTTGGAGCTTGCTGTGTGTTGGAGCTTGCTGTGTGCGGGAGATTGCTGTGTGTTGGAGCTTGCTGTGTGCGGGAGCTTGCTGTGTGCGGGAGCTTGCTGTGTGCGGGAGCTTGCTGTGTGCGGGAGCTTGCTGTGTGCGGGAGCTTGCTGTGTGCGGGAGCTTGCTGTGTGCGGGAGCTTGCTGTGTGCTGGAGCTTGCTGTGTGTTGGAGCTTGCTGTGTGTGGGAGTTTGCTTTGTGTTGGAGCTTGCTGTGTACGGGAGCTTGCTGTGTGTAGGAGTTTGCTGTGTGTTGGAGCTTGATGTGTGTTGGAGCTTGCTGTGTGCGGGAGATTGCTGTGTGTTGGAGCTTGATGTGTGTTGGAGCTTGCTGTGTGCGGGAGTTTGCTTTGTGCAGGAGCTTGCTGTGTGTTGGAGCTTGCTGTGTGTTGGAGCTTGATGTGTGTTGGAGCTTGCTGTGTGTTGGAGCTTGATGTGTGTTGGAGCTTGCTGTGTGCGGGAGATTGCAGTGTGTTGGAGCTTGCTGTTTGTGGGAAATTGCTGTGTGCGGGAGCTTGCTGTGTGTTGGAGCTTGCTGTGTGCCGGAGCTTGCTGTTTGCTGGAGCTTGCTGTGTGCGGGAGCTTGCTGTCTGCGAGAGCTTGCAGTGTGCTGGAGCTTGATGTGTGCTGGATCGTACTGTGTGTTGGAGCTTGCTGCGTGCTGGAGCTGGCAGTGTGTGGGAGCTTGCTGTTTGTTGGAGCTTGCTGTGTGCTAGAGTATGCTGTGTGTGGGATCTTGCTGTGTGTTGGTGCTTGCTGTGTGCTGGAGCTTGCTATGTGCGGGATCCTGCTTTGTGCTGGAGCTTGCTGTGTGCTGGAGCTTGCTGTGTGTTGGAGCTCGCTGTGTGTTGGAGTTTGCTGTGAGCAGGAGCTTGCTGTTTGTTGGAGCTTGCTGTGGGCGGGAGCTTGCTGTTTGTTGGAGCTTGCTGTGTGTTGGAGCTTGCTGTGGGCGGGAGCTTGCTGTGTGTTGGAGCTTGCTGTGGGCGGGAGCTTGCTGTTTGTTGGAGCTTGCTGTGTGCGAGAGATTGCTGTGTGTTGGAGCTTGATGTGTGAGGGAGATTGCTGTGTGTTGGAGCTTGCTGTTTGTTGGATCTTGCTGTGAGTAGGAGCTTGCTGTGTGTTGGAGCTTGATGTGTGCGGGAGATTGCTGTGTGTTGGAGCTTGATGTGTGCAGTAGATTGCTGTGTGCGGGAGCTTGCTGTTTGTTGGATCTTGCTGTGTGCGGGAGTTTGCTGTGTGTTGGAGCTTGATGTGTGTTGGAGCTTGCTGTGTGCGGGAGATTGCTGTGAGTTGGAGCTTGCTGTGTGTTGGAGCTTGCTGTGTGTTGGAGCTTGCTGTGTGTTGGAGCTTGCTGTGTGTTGGAGCTTGCTGTGTGTTGGACGTGCTGTGTGTTGGACGTGCTGTGTGTTGGACGTGCTGTGTGTTGGACGTGCTGTGTGTTGGAGCTTGCTGTGGGCGGGAGCTTGCTGTGTGCGGGAGATTGCTGTGTGTTGGAGCTTGCTGTGTGTTGGATCTTGCTGTGTGCGGGAGCTTGCTGTGTGCGGGAAATTGCTGTGTGCGGGAGCTTGCTGTGTGTTGGATCTTGCTGTGTGTTGGAGCTTGCTGTTTGTGGGAAATTGCTGTGTGCTGGAGCTTGATGTGTGTTGGAGCTTGCTGTGTGTTGGAGCTTGATGTGTGCGGGAGTTTGCTGTGTGTTGGAGCTTGATGTGTGCTGGAGCTTGATGTGTGCTGGAGCTTGATGTGTGTTGGAGCTTGATGTGTGTTGGAGCTTGCTGTGTGCGGGAGATTGCAGTGTGTTGGAGCTTGCTGTGTGCGGGAGATTGCAGTGTGTTGGAGCTTGCTGTTTGTCGGAAATTGCTGTGTGCGTGAGCTTGCTTTTTCCGGGAGCTTGCTGTGTGTTGGAGCTTGCAGTGTTTTGGAGCTTGCTGTGTGTTGGAGCTTGCTGTGTGTTGGAGCTAGCTTTGTGCTGGAGCTTGCTGTGTGTTAGAGCTTGCTGTGAGTTGGAGTTTGCTCTGTGTTGGAGCTTGCTGTGTGCGGGATCCTGCCGTTTGTGGGAGCTTGCTGTGTGCGGGAGCTTGCTGAGTGTGGGAGATTGCTGTGTGCGGGATCCAGCCGTTTGTGGGAGCTTGCTGTCTGCGGGACCTTGCTGTTTGTTGGAGCTTGCTGTGTGTGGGAGCTGGCTGTTTGTGGGAGCTTGCTGTGTGTGGGAGCTGGCTTTTTGTGGGAGCTTGCTGTGTGTGGGAGCTGGCTGTTTGTTGGAGCTTGCTGTCTGCGAGAGCTTGCAGTGTGCTGGACCTTGATGTGTGCTGGATCTTACTGTGTGTTGGAGCTTGCTGCGTGCTGGAGCTGGCAGTGTGTTGGAGCTTGCTGTGTGCTAGAATATGCTGTGTGTGGGAGCTTGCTGTGTGTTGGTGCTTGCTGTGTGCTGGAGCTTGCTATGTGCGGGATCCTGCTTTGTGCTGGAGCTTGCTGTGTGTTGGAGCTTGCTGTGTGTTGGAGTTTGCTGTGAGCAGGAGCTTGCTGTTTGTTGGAGCTTGCTGTGTGTTGGAGCTTGCAGTGTGTAGGAGCTTGCTGTGTGTAGGAGCTTGCTGTGTGTTGGAGCTTGCTGTGTGCCGGGGCTTGCTGTGTGTTGGACGTGCTGTGTGTTGGAGCTTGCTGTGTGTTAGAGCTTGCTGTGTGCGGGTGCTTGCTGTGTGTTGGAGCTTTTGTGTGTTGGAGCTTGCTGTGTGTTGGAGCTTGCTGTGTGTTGGAGCTTGCTGTGTGCGGGTGCTTGCTGTGTGTTGGAGCTTTTGTGTGTTGGAGCTTGCTGTGTGTTGGAGCTTGCTGTGTGTTGGAGCTTGCTGTGTGTTGGAGCTTGCTGTGTGTTGGAGCTTGCTGTGTGCGGGAGATTGCAGTGTGTTGGAGCTTGCTGTTTGTGGGAAATTGCTGTGTGCGGGAGCTTGCTGTGTGCGGGAGCTTGCTGTGTGTTGGAGCTTGCAGTGTGTTGGAGCTTGCAGTGTGTTGGAGCTTGCAGTGTGTTGGAGCTTGCTGTGTGTTGGAGCTTGCAGTGTGTTGGAGCTTGCAGTGTGTTGGAGCTTGCAGTGTGTTGGAGTTTGCTGTGTGTTGGAGCTTGCTGTGTGTTGGAGCTTGCTGTGTGTTGGAGCTTGCTGTGTGCGGGAGCTTGCTGTGTGCGGGAGCTTGCTGTGTGCGGGAGCTTGCTGTGTGCGGGAGCTTGCTGTGTGCGGGAGTTTGCTGTGTGCTGGAGCTTGCTGTGTGTTGGAGCTTGCTGTGTGCGGGAGCTTGCTGTGTGTTGGAGCTTGCTGTGTGTTGAAGCTTGCTGTGTGCTGGAGCTTGCTGTGTGTTGGAGCTTGCTGTGTGTTGAAGCTTGCTGTGTGTTGGAGCTTGCTGTGAGTTGGAGCTGGCAGTGTGTTGGAGCTTGCTGTGTGCTGGAGTATGCTGTTTGTTGTAGCTTGCTGTCTGCGAGAGCTTGCAGTGTGCTGGACCTTGATGTGTGCTGGATCTTACTGTGTGTTGGAGCTTGCTGCGTGCTGGAGCTGGCAGTGTGTTGGAGCTTGCTGTGTGCTAGAGTATGCTGTGTGTGGGAGCTTGCTGTGTGTTGGTGCTTGCTGTGTGCTGGAGCTTGCTGTGTGTAGGAGCTTGCTGTGTGTTGGAGCTTGCTGTGTGCCGGGGCTTGCTGTGTGCTGGAGCTTGCTGTGTGCCGGGGCTTGCTGTGTGTTGGAGCTTGCTGTGAGCAGGAGCTTGCTGTGTGCCGGGGCTTGCTGTGTGTTGGAGCTTGCTGTGAGCAGGAGCTTGCTGTGAGCAGGAGCTTGCTGTGTGTTGGAGCTTGCTGTGTGTTGGAGCTTGCTGTGTGCCGGGGCTTGCTGTGTGTTGGACGTGCTGTGTGTTGGAGCTTGCTGTGTGTTAGAGCTTGCTGTGTGCGGGTGCTTGCTGTGTGTTGGAGCTTTTGTGTGTTGGAGCTTGCTGTGTGTTGGAGCTTGCTGTGTGTTGGAGCTTGCTGTGTGCGGGTGCTTGCTGTGTGTTGGAGCTTTTGTGTGTTGGAGCTTGCTGTGTGTTGGAGCTTGCTGTGTGTTGGAGCTTGCTGTGTGTTGGAGCTTGCTGTGTGTTGGAGCTTGCTGTGTGTTGGAGCTTGATGTGTGTTGGAGCTTGCTGTGTGCGGGAGATTGCAGTGTGTTGGAGCTTGCTGTTTGTGGGAAATTGCTGTGTGCGGGAGCTTGCTGTGTGCGGGAGCTTGCTGTGTGTTGGAGCTTGCAGTGTGTTGGAGCTTGCAGTGTGTTGGAGTTTGCTGTGTGTTGGAGCTTGCTGTGTGTTGGAGCTTGCTGTGTGTTGGAGCTTGCAGTGTGTTGGAGCTTGCAGTGTGTTGGAGCTTGCAGTGTGTTGGAGCTTGCAGTGTGTTGGAGTTTGCTGTGTGTTGGAGCTTGCTGTGTGTTGGAGCTTGCTGTGTGTTGGAGCTTGCTGTGTGTTGGAGCTTGCTGTGTGTTGGAGCTTGCTGTGTGCGGGAGTTTGCTGTGTGCTGGAGCTTGCTGTGTGTTGGAGCTTGCTGTGTGCGGGAGCTTGCTGTGTGTTGGAGCTTGCTGTGTGTTGAAGCTTGCTGTGTTTTGCATCTTGCTGTGTGCAGGAGCTTGCTGTGTGTTGGAGCTTGCTGTGTGTTGGAGCTTGCAGTGTGTTGGAGCTTGCTGTGTGTTGGAGCTTGCTGTGTGTTGGAGCTTGCTGTGTGCGGCAGCTTGCTGTGTGCTGGAGCTTGCTGTGTGTTGGAGCTTGCTGTGTGCTGGAGCGTGCTGTGTGCGGGAACGTGCTGTGTGCGGGAGCGTGCTGTGTGCGGGAGCTTGCTGTGTATTGGAGCTTGCTGTGTGTTGGATCTTGCTTTGTGTTGGAGCTTGCTGTGTGCGGGAGCTTGCTGTTTGTTGGAGCTTGCTGTGTGTGGGAGCTGGCTGTTTGTGGGAGCTTGCTGTGTGTGGGAGCTGGCTGTTTGTGGGAGCTGGCTGTTTGTGGGAGCTTGCTGTGTGTGGGAGCTGGCTGTTTGTGGGAGCTTGCTGTGTGTGGGAGCTGGCTGTTTGTCGGAGCTTGCTGTGTGCGGGAGCTTGCTGTGTATTGGAGCTTGCTGTGTGTTGGATCTTGCTTTGTGTTGGAGCTTGCTGTGTGCGGGAGCTTGCTGTTTGTTGGAGCTTGCTGTGTGCGGGAGCTTGCTGTGTGCGGGAGCGTGCTGTGTGCGGGAGCGTGCTGTGTGCGGGAGCGTGCTGTGTGCGGGAGCTTGCTGTGTATTGGAGCTTGCTGTGTGTTGGATCTTGCTTTGTGTTGGGGCTTGCTGTGTGCGGGAGCTTGCTGTTTGTTGGAGCTTGCTGTGTGTGGGAGCTGGCTGTTTGTGGGAGCTTGCTGTGTGTGGGAGCTGGCTGTTTGTGGGAGCTTGCTGTGTGTGGGAGCTGGCTGTTTGTGGGAGCTTGCTGTGTGTGGGAGCTGGCTGTTTGTGGGAGCTTGCTGTGTGTGGGAGCTGGCTGTTTGTGGGAGCTTGCTGTCTGCGAGAGCTTGCAGTGTGCTGGACCTTGATGTGTGCTGGATCTTACTGTGTGTTGGAGCTTGCTGCGTGCTGGAGCTGGCAGTGTGTTGGAGCTTGCTGTGTGCTAGAGTATGCTGTGTGTGGGAGCTTGCTGTGTGCTGGAGCTTGCTATGTGCGGGATCCTGCTTTGTGCTGGAGCTTGCTGTGTGTTGGAGCTCGCTGTGTGTTGGAGCTTGATGTGAGCAGGAGCTTGCTGTTTGTTGGAGCTTGCTGTGTGTTGGAGCTTGCTGTGTGTTGGAGCTTGCTGTGTGTTGGAGCTTGCTGTTTGTTGGAGCTTGCTGTGTGTTGGAGCTTGCTGTATGCGGGAGCTTGCTGTTTTTTTGATCTTGCTGTGTGCGGGAGCTTGCTGTGTGCTGGAGCTTGCTGTGTGCGGGAGATTGCTGTGAGTTGGAGCTTGCTGTGTGCGGGAGATTGCTGTGAGTTGGAGCTTGCTGTTTGTTGGATCTTGCTGTGTGCAGGAGCTTGCTGTGTGCAGGAGCTTGCTGTGTGTTGGTGCTTGCTGTGAGTTGGAGCTTGCTGTTTGTTGGATCTTGCTGTGTGCAGGAGCTTGCTGTGTGCGGGAGATTGCTATGTGTTGGAGCTTGCTGTGTGTTGGAGCTTGCTGTGTGCGGGAGCTTGCAGTGTGTTGGAGCTTGCAGTGTGTTGGAGCTTGCTGTGTGTTGGAGCTTGCTGTGTGTTGGAGCTTGCTGTGTGTTGGAGCTTGCTGTGTGTTGGAGCTTGCTGTGTGTTGGAGCTTGCTGTGTGTTGGAGCTTGCTGTGTGTTGGAGCTTGCTGTGTGTTGGAGCTTGATGTGTGCGGGAGCTTGCTGTGTGTAGGAGCTTGCTGTGTGTTGGAGCTTGCTGTGTGTTGGAGCTTGCTGTGTGTTGGAGCTTGATGTGTGCGGGAGCTTGCTGTGTGTAGGAGCTTGCTGTGTGTTGGAGCTTGCAATGTGTTGGAGCTTGCTGTGTGCGGGAGATTGCTGTGTGTTGGAGCTTGCTGTGTGTTGGAGCTTGCTGTGTTCTGGAACTTGCTGTGTTCTGGAGCTTGCTGTGTGTTGGAGCTTGCAGTGTGTTGGAGCTTGCAGTGTGTTGGAGCTTGCAGTGTGTTGGAGCTTGCTGTGTGTTGGAGATTGATGTGTGTTGGAGCTTGCTGTGTGTTGGAGCTTGCTGTGTGTTGGAGCTTGCTGTGTGCGGCAGCTTGCTGTGTGCTGGAGCTTGCTGTGTGTTGGAGCTTGCTGTGTGCTGGAGCGTGCTGTGTGCGGGAGCGTGCTGTGTGCGGGAGCGTGCTGTGTGCGGGAGCTTGCTGTGTATTGCAGCTTGCTGTGTGTTGGATCTTGCTTTGTGTTGGAGCTTGCTGTGTGCGGGAGCTTGCTGTTTGTTGGAGCTTGCTGTGTGTGGGAGCTGGCTGTTTGTGGGAGCTTGCTGTGTGTGGGAGCTGGCTGTTTGTGGGAGCTTGCTGTGTGTGGGAGCTGGCTGTTTGTGGGAGCTTGCTGTGTGTGGGAGCTGGCTGTTTGTGGGAGCTTGCTGTGTGCGGGAGCTTGCTGTGTATTGGAGCTTGCTGTGTGTTGGATCTTGCTTTGTGTTGGAGCTTGCTGTGTGCGGGAGCTTGCTGTTTGTTGGAGCTTGCTGTGTGCGGGAGCGTGCTGTGTGCGGGAGCGTGCTGTGTGCGGGAGCTTGCTGTGTATTGGAGCTTGCTGTGTGTTGGATCTTGCTTTGTGTTGGGGCTTGCTGTGTGCGGGAGCTTGCTGTTTGTTGGAGCTTGCTGTGTGTGGGAGCTGGCTGTTTGTGGGAGCTGGCTGTTTGTGGTAGATTGCTGTGTGTGGGAGCTGGCTGTTTGTGGGAGCTTGCTGTGTGT
This sequence comes from Isurus oxyrinchus, assembly GCA_026770705.1. Classification (NCBI taxonomy): domain Eukaryota; kingdom Metazoa; phylum Chordata; class Chondrichthyes; order Lamniformes; family Lamnidae; genus Isurus; species Isurus oxyrinchus. The sequence goes on along the minus strand of JANJGN010000031.1, from coordinate 16,457,512 downwards.
GGGAGCTGGCTGTTTGTGGGAGCTTGCTGTGTGTGGGAGCTGGCTGTTTGTGGGAGCTTGCTGTCTGCGAGAGCTTGCAGTGTGCTGGACCTTGATGTGTGCTGGATCTTACTGTGTGTTGGAGCTTGCTGCGTGCTGGAGCTGGCAGTGTGTTGGAGCTTGCTGTGTGCTAGAGTATGCTGTGTGTGGGAGCTTGCTGTGTGCTGGAGCTTGCTATGTGCGGGATCCTGCTTTGTGCTGGAGCTTGCTGTGTGTTGGAGCTCGCTGTGTGTTGGAGCTTGATGTGAGCAGGAGCTTGCTGTTTGTTGGAGCTTGCTGTGTGTTGGAGCTTGCTGTGCGTTGGAGCTTGCTGTGTGTTGGAGCTTGCTGTTTGTTGGAGCTTGCTGTGTGTTGGAGCTTGCTGTGTGTTGGAGCTTGCTGTGTGCGGGAGCTTGCTGTGTGTTGGAGCTTGCTGTATGCGGGAGCTTGCTGTTTTTTTGATCTTGCTGTGTGCAGGAGCTTGCTGTGTGCAGGAGCTTGCTGTGTGCGGGAGCTTGCTGTGTGCGGGAGCTTGCTGTATGCGGGAGCTTGCTGTTTTTTTGATCTTGCTGTGTGCGGGAGCTTGCTGTGTGCTGGAGCTTGCTGTGTGCGGGAGATTGCTGTGAGTTGGAGCTTGCTGTGTGCGGGAGATTGCTGTGAGTTGGAGCTTGCTGTTTGTTGGATCTTGCTGTGTGCAGGAGCTTGCTGTGTGCAGGAGCTTGCTGTGTGTTGGTGCTTGCTGTGAGTTGGAGCTTGCTGTTTGTTGGATCTTGCTGTGTGCAGGAGCTTGCTGTGTGCGGGAGATTGCTATGTGTTGGAGCTTGCTGTGTGTTGGAGCTTGCTGTGTGCGGGAGCTTGCAGTGTGTTGGAGCTTGCTGTGTGTTGGAGCTTGCTGTGTGTTGGAGCTTGCTGTGTGTTGGAGCTTGCTGTGTGTTGGAGCTTGCTGTGTGTTGGAGCTTGCTGTGTGTTGGAGCTTGCTGTGTGTTGGAGCTTGCTGTGTGTTGGAGCTTGATGTGTGCGGGAGCTTGCTGTGTGTAGGAGCTTGCTGTGTGTTGGAGCTTGCTGTGTGTTGGAGCTTGCTGTGTGTTGGAGCTTGCTGTGTGTTGGAGCTTGATGTGTGCGGGAGCTTGCTGTGTGTAGGAGCTTGCTGTGTGTTGGAGCTTGCTGTGTGCGGGAGATTGCTGTGTGTTGGAGCTTGCTGTGTGTTGGAGCTTGCTGTGTTCTGGAGCTTGCTGTGTTCTGGAGCTTGCTGTGTGTTGGAGCTTGCAGTGTGTTGGAGCTTGCTGTGTGTTGGAGCTTGCTGTGTGTTGGAGCTTGATGTGTGTTGGAGCTTGCTGTGTGTTGGAGCTTGTTGTGTCTGGGAGCTTGCTGTGTGCGGGAGCTTGCTGTGTGTTGGAGCTTGCTGTGTGTTGGAGCTTGCTGTGTGCTGGAGCTTGCTGTGTGCTGGAGCGTGCTGTGTGTTGGAGCTTGCTGTGTGTTGGAGCTTGATGTTTGTTGGAGCTTGCTGTGTGCGGGAGTTTGCTTTGTGTTGGAGCTTGATGTGTGCGGGAGATTGTGTGTAGGAGCTTGCTGTGTGTAGGAGCTTGCTGTGTGTTGGAGCTTGATGTGTGTTGGAGCTTGCTGTGTGCGGGAGCTTGATGTGTGTTGGAGCTTGCTGTGTGCGGGAGATTGCTGTGTGCGGGAGCTTGATGTGTGTTGGAGCTTGCTGTGTGTAGGAGCTTGCTGTGTGTTGGAGCTTGATGTGTGTTGGAGCTTGCTGTGTGTTCGAGCTTGCTGTGTGTTGGAGCTTGCTGTGTGCGGGAGATTGCAGTGTGTTGGAGCTTGCTGTGTGTTGGAGCTTGCTGTGTGTTGGAGCTTGCTGTGTGTTCGAGCTTGCTGTGTGTTGGAGCTTGCTGTGTGCGGGAGATTGCAGTGTGTTGGAGCTTGCTGTTTGTGGGAAATTGCTGTGTGCGGGAGCTTGCTTTTTCCGGGAGTTTGCTGTGTGCTGGAGCTTGCTGTGTGCTGGAGCTTGCAGTGTGTTGGAGCTTGTTGTGTGTTGGAGCTTGCAGTGTGTTGGAGCTTGCTATGTGTTGGAGCTTGCTGTGTGTTGGTGCTTGCTGTGTGCTGGAGCTTGCTATGTGCGGGATCCTGCTTTGTGCTGGAGCTTGCTGTGAGTTGGAGCTTGCAGTGTGTAGGAGCTTGCTGTGTGTTGGAGCTTGCTGTGTGTTGGACGTGCTGTGTGTTAGAGCTTGCTGTGTGTTGGAGCTTGCTGTGTGTTGGAGCTTGCTTTGTGTGGGATCCTGCTTTGTGCTGGAACTTGCTGTGTGTTGGAGTTTGCTGTGAGCAGGAGCTTGCTGTTTGTTGGAGCTTGCTGTTTGTTGGAGCTTGCTGTGTGTTGGAACTTGCTGTGTGTTGGACGTGCTGTGTGTTGGAGCTTGCTGTGTGTTGGAGCTTGCTGTGTGTTGGAGCTTGCTGTGTGTTGGAGCTTGCTGTGTGTTGGAGCTTGCTGTGTGTTGGAACTTGCTGTGTGTTGGACGTGCTGTGTGTTGGAGCTTGCTGTGTGTTGGAGCTTGCTGTGTGTTGGACGTGCTGTGTGTTGGAGCTTGCTGTGTGTTGGAGCTTGCTGTGTGTTAGAGCTTGCTGTGTGTTGGAGCTTGCTGTGGGCGGGAGCTTGCTGTGTGTTGGAGCTTGCTGTGTGTTGGAGCTTGCTGTGTGTTGGAGCTTGCTGTGTGCGGGAGCTTGCTGTGTGCGGGAGCTTGCTGTGTGTTGGAGCTTGCTGTGTGCGGGAGCTTGCTGTGTGCTGGAGCTTGCTGTGTGTTGGAGCTTGCTGTGTGTTGGATCTTGCTGTGTGCGGGAGATTGCTGTGTGTTGGAGCTTGATGTGTGTCTGGGAGCTTGCTGTGTGCGGGAGATTGCAGTGTGTTGGAGCTTGCTGTTTGTGGGAAATTGCTGTGTGCGGGAGCTTGCTTTTTCCGGGAGCTTGCTGTGTGCTGGAGCTTGCAGTGTGTTGGAGCTTGCTGTGTGCGGGAGCTTGCTGTGTGCGGGAGCTTGCTGTGTGCGGGAGCTTGCTGTGTGCGGGAGCTTGCTGTGTGCGGGAGCTTGCTGTGTGCTGGAGCTTGCTGTGTGTGGGAGCTTGCTGTGTGCGGGAGATTGCTGTGTGCGGGAGCTTGCTGTGTGCGGGAGCTTGCTGTGGTGTGCGGGAGCTTGCTGTGTGTTGGAGCTTGCTACTTGTGGGACCTTGCTGTTTGGGGGAGCTTGCTGTGTGCAAGAGCTTGCAGTTTGTGGGAGATTTCTGTCTGCGGGAGCTTGCAGTGTGTTGGAGCTTGCTGTGTGTTGGAGCTTGCAGTGTGTTGGAGCTTGCTGTGTGTTGGAGCTTGCTGTGTGTTGGACGTGCTGTGTGTTGGAGCTTGCTGTGAGTTGGAGCTTGCTGTGTGTTGGACGTGCTGTGTGTTGGAGCTTGCTGTGTGTTGGAGCTTGCTGTGTGTTGGAGCTTGCTGTGTGTTGGAGCTTGCTGTGTGCGGGAGTTTGCTGTGTGTTGGAGCTTGCTGTGTGTTGGAGCTTGCTGTGTGTTGGAGCTTGCTGTGTGCGGGAGCTTGCTGTGTGTTGGAGCTTGCTGTGTGCGGGAGCTTGATGTGTGTTGGAGCTTGCTGTGTGCGGGAGCTTGCTGTGTGTTGGAGCTTGCTGTGTGTTGGAGCTTGCTGTGTGTTGGAGCTTGCTGTGTGTTGGAGCTTGCTGTGTGTTGGAGCTTGCTGTGTGCGGGAGCTTGATGTGTGCGGGAGCTTGCTGTGTGTTGGAGCTTGCTGTGTGTTGGAGCTTGCTGTGTGTGGGAGTTTGCTGTGTGCGGGAGTTTGCTGTGTGCGGGAGCTTGCTGTGTGTTGGAGCTTGCTGTGTGCTGGAGCTTGCTGTGTGCTGGAGCTTGCTGTGTGCGGGAGCTTGCTGTGTGCTGGAGCTTGCTGTGTGTTGGAGCTTGCTGTGTGCGGGAGCTTGCTGTGTGCTGGAGTTTGCTGTGTGTTGGAGCTTGCTGTGTGCGGGAGCTTGCTGTGTGCGGGAGCTTGCTGTGTGCTGGAGCTTGCTGTGTGTTGGAGCTTGCTGTGTGCGGGATCGTGCTGTGTGCGGGAGTTTGCTGTGTGCGGGAGTTTGCTGTGTGCGGGAGTTTGCTGTGTGCGGGAGTTTGCTGTGTGCGGGAGTTTGCTGTGTGCGGGAGTTTGCTGTGTGCGGGAGTTTGCTGTGTGCGGGAGCTTGCTGTGTGCGGGAGCTTGCTGTGTGTTGGACGTGCTGTGTGTTGGAGCTTGCTGTGTGTTGGACGTGCTGTGTGTTGGAGCTGCTGTGTGCAGGAGTTTGCTGTGTGCGGGAGCTTGCTGTGTTTTGGAGCTTGCTGTGTTTTGGAGCTTGCTGTGTGTTGGAGCTTGCTGTGTGTTGGAGCTTGCTACTTGTGAGACCTTGCTGTTTGGGGGAGCCTGCTGTGTGCGAGAGCTTGCAGTTTGCGGGAGATTTCTGTCTGCGGGAGCTTGCAGTGTGTTGGAGCTTGCTGTGTGTTGGAGCTTGCTGTGTGTTAGAGCTTGCTGTGTGTTGGAGCTTGCTGTGTGTTGGACGTGCTGTGTGTTGGAGCTTGCTGTGTGTTGGACGTGCTGTGTGTTGGAGCTGCTGTGTGCAGGAGTTTGCTGTGTGCGGGAGCTTGCTGTGTTTTGGAGCTTGCTGTGTGTTGGAGCTTGCTGTGTGTTGGAGCTTGCTGTGTGCGGGAGCTTGCTGTGTGTTGGAGCTTGCTGTGTGTTGGAGCTTGCTGTGTGTTGGAGCTTGCTGTGTGCGGGAGCTTGCAGTGTGTTGGAGCTTGCATTTTGTTGGAGCTTGCAGTGTGTTGGAGCTTGCTGTGTTTTGGAGCTTGCTGTGTTTTGGAGCTTGCTGTGAGTTGGAGCTTGCTGTGTGTTGGAGCTTGCTGTGTGTTGGAGCTTGCTGTGTGTTGGAGCTTGCTGTGTGCGGGAGCTTGCTGTTTGCGGGAGCTTGCTGTGTGTTGGATCTTGCTGTGTGCAGGAGCTTGCTGTCTGTTGGAGCATGATGTGTTGCTGGAGATTGCTGTTTGTTGGAGCTTGATGTGTGCGGGAGATTGCTGTGTGTTGGAGCTTGCTGTTTGTTGGATCTTGCTGTGTGCAGGAGCTTGCTGTGTGTTGGAGCTTGCTGTGTGCGGGAGCTTGCTGTGTGCGGGAGCTTGCTGTGTGCGGGAGCTTGCTGTGTGCTGGAGCTTGCTGTGTGCTGGAGCTTGCTGTGTGCTGGAGCTTGCTGTGTGCTGGAGCTTGCTGTGTGTTGAATCTTGCTGTGTGCGGGAGTTTGCTGTGTGTAGGAGCTTGCTGTGTGTTGGAGCTTGATGTGTGCGGGAGTTTGCTGTGTGTTGGATCTTGCTGTGTGCAGGAGATTGCTGTTTGTTGGAGCTTGATGTGTGCGGGAGCTTGCTGTTTGTTGGAGCTTGCTGTGTGTTGGAGCTTGCTGTTTGTTGGATGTTGCTGTGTGCGGGACCTTGCTGTTTGTTGGATCTTGCTGTGTGCAGGAGCTTGCTGTGTGCGGGAGCTTGTTGTGTGTTGGAGCTTGCTACTTGTGGGACCTTGCTGTTTGGGGGAGCTTGCTGTGTGCGAGAGCTTGCAGTTTGCGGGAGATTTCTGTCTGCGGGAGCTTGCAGTGTGTTGGAGCTTGCAGTGTGTTGGAGCTTGCTCTGTGTTGGAGCTTGCTGTGTGCGGGACCTTGCTGTTTGTTGGATCTTGCTGTGTGCAGGAGCTTGCTGTGTGCAGGAGCTTGCTGTGTGCTGGAGCTTGCTGTGTGCGGGAGCTTGCAGTGTGTTGGAGCTTGCTACTTGTGAAACCTTGCTGTTTGGGGGAGCTTGCTGTGTGCGAGAGCTTGCAGTTTGCGGGAGATTTCTGTCTGCGGGAGCTTGCAGTGTGTTGGAGCTTGCAGTGTGTTGGAGCTTGTTGTGTGCGGGAGTTTGCTGTGTGTTGGAGCTGCTGTGTGTAGGAGCTTGCTGTTTGCGGGAGCTTGCTGTGTGCGGGAGCTTGCTGTGTGCAGGAGCTTGCTGTGTGCGGGAGATTGCTGTGTGTTGGAGCTTGATGTGTGCGGGAGATTGCTGTTTGTTGGAGCTTGCTGTGTGTTGGAGCTTGCTGTTTGTTGGATGTTGCTGTGTGCGGGACCTTGCTGTTTGTTGGATCTTGCTGTGTGCAGGAGCTTGCTGTGTGTTGGAGCTTGCTGTGTGTTGGAGCTTGCTGTGTGTTGGAGCTTGCTGTGTGTTGGAGCTTGCTGTGTGTTGGAGCTTGCTGTGTGTTGGAGCTTGCTGTGTGCGGGAGCTTGCTGTGTGCGGCAGCTTGCTGTGTGCTGGAGCTTGCTGTGTGCGGGAGCTTGCTGTGTGTTGGAGCTTGCTGTGTGCGGGAGCATGCTGTGTGTTGGAGCTTGCTGTGTGTTGGAGCTTGCTGTGTGTTGGAGCTTGCTGTTTGTTGGAGCTTGCTGTGTGCGGGAGCTTGCTGTGTCGGGTGCTTGCTGTTTGTTGGAGCTTGCTGTGTGTGGGAGCTTGCTGTGTGCGGGATACTGCCGTTTGTGGGAGCTTGCTGTGTGTTGGACGTGCTGTGTGTTGTAGCTTGCTGTGTGTTGGAGCTTGCTGTCTGTGGGAGCTTGCTGTGTGTGGGAGCTGGCTGCCTGTTGGAGCTTGCTGCTTGTGGGACCTTGCTGTTTGGGGGAGCTTTCTGTCTGCGAGAGCTTGCAGTGTGCTGGAGCTTGATGTGTGCTGGATCTTACTGTGTGTTGGAGCTTGCTGCGTGCTGGAGCTGGCAGTGTGTTGGAGATGGCTGTTTGTTGGAGCTTGCTGTGTGTTGGACGTGCTGTGTGTTGGACGTGCTGTGTGTTGGACGTGCTGTGTGTTGGACGTGCTGTGTGTTGGACGTGCTGTGTGTTGCACGTGCTGTGTGTTGGACGTGCTGTGTGTTGGACGTGCTGTGTGTTGGACGTGCTGTGTGTTGGACGTGCTGTGTGTTGGACGTGCTGTGTGTTGGACGTGCTGTGTGTTGGACGTGCTGTGTGTTGGACGTGCTGTGTGTTGGACGTGCTGTGTGTTGGACGTGCTGTGTGTTGGACGTGCTGTGTGTTGGACGTGCTGTGTGTTGGACGTGCTGTGTGTTGGACGTGCTGTGTGTTGGACGTGCTGTGTGTTGGACGTGCTGTGTGTTGGACGTGCTGTGTGTTGGACGTGCTGTGTGTTGGACGTGCTGTGTGTTGGAGCTTGCTGTGTGTTGGAGCTTGCTGTGTGTTGGAGCTTGCTGTGTGTTGGAGCTTGCTGTGTTTTGGAGCTTGCTGTGTGTTGGAGCTTGCTGTGTGTTGGGGCTTGCTGTGTGTGGGACCTTGCTGTTTGTTGGATCTTGCTGTGTGCAGGAGCTTGCTGTGTGATGGAGCTTGTTGTGTCTGGGAGCTTGCTGTGTGCGGGAGATTGCTGTGTGTTGGAGCTTGCTGTGTGCGGGAGCTTGCTGTGTGCGGGAGCTTGCTGTGTGCGGGAGCTTGCTGTGTGCGGGAGCTTGCTGTGTGCTGGAGCTTGCTGTGTGTTGGAGCTTGCTGTGTGTGGGAGTTTGCTTTGTGTTGGAGCTTGCTGTGTGCGGGAGCTTGCTGTGTGTAGGAGTTTGCTGTGTGTTGGAGCTTGATGTGTGTTGGAGCTTGCTGTGTGCGGGAGATTGCTTTGTGCAGGAGCTTGCTGTGTGTTGGAGCTTGCTGTGTGTTGGAGCTTGATGTGTGTTGGAGCTTGCTGTGTGTTGGAGCTTGATGTGTGTTGGAGCTTGCTGTGTGCGGGAGATTGCAGTGTGTTGGAGCTTGCTGTTTGTGGGAAATTGCTGTGTGCGGGAGCTTGCTTTTTCCGGGAGCTTGCTGTGTGCTGGAGCTTGCTGTGTGCTGGAGCTTGCAGTGTGTTGGAGCTTGCAGTGTGTTGGAGCTTGCTGTGTGTTGGAGCTTGCTGTGTGTTGGAGCTTGCAGTGTGTTGGAGCTTGCAGTGTGTTGGAGCTTGCTGTGTGTTGGAGCTTGCAGTGTGTTGGAGCTTGCTGTGTGCGGGAGCTCGCTGTGTGCGGGAGCTTGCTGTGTGCCGGAGCTTGCTGTCTGCGAGAGCTTGCAGTGTGCTGGAGCTTGATGTGTGCTGGATCTTACTGTGTGTTGGAGCTTGCTGCGTGCTGGAGCTGGCAGTGTGTTGGAGCTTGCTGTTTGTTGCAGCTTGCTGTGTGCTAGAGTATGCTGTGTGTGGGATCTTGCTGTGTGTTGGTGCTTGCTGTGTGCTGGAGCTTGCTATATGCGGGATCCTGCTTTGTGCTGGAGCTTGCTGTGTGCTGGAGCTTGCTGTGTGTTGGAGCTCGCTGTGTGTTGGAGTTTGCTGTGAGCAGGAGCTTGCTGTTTGTTGGAGCTTGCTGTGGGCGGGAGCTTGCTGTTTGTTGGAGCTTGCTGTGTGTTGGAGCTTGCTGTGGGCGGGAGCTTGCTGTGTGTTGGAGCTTGCTGTGGGCGGGAGCTTGCTGTTTGTTGGAGCTTGCTGTGTGCGAGAGATTGCTGTGTGTTGGAGCTTGATGTGTGAGGGAGATTGCTGTGTGTTGGAGCTTGCTGTTTGTTGGATCTTGCTGTGTGTGGGAGCTTGCTGTCTGTTGGAGCTGCTGTGAGTAGGAGCTTGCTGTGTGTTGGAGCTTGATGTGTGCGGGAGATTGCTGTGTGTTGGAGCTTGATGTGTGCAGTAGATTGCTGTGTGCGGGAGCTTGCTGTTTGTTGGATCTTGCTGTGTGCGGGAGTTTGCTGTGTGTTGGAGCTTGATGTGTGTTGGAGCTTGCTGTGTGCGGGAGATTGCTGTGAGTTGGAGCTTGCTGTGTGTTGGAGCTTGCTGTGTGTTGGAGCTTGCTGTGTGTTGGAGCTTGCTGTGTGTTGGAGCTTGCTGTGTGTTGGACGTGCTGTGTGTTGGACGTGCTGTGTGTTGGACGTGCTGTGTGTTGGACGTGCTGTGTGTTGGAGCTTGCTGTGGGCGGGAGCTTGCTGTGTGTTGGAGCTTGCTGTGTGTTGGATCTTGCTGTGTGCGGGAGATTGCTGTGTGTTGGAGCTTGCTGTTTGTGGGAAATTGCTGTGTGCGGGAGCTTGCTGTGTGCGGGAGCTTGCTGTGTGCTGGAGCTTGCTGTGTGTTGGAGCTTGCTGTGTGCGGGAGTTTGCTGTGTGTTGGAGCTTGATGTGTGTTGGAGCTTGATGTGTGTTGGAGCTTGATGTGTGTTGGAGCTTGTTGTGTCTGGGAGCTTGCTGTTGGTGGGAGATTGCATTGTGTTGGAGCTTGCTGTTTGTGGGAAATTGCTGTGTGCGGGAGCTTGCTGAGTGTTGGAGCTTGCTGTGTGTTGGAGCTTGCTGTGTGTTGGAGCTTGCTGTGTGTTGGAGCTTGCTGTGTGCGGGAGATTGCAGTGTGTTGGAGCTTGCTGTTTGTGGGAAATTGCTGTGTGCGTGAGCTTGCTTTTTCCGGGAGCTTGCTGTGTGTTGGAGCTTGCAGTGTTTTGGAGCTTGCTGTGTGTTGGAGCTTGCTGTGTGTTGGAGCTAGCTTTGTGCTGGAGCTTGCTGTGTGTTAGAGCTTGCTGTGAGTTGGAGTTTGCTCTGTGTTGGAGCTTGCTGTGTGCGGGAGCTTGCTGAGTGTGGGAGCTTGCTGTGTGCGGGATCCAGCCGTTTGTGGGAGCTTGCTGTCTGCGGGACCTTGCTGTTTGTTGGAGCTTGCTGTGTGTGGGAGCTGGCTGTTTGTGGGAGCTTGCTGTGTGTGGGAGCTGGCTTTTTGTGGGAGCTTGCTGTGTGTGGGAGCTGGCTGTTTGTTGGAGCTTGCTGTCTGCGAGAGCTTGCAGTGTGCTGGACCTTGATGTGTGCTGGATCTTACTGTGTGTTGGAGCTTGCTGCGTGCTGGAGCTGGCAGTGTGTTGGAGCTTGCTGTGTGCTAGAGTATGCTGTGTGTGGGAGCTTGCTGTGTGTTGGAGCTTGCTGTGTGCTGGAGCTTGCTATGTGCGGGATCCTGCTTTGTGCTGGAGCTTGCTGTGTGTTGGAGCTTGCTGTGTGTTGGAGTTTGCTGTGAGCAGGAGCTTGCTGTTTGTTGGAGCTTGCAGTGTGTAGGAGCTTGCTGTGTGTTGGAGCTTGCTGTGTGTTGGAGCTTGCTGTGTGCCGGGGCTTGCTGTGTGTTGGACGTGCTGTGTGTTGGAGCTTGCTGTGTGTTAGAGCTTGCTGTGTGCGGGTGCTTGCTGTGTGTTGGAGCTTTTGTGTGTTGGAGCTTGCTGTGTGTTGGAGCTTGCTGTGTGTTGGAGCTTGCTGTGTGCGGGTGCTTGCTGTGTGTTGGAGCTTTTGTGTGTTGGAGCTTGCTGTGTGTTGGAGCTTGCTGTGTGTTGGAGCTTGCTGTGTGTTGGAGCTTGCTGTGTGTTGGAGCTTGCTGTGTGTTGGAGCTTGCTGTGTGCGGGAGATTGCAGTGTGTTGGAGCTTGCTGTTTGTGGGAAATTGCTGTGTGCGGGAGCTTGCTGTGTGCGGGAGCTTGCTGTGTGTTGGAGCTTGCAGTGTGTTGGAGCTTGCAGTGTGTTGGAGCTTGCAGTGTGTTGGAGCTTGCTGTGTGTTGGAGCTTGCTGTGTGTTGGAGCTTGCAGTGTGTTGGAGCTTGCAGTGTGTTGGAGCTTGCAGTGTGTTGGAGTTTGCTGTGTGTTGGAGCTTGCTGTGTGTTGGAGCTTGCTGTGTGTTGGAGCTTGCTGTGTGTTGGAGCTTGCTGTGTGTTGGAGATTGCTGTGTGTTGGAGCTTGCTGTGTGCGGGAGCTTGCTGTGTGCGGGAGCTTGCTGTGTGCGGGAGTTTGCTGTGTGCTGGAGCTTGCTGTGTGTTGGAGCTTGCTGTGTGCGGGAGCTTGCTGTGTGTTGGAGCTTGCTGTGTGTTGAAGCTTGCTGTGTGCTGGAGCTTGCTGTGTGTTGGAGCTTGCTGTGTGTTGAAGCTTGCTGTGTTTTGGATCTTGCTGTGTGCAGGAGCTTGCTGTGTGTTGGAGCTTGCTGTGTGTTGGAGCTTGCAGTGTGTTGGAGCTTGCTGTGTGTTGGAGCTTGCTGTGAGTTGGAGCTTGCTGTGTGTTGGAGCTTGCTGTGTGTTGGAGCTTGCTGTGTGCGGGAGCTTGCTGTGTGCGGCAGCTTGCTGTGTGCTGGAGCTTGCTGTGTGTTGGAGCTTGCTGTGAGTTGGAGCTGGCAGTGTGTTGGAGCTTGCTGTGTGCTAGAGTATGCTGTTTGTTGTAGCTTGCTGTCTGCGAGAGCTTGCAGTGTGCTGGACCTTGATGTGTGCTGGATCTTACTGTGTGTTGGAGCTTGCTGCGTGCTGGAGCTGGCAGTGTGTTGGAGCTTGCTGTGTGCTAGAGTATGCTGTGTGTGGGAGCTTGCTGTGTGTTGGTGCTTGCTGTGTGCTGGAGCTTGCTATGTGCGGGATCCTGCTTTGTGCTGGAGCTTGCTGTGTGTTGGAGCTTGCTGTGTGTTGGAGCTTGCTGTGTGTTGGAGCTTGCTGTGAGCAGGAGCTTGCTGTTTGTTGGAGCTTGCTGTGTGTTGGAGCTTGCTGTGTGTTGGAGCTTGCTGTGTGTTGGAGCTTGCAGTGTGTAGGAGCTTGCTGTGTGTTGGAGCTTGCTGTGTGCCGGGGCTTGCTGTGTGCTGGAGCTTGCTGTGTGCCGGGGCCTGCTGTGTGTTGGAGCTTGCTGTGAGCAGGAGCTTGCTGTGTGCCGGGGCTTGCTGTGTGTTGGAGCTTGCTGTGAGCAGGAGCTTGCTGTGAGCAAGAGCTTGCTGTGTGTTGGAGCTTGCTGTGTGTTGGAGCTTGCTGTGTGCCGGGGCTTGCTGTGTGTTGGACGTGCTGTGTGTTGGAGCTTGCTGTGTGTTGAGCTTGCTGTGTGCGGGTGCTTGCTGTGTGTTGGAGCTTTTGTGTGTTGGAGCTTGCTGTGTGTTGGAGCTTGCTGTGTGTTGGAGCTTGCTGTGTGCGGGTGCTTGCTGTGTGTTGGAGCTTTTGTGTGTTGGAGCTTGCTGTGTGTTGGAGCTTGCTGTGTGTTGGAGCTTGCTGTGTGTTGGAGCTTGCTGTGTGTTGGAGCTTGCTGTGTGTTGGAGCTTGCTGTGTGTTGGAGCTTGCTGTGTGCGGGAGATTGCAGTGTGTTGGAGCTTGCTGTTTGTGGGAAATTGCTGTGTGCGGGAGCTTGCTGTGTGCGGGAGCTTGCTGTGTGTTGGAGCTTGCAGTGTGTTGGAGCTTGCAGTGTGTTGGAGCTTGCAGTGTGTTGGAGCTTGCAGTGTGTTGGAGCTTGCAGTGTGTTGGAGTTTGCTGTGTGTTGGAGCTTGCAGTGTGTTGGAGCTTGCAGTGTGTTGGAGCTTGCAGTGTGTTGGAGTTTGCTGTGTGTTGGAGCTTGCTGTGTGTTGGAGCTTGCTGTGTGTTGGAGCTTGCTGTGTGTTGGAGCTTGCTGTGTGTTGAAGCTTGCTGTGTGTTGGAGCTTGCTGTGTGCGGGAGTTTGCTGTGTGCTGGAGCTTGCTGTGTGTTGAAGCTTGCTGTGTGCTGGAGCTTGCTGTGTGTTGAAGCTTGCTGTGTGTTGGAGCTTGCTGTGTGTTGGAGCTTGCTGTGTGCGGGAGTTTGCTGTGTGCTGGAGCTTGCTGTGTGTTGAAGCTTGCTGTGTGCGGGAGTTTGCTGTGTGCTGGAGCTTGCTGTGTGTTGAAGCTTGCTGTGTGCTGGAGCTTGCTGTGTGCTGGAGCTTGCTGTGTGTTGAAGCTTGCTGTGTTTTGGATCTTGCTGTGTGCAGGAGCTTGCTGTGTGTTGGAGCTTGCTGTGTGTTGGAGCTTGCAGTGTGTTGGAGCTTGCTGTGTGTTGGAGCTTGCTGTGAGTTGGAGCTTGCTGTGTGTTGGAGCTTGCTGTGTGCGGCAGCTTGCTGTGTGCTGGAGCTTGCTGTGTGTTGGAGCTTGCTGTGTGCTGGAGCGTGCTGTGTGCGGGAGCGTGCTGTGTGCGGGAGCGTGCTGTGTGCGGGAGCTTGCTGTGTATTGGAGCTTGCTGTGTGTTGGATCTTGCTTTGTGTTGGAGCTTGCTGTGTGCGGGAGCTTGCTGTTTGTGGGAGCTTGCTGTGTGTGGGAGCTGGCTGTTTGTGGGAGCTTGCTGTGTGTGGGAGCTGGCTGTTTGTGGGAGCTTGCTGTGTGCGGGAGCGTGCTGTGTGCGGGAGCGTGCTGTGTGCGGGAGCTTGCTGTGTATTGGAGCTTGCTGTGTGTTGGATCTTGCTTTGTGTTGGGGCTTGCTGTGTGCGGGAGCTTGCTGTTTGTTGGAGCTTGCTGTGTGTGGGAGCTGGCTGTTTGTGGGAGCTTGCTGTGTGTGGGAGCTGGCTGTTTGTGGGAGCTTGCTGTCTGCGAGAGCTTGCAGTGTGCTGGACCTTGATGTGTGCTGGATCTTACTGTGTGTTGGAGCTTGCTGCGTGCTGGAGCTGGCAGTGTGTTGGAGCTTGCTGTGTGTGGGAGCTTGTTGTGTGCTAGAGTATGCTGTGTGTTGGTGCTTGCTGTGTGCTGGAGCTTGCTATGTGCGGGATCCTGCTTTGTGCTGGAGCTTGCTGTGTGTTGGAGCTCGCTGTGTGTTGGAGCTTGATGTGAGCAGGAGCTTGCTGTTTGTTGGAGCTTGCTGTGTGTTGGAGCTTGCTGTGCGTTGGAGCTTGCTGTGTGTTGGAGCTTGCTGTTTGTTGGAGCTTGCTGTGTGTTGGAGCTTGCTGTGTGTTGGAGCTTGCTGTGTGTTGGAGCTTGCTGTGCGTTGGAGCTTGCTGTGTGTTGGAGCTTGCTGTGTGTTGGAGCTTGCTGTGTTTTGGAGCTTGATGTGTGCGGGAGATTGCTGTGTGTTGGAGCTTGCTGTTTGTTGGATCTTGCTGTGTGTTGGAGCTTGCTTTGTGTGGGATCCTGCTTTGTGCTGGAACTTGCTGTGTGTTGGAGTTTGCTGTGAGCAGGAGCTTGCTGTTTGTTGGAGCTTGCTGTGTGTTGGAACTTGCTGTGTGTTGGAGCTTGCTGTGTGTTGGAGCTTGCTGTGTGTTGGAGCTTGCTGTTTGTTGGAGCTTGCTGTGTGTTGGAGCTTGCTGTGTGTTGGAGCTTGCTGTGTGTTGGAGCTTGCTGTGTGTTGGAGCTTGCTGTGTGTTGGAGCTTGCTGTGTGTTGGAGCTTGCTGTGTGTTGGAGCTTGCTGTGTGTTGGAGCTTGCTGTTTGCGGGAGCTTGCTGTGTGTTGGAGCTTGCTGTGTGTTGGAGCTTGCTGTGTGTTGGAGCTTGCTGTGTGTTGGAGCTTGCTGTGTGTTGGAGCTTGTTGTGTCTGGGAGCTTGCTGTGTGCGGGAGATTGCTGTGTGTTGGAGCTTGCTGTTTGTGGGAAATTGCTGTGTGCGGGGGCTTGCTTTTTCCGGGAGCTTGCTGTGTGCTGGAGCTTGCTGTGTGTTGGAGCTTGCAGTGTGTTGGAGCTTGCAGTGTGTTGGAGCTTGCAGTGTGTTGGAGCTTGCTGTGAGTTGGAGATTGCTGTGTGTTGGAGCTTGCTGTGTGCGGGAGCTTGCTGTGTGCTGGAGCTTGCTGTTTGTGGGAGCTGGCTGTTTGTGGGAGCTTGCTGTGTGCGGGAGATTGCTGTGTGCGGGAGCTTGCTGTGTGCGGGAGCTTGCTGTGGTGTGCGGGAGCTTGCTACTTGTGGGACCTTGCTGTTTGGGGGAGCTTGCTGTGTGCGGGAGCTTGCTGTGTGTTGGAGCTTGCTGTGTGTGGGAGTTTGCTGTGTGCGGGAGCTTGCTGTGTGCGGGAGCTTGCTGTGTGTTGGAGCTTGCTGTGTGTGGGAGTTTGCTGTGTGTTGGAGCTTGCTGTGTGCGGGAGTTTGCTGTGTGCGGGAGCTTGCTGTGTGCGGGAGCTTGCTGTGTGTTGGAGCTTGCTGTGTGTGGGAGTTTGCTGTGTGTTGGAGCTTGCTGTGTGCTGGAGTTTGCTGTGTGTTGGAGCTTGCTGTGTGCGGGAGTTTGCTGTGTGCGGGAGTTTGCTGTGTGCGGGAGTTTGCTGTGTGCGGGAGTTTGCTGTGTGCGGGAGTTTGCTGTGTGCGGGAGTTTGCTGTGTGCGGGAGTTTGCTGTGTGCGGGAGTTTGCTGTGTGCGGGAGTTTGCTGTGTGCGGGAACTTGCTGTGTGTTGGAGCTTGCTACTTGTGAGACCTTGCTGTTTGGGGGAGCCTGCTGTGTGCGAGAGCTTGCAGTTTGCGGGAGATTTCTGTCTGCGGGAGCTTGCAGTGTGTTGGAGCTTGCTGTATGTTGGAGCTTGCTGTGTGTTAGAGCTTGCTGTGTGTTGGAGCTTGCTGTGTGTTGGACGTGCTGTGTGTTGGAGCTTGCTGTGTGTTGGACGTGCTGTGTGTTGGAGCTGCTGTGTGCAGGAGTTTGCTGTGTGCGGGAGCTTGCTGTGTTTTGGAGCTTGCTGTGTTTTGGAGCTTGCTGTGTGTTGGAGCTTGCTGTGTGCGGGAGCTTGCTGTGTGTTGGAGCTTGCTGTGTGTTGGAGCTTGCTGTGTTTTGGAGCTTGCTGTGTTTTGGAGCTTGCTGTGAGTTGGAGCTTGCTGTGTGTTGGAGCTTGCTGTGTGTTGGAGCTTGCTGTGTGCGGGAGCTTGCTGTGTGCGGGAGCTTGCTGTGTGTTGGATCTTGCTGTGTGCAGGAGCTTGCTGTCTGTTGGAGCATGATGTGTTGCTGGAGATTGCTGTTTGTTGGAGCTTGCTGTTTGTTGGATCTTGCTGTGTGCAGGAGCTTGCTGTGTGCGGTAGCGTGCTGTGTGCGGGAGCTTGTTGTGTGTTGGAGCTTGCTACTTGTGGGACCTTGCTGTTTGGGGGAGCTTGCTGTGTGCGAGAGCTTGCAGTTTGCGGGAGATTTCTGTCTGCGGGAGCTTGCAGTGTGTTGGAGCTTGCTGTGTGTTGGAGCTTGCTGTGTGTTGGAGCTTGCTGTGTGCGGGAACTTGCTGTTTGTTGGATCTTGCTGTGTGCAGGAGCTTGCTGTGTGCAGGAGCTTGCTGTGTGCAGGAGCTTGCTGTGTGTTGGAGCGTGCTGTGTGCGGGAGCTTGCAGTGTAGGGAGCTTGATGTGTGCGGGAGCTTGCTGTGTGTTGGAGCTTGCTACTTGTGAAACCTTGCTGTTTGGGGGAGCTTGCTGTGTGCGAGAGCTTGCAGTTTGCGGGAGATTTCTGTCTGCGGGAGCTTGCAGTGTGTTGGAGCTTGCAGTGTGTTGGAGCTTGCTGTGTGTTGGATCTTGCTGTGTGCGGGAGCTTGCTGTGTGTTGGAGCTTGCTGTGTGTTGGATCTTGCTGTGTGCGGGAGCTTGCTGTGTGTTGGATCTTGCTGTGTGCGGGAGTTTGCTGTCTGTTGGAGCTGCTGTGTGTAGGAGCTTGTTGTGTGCGGGAGCTTGCTGTGTGTTGGAGCTTGCTGTGTGTTGGAGCTTGCTGTGTGTTGGAGCTTGCTGTGTGCGAGAGATTGCTGTGTGTTGGATCTTGCTGTGTGCAGGAGCTTGCTGTGTGTTGGAGCTTGCTGTGTGCTGGAGCTTGCTGTGTGCTGGAGCGTGCTGTGTGCGGGAGCGTGCTGTGTGCTGGAGCGTGCTGTGTGCGGGAGCGTGCTGTGTGCTGGAGCGTGCTGTGTGCGGGAGCTTGCTGTGTATTGGAGCTTGCTGTGTGCGGGAACTTGCTGTGTGTTGGAGCTTGCTACTTGTGGGACCTTGCTGTTTGGGGGAGCTTGCTGTGTGCGAGAGCTTGCAGTTTGTGGGAGATTTCTGTCTGCGGGAACTTGCAGTGTGTTGGAGCTTGCTGTGTGTTGGAGCTTGCTGTGTGTTGGAGCTTGCTGTGTGTTGGATCTTGCTTTGTGTTGGAGCTTGCTGGTCTGCGGGACCTTGCTGTTTGTTGGAGTTTGCTGTGTGTGGGAGCTGGCTGTTTGTGGGAGCTTGCTGTGTGTGGGAGCTTGCTGTGTGCGGGTGCTTGCTGTGTGTTGGAGCTAGCATTGTTCTGGATCTTACTGTGTGCGGGTTCGTGCTGTGTGCGGGATCGTGCTGTGTGCGGGAGTTTGCTGTGTGCGGGAGTATGCTGTGTGCGGGAGTTTGCTGTGTGCGGGAGTTTGCTGTGTGCGGGAGTTTGCTGTGTGCGGGAGTTTGCTGTGTGCGGGAGTTTGCTGTGTGCGGGAGTTTGCTGTGTGCGGGAGTTTGCTGTGTGCGGGAGCTTGCTGTGTGTTGGAGCTTGCTACTTGTGAGACCTTGCTGTTTGGGGGAGCTTGCTGTGTGCGAGAGCTTGCAGTTTGCGGGAGATTTCTGTCTGCGGGAGCTTGCAGTGTGTTGGAGCTTGCTGTGTGTGGGAGCTTGCAGTGTGTGGGAGCTTGCAGTGTGTTGGAGCTTGCAGTGTGTTGGAGCTTGCAGTGTGTTGGAGCTTGCAGTGTGTTGGAGCTTGCTGTGTTTTGGAGCTTGCTGTGTTTTGGAGCTTGCAGTGTGTTGGAGCTTGCTGTGTTTTGGAGCTTGCTGTGTTTTGGAGCTTGCTGTGAGTTGGAGCTTGCTGTGAGTTGGAGCTTGCTGTGAGTTGCAGCTTGCTGTGTGTTGGAGCTTGCTGTGTGTTGGAGCTTGCTGTGTGTGGGAGCTTGCTGTGTGTTGGAGCTTGCTGTGTGCTGGAGCTTGCTGTGTGCTGGAGCTTGCTGTGTGCGGGAGATTGCTGTGTGTTGGAGCTTGCTGTTTGTTGGATCTTGCTGTGTGTTGGATCTTGCTGTGTGCAGGAGCTTGCTGTGTGTTGGAGCATGATGTGTTGCTGGAGATTGCTGTGTGCGGGAGCTTGCTGTGTGTTGGAGCTGCTGTGTGTAGGAGCTTGCTGTGTGTTGGAGTTTGCTGTGTGCGGGAGCTTGCTGTTTGCGGGAGCTTGCTGTGTGTTGGATCTTGCTGTGTGCAGGAGCTTGCTGTCTGTTGGAGCATGATGTGTTGCTGGAGCTTGCTGTGTGCGGGAGCTTGCTGTGTGTTGGAGCTTGCTGTGTGTTGGAGCTGCTGTGTGCGGGAGCTTGCTGTGTGCGGGAGCTTGCTGTTTGCGGGAGCTTGCTCTGTGCAAATTGGTTGCCGCATTTTCTGCTTTACAACAGTCCCAACAGTTCAAAAGTACCTATTTGGATGTTAAGCCTGGTCGGGGTATCCTGTATGTGTGAAAGGCAAATCTTTCTTTTTGGGTGAGGTTTGATTGGCTGCCTGGTATCTAAAACCATTAGGTGTAAGGGTCAATACCTTTGGAATGGGGAAGGGGATTCGCCTTTCTGTATTGCCAACCTTCTGTTCTGGAGATTGAGCTGCTATTCCCAGATCAAAAAAAACAACTTTCTCCCTGAATAATCCCACATGTCCTTTTCGACTGGGAGAGGGATTATTGAACCAGGAGAGGTAAATGGAATTAGGATCTGCTATGATCTCAATGAATGGCGGAAAAGTTTCGAAGGGCTGAATGGCCTACTCCTGATCCTAGGTTCCCGTGTTGATCATGTTAAAGGCACTATATAAATGCAAACTCTTAGTTTGCGCCATTAGGTGATCTTAGTTCCGATAGCTGTATGCTGTACCTGCGTTCATCATTGGCTGATTGAGAAATTGGCACATTTATTCGGCTGCCGGCACTCATTTTCTCTCACCTGTTATGTGCATCTTTGGGTGAGGGGCAGCCCTTTTGGGCTTGGTCGCTTTCTCAATGAAAAGGATCGTTTCCTCTGAGTGGGTCTGTGAGGATTTCACTCCTCATTCCTGAAGCAGTGGGTGACAAGGGCGGCTGAGGGGAGTAGAATGAATGGTGGCCTGCGCTACCAATCAGGGACACCAGATGGTGCCGATGTACCGGAGAACCTTGGGCCAGTGTATTCAGGCAGTTCTCAGACGTGTATGACAGACGGGTTTAACCTGACATAAGCTTTGCAACACACACACACGGATGTGCACTTTGCAAAATCACCTTTCTCAATTTTATTCCTTCCTTTTTTTGAAGGCGCTGCCTTTGGCTGATTCCACAGTTAGGGTGACCATATTTTCTGAGAGACACGGCCTGACATGTATACTACCTGAGGCTACAGAATGTGCTCTAACCCACCTCCCAGCACATCCGCACAGTCTGGTTTCAGCTATCGTTCCTTAATCCAACAACCCCCATTTTTCAAACATTTCGCTGAGCTCCCAGGGATGGGATAGGAGTTTCTCTTCAATCGAATTTCACATGAAAACTACAGCCCATCTGAGCGTTGTATATTTTATATCTAGGATCTAAGCAGGGATGACACTGGTTTCTGCCTGTGCAACAGGTATTATCCACAGTGCTTTAAGATGTCTGCTCCATGCTTTTAGCTTCGGTTTCCAGCTCTTTCCACAGCTTTGTTTACTTTTCTAAAAGCAAAAAAAACTGCGGATGCTGGAAATCCGAAACAAAAACAAAAATACCTGGAAAAACTCAGCAGGTCTGGCAACATCTGCGGAGAGGAACACAGTTAACATTTCAAGTCTTCATGACCCTTCAACAGAACTAAGGAAAAATAGAAGAGAGGTGAAATATAAACTGGTTTAAGGAGGGTGGGACAAGTAGAACTGGATAGAGGGCCAGTGATAGGTGGAGATAACCAAAAGACAAAAAGGACAAAGAGGTGTTGAAGGTGGTGATATTATCTAAGGAATGTGATAATAGGTGACATTAAGGGTAGAAAGCAGGACCAACAAGATACAGATAGCCCTAGTGGGGGTGGGATGGGGTGAAGGAATCGAAATAGGGTAAAAGGTAAAGATAAAACAATGGATGGAAATACATTTAAAAATAATGGAAATAGGTGGGAAAAGAAAAATATATATAAATTATTGGAAAAAACAAAAAGGAAGGGGAAAAATCGGAAAGGGGGTGGGGATGGAGGAGAGGTTATCTCCAGCTATCACTGGCCCGCTATCCAGCTCTTCTTGTCCCACCTCCCCCAACCCCTTAAACCAACTCATATTTCACCTCTCTTCTATTTTTCATTAGTTCTGTTGAAGGGTCATTCAGACTCGAAACGTTAACTGTGTTCCTCTCCGCGGATGCTGTCAGACATGCTGAGTTTTTCCAGGTATTTTTGTTTTTGTTTTGTTTACTTTTCTCCCCGAGTGCACACCCAGGCTTAATGGAGCAAGCACAGTGAGCACCTATAGTAAACAGATGCACATAATCAAACACGGAACAATTGAACTTGACACTGAGAACTATCTGGGGATTCGCTGCATAGCAGGGGGTTGGGGGGGGTGGAGGTGGGGGTTGAAGGTCGGGCAATGAGTGGGTGGGAGTGGAGCAGTCCAACTGCTGCCATAGGTGCAATCTCTGCGTGTGCTGAAGTCCCTCAGCGCGTCTGCCCCTTTTATTGGTTGAAAACAGGAGATTGACATCCCTTCCACCAATCAGAACCTACCCTACCACTTTATTGACCATTCACGGGGCAGCTTGGTGTCACGAGGCCCCTTATTTGAACTGATGTGAAGGGATAATTGTTTGGGTGTTCCTTTGGAAAGGAGCGAGGTTGGTGATCTGACAACTCTTCCTGGGAATACCTTTTGTCCAGGACATATTGCCTCATCCCAGAGATAAAAACAAAGAAAACTGCGGATGCTGGAAATCCAAAACAAAAACAGAATTACCTGGAAAAACTCAGCAGGTCTGGCAGCATCGGCGGAGAAGAAAAGAGTTGACGTTTCGAGTCCTCATGACCCTTCGACAGAACTTGAGTTCGAGTCCAAGAAAGAGTTGAAATATAAGCTGGTTTAAGGTGTGTGTGTGGGGGGCGGAGAGATAGAGAGAGAGACAGAGGTGCTTGTGTAGACAAACAAGCAGTGATAGAAGCAGATCATCAAAAGATGTCAGTGACAATGGTACAAAAGAACACATAGGTGTTAAAGTTAAAGTGAGCTCCCTCCCCCATCCCCACCCCATTTCTGTTTCCCCCTTTTTTCCCCTTTTTTTTTCCCTATAAATTTTATAGATTTTTCTTTTCCCACCTATTTCCATTATTTTTAAATATTTTAAAATCTTTTATGCTCCCCCCACCCCCACTAGAGCTGTACCTTGAGTGCCCTACCATCCATTCTTAATTAGCACATTCGTTTAGAAAATATCACCAACTTTAACTTTAACACCTATGTGTTCTTTTGTACCATTGTCGCTGACATCTTTTGATGATCTGCTTCTATCACTGCTTGTTTGTCTACACAAGCACCTCTGTCTCTCTCTCTCTCTCCGCCCCCCCACACACACACCTTAAACCAGCTTATATTTCAACTCTTTCTTGGACTCGAAATCAAGTTCTGTCGAAGGGTCATGAGGACTCGAAACGTCAACTCTTTTCTTCTCCGCCGATGCTGCCAGACCTGCTGAGTTTTTCCAGGTAATTCTGTTTTTGTTTTGCCTCATCCCAGTAACTTGGAGCTCAGTCACGGCAGGAGAGACCCGGGTGGTGGGGGGGGCGGGGCGGACAGCGGAAACTCTTTAGGGATGTTCTCACAGCGTCCCGGAAGAGGTCGCACACACCTGCCAACCCCTGGGAGACCCTGTCTCGGAGTTAACGTGGGAAGGCATCGGACACATGGAGAGAGTACGGCTGGGAACGCGCAGAGGAGAAGTCGAGGCATTGGAGGGAGAGTGCAAACCTCCGAGCAACCCATCCACCCAGCCCTTCCAGCACCACAAACTGCCCCCATATGCCGAAAACACTCAGCAGGTCAGGCAACATCCCCGGAGAGAGAGAGAGAGAGACAGAGTTAACGTTTCAGGTCAACGACCTTTCATTTGAACTGGGAAAAGTTTGAGATGTCACAGGTTTGAAGCAAGTCCTGGGGAGTTCTCCGCGGTGCCCTGAGGCCAATATTTATCTTTCAATCAACATCACAAAAAACAGGTTATTAGGTCACTTTTCACTTTGCTGTTTGTGGGAGCTTGCTGTGCACAAATTGGCTGACGCCTTTCCTATATCACAACACTTCAAATTATACGTCATTGGCTATAAAGCGCTTTGGGTCACCCAGAGGTTATAAAAGGCGCTCTATAAATGCGAGTCTTTCTTTCATGATGGGTCGAGTGGGGTTTTCTGAAAATTATAAAGAAGACAGAAGAACAGTTAAGGACATGATTTTGTTAGCTCCAAATGCAAGTACATAGCTGGCCTTCTACCCTCTGTAAACTTCAGCTCATCCAAAACTCCATCGCCCTGTATCCTAACTCGCACCCCTCACCCCTGTGTCGCTGATCTACACCGGCTCCCAGTCCAACCTCATCCCGCTTCTAAAATCCTCAGCCTTGTTTTCAAATCCCTCAGTGGCCTCGGCCCTCCCGACCTCTGTGACCCTCTCCAGCCCTACGACCCTCCGAAAACTCGTAGTTTCCCAGAGAGTGGTGAGCCTGCGGAATTCGTTACCACAGAAAGCAGTTGAGGCCAAAACATTGTGTGTTTTCAAGAAGGAGTTAGGTATAGCTCTTGGGGGTGAAAGGGATCGAAGGTATGGGGAGAAAGCGGGAGCAGGGCTATTGAGTTGAATGATCAGCCATGATCGTAATGAATGGCGGAACAGGCTCGAAGGGCCGAATGGCGTACTGCTCCTAGTTTCTATGTGATTCGTTCCTCTTGACCGTACTCACTTCTCTTTGCACCACCGCTGGGGGCCGTGATTTCTGCTGCCTGGGCTCTGGAAACCCCCACCAACCCCCCACCACGAAACCTCTCTGCCTGTCTATCTTGTTTCTCTATAAGACGCTCCTTAAAGCTAACCTCTCTGCGCAATAATTTGGTCATCTAACCGCATCCCTCCCCCCTTAAATTGGATCGGTGTCAAACCTTGTCTGATTATACTGCTGATAAAACACTTTTGGGGACATTCTTGCTAAGTTAGATGCGCTTTGCAGACACTTTTTTTCTGCGCTGCCTGTGAAGCAGGCACTCCTTTGTCACGCACCTTGCTTTGATTCACAGATGCCTGCCTGCGTCTTAAAGGTGCTAAAGTGCACATGAAAGCGAGCGGTGGTCAGGACCACTTCCTGGCACCTTCCATGCAACGAGAGAATCAAGAAACCAAATCGCTGCTGCTTATATCATCACGCCTTCCTCAGTGGAGGAGCAAGAAACCTCCTGTCAGAAACCAGACTGGGGGAGGGGGAGGATCAAGTCGCCCTGGGAGGGGGTGGTGGGGGGGGTGGGGGGGGGGGGGGGGGGTGGGGAGAGAGGGGAGCGCACAAGCGGAAGACTTGACGCCAGTGTCTATCGTAAGAGAGCCGTAGTTGGTTGGAGTACCATCACCCAGCTTTGGACAGAAGCCATCCACGTTTCGTAAGCAGGGTGAGTAAAACACCCCACTTGCGGTGCTATGTTTTCTGGGAGGGGGTTTTACGGCCACCAAGCTTTTCCAGAAAGATTGACTCCGATCCCCACCGTTTATTGGTTTGAGGAAATAACTTCAACCGAAACAAGTGTGAGGTGGTGCATTTTTCTCCGGCAGGATAGCCCTTGAGGGTAAAAAAGATCGTGGAACAGAGGGACCTGGGGTTACAGATACACCAAAGACAAAAAGTAGCAACCCAGGTTTAGGAAAACCAAAGGAAACCCGCCACCGGGGGCTTATTTCTAGACGGATAGAATCAGGAAGCAATAAAGTTAGGTTAAACTTTAGCGAAGTTTTGGTTAGACCACACTTAAAGCACCGTGAACAATGGCTAGCTGATTGTTTTCATGCGCAATTTAGTACCTTCAAAATGTCTTCATATTACTAAAAGGATATTGAGACACTGAGGAAGGTGCATAAAATTAGAACGAGACCAGAACCAGGAGCGTGTACCCAATAGGAAAAGTTACACACCTTTCTCTGGAAAACAGAAGGCTGAGGAGACAGCCTGACAGATGTTATGTGGGTGCAGGCGTAGAGGAGATGTTTCAGCTCCCAGTAGTGGAGGGATGGTGATGTAATGGTAATGTTGCTGGCTTATTAACCCAGATACCCAGGCTAATGCTCTGGGGGCATCGGTTCAAATCCCACTACCCACAGTTGACAAAATTTAAATTGAATGAATGAGGACTTAAGATGCAGGGGGAGACTTTTGAGGCTGCTCTGACATTCAGTGAGATCATGGTTGATCTCCCACCTATACTCCATTTTTCCTGCACTAACCGTATATCCCTTGGTGTTTTTAATATGTAGAAATCTATCAACCTCAGTCCTGAATGTACTTAATGACTGAGTCTCCACAGCCCTCTGAGGTAGAGAATTCCAAAGATTCGCCACCTGTCCCTTAGCCAAATTCAGGTCCAAGCTGCGACAATCCCTTTAATCTCACGGGGCCCTCCATTTTACAAATTAGCCCATCAAACTGTTGCTTGATAGTGCAGAACTTGACTATTGCTGAAAAGAGGGCCATGTTGTCAAAGCTTTTCATCTTGTACTCATCAGGACAAATGCAAGAATGCCAAATTTCAAAATGATCACAACAATTTATACTACAGGACAAAAGGGGTTGGCAAGCCAACTATGCCAACTAATCAGCACCCCTTTTCTCCTGTAGTATAAATTGTTGCGATCGTTTGAAATTTGGCATTCTTGTGTTTGTCCTGATGAGTGCGAGACGAAAAGCTTCGACAACATGTCTCTCTTTTCAGCAATAATTAGTCTATCAGAAGAGATTGCTTTTGAAAGTGTGGGTAGCAGGGCTGGGGTGGGCGGGTGGGGTGTTATGTGAGGACATTCGGATTGACAATCCCAGATCGCGCACAAAAAACAAAATCCTTCATTTCTGCCTTTGAAATAATTCAACCCTCCCCCCGCCCCCCGGATCCTCCGATATCCTTGCCTTACCTGCTGTTCGGGGGTGGGGGGGGGGGGGGGGGGGGGCAGCGGGGGGGGGGGGGGGCGGGTGGGGGTGGTGGTGGTAGGGGCAGGTTTTGAGGTGAACTGTGTTGCCAATGCCCACCCAACTATCAGATATTCTGATGGCGATCCCGGATTGTACCTTGGACTGTGTCCGGATTCAGACTGGAAGCCTTCCCGATGGGAAGGGGGACATCTTTTGATGGGGAGGGAAAAACCGAGGTGAGCTGGGGGTGGGGGGCAAAGGGCATGGGGACAACAAAGGACGGGCGGGGGGGGAGATTGTGACCAATTGCAGTTAGCGTTTGGATGCAGCAGCACTGCCCACAATGTATTTATTTTTCAGTCGTGCCGTCTCACCATGAAGACACTGTCCTTGGTACTTGGTGCCCTGGGGCTGATACTGTGCTTGGTGAGAATCTGCTCACCAGCCAAAGGCTCCTGCCTGCCCTGCGAGTGCACGGATTCTGACCCGCAGATAATGTGGTGCATCGATAAGAAGCTGAGGGCCGTTCCCGGAAATCTCCCCCCCGACATCCAGGAGCTGTTCCTGCAGCACAACAACATCTCCGACATCCTGCCGACCGACTTCTTGAGCTACGGCCCGGGGCACGGCGACGCCATGATGCTGCCTCGGAAGAGGCCCAGGGGCCACCTTCTGGCCCTCGACCTCAGCCACAATCACCTCACCTCCGTGCCGACTGAAGCCTTGGCCGCCCTGCCGCAGCTGAGCAAGCTTTACCTGAGCGAAAACCAGATTGTGGCCTTGTCCCCAGGCTGCCTGAGCGACCTGAGAAACCTCAAGGAGTTGCACCTGAATGGCAATCACCTTCAGGTTTTGAACCCTGGCATCTTCTCTGGACTTCCTAAGCTTCAGAAACTTGGGTTGAGTTTGAATAAAATCACCAGCATTGTCCCCGGCACCTTCAGTGAGCTTGGTCAGTTGGAGTTTCTTCAGCTTAATGGCAATCAGGTCTCTGAGCTCCAACTTGGCACCTTTAAGGGGCTGAAGAACCTTAAACAGCTCTATCTCCGAAGCAACATTATTCATTCCTTAGCCAAAGGGTTATTAGATGACCTTGACCAACTCCAGGTCCTAAGTCTTAGCCACAATCGCTTGTGCCTGGTGCCCGAGGAAGCTATGGCCAACCTCAAAGTGTTGAAGGACCTTTACTTGAATAACAATCGCATCCCGTTCCTCCCCGAAGGGTTCCTGACCCAATTCAAGAAGCTTGTGATATTGGACATCAGCAACAACGAGTTGGCTCAGCTGCCTGAAGACGCCTTGCTCGGCCTCACCAAGTTAAAACAGCTGGACCTGAGCTTCAACAACCTCACCCACCTCCCTCCCAGAGTGTTTCGTGAGCTGCAGAACTTGACCATACTCAACCTGTTCAACAACTACATCGACACCTTGCCCGGGCCGGTGTTCGACGGCCTCCTGAGCCTGAAAGAGGTCCACCTGGACAACAACCGCATCTCGTCTCTGCCGCCGGAGCTGTTTCGGAAACAGACCGAGCTGAGGGAGCTTCAGCTGGACAACAACTTGCTCCCGAGCCTGCCCGGGGGCATCTTCCACAACCTGACCAACCTGAGGACCTTGTACCTGGACAACAACCGGCTGAGCGCCCTCCCCGTGGCCACCTTCCGGGGCCTGGGGAACCTGCGAGAGCTCCAGGTGGAGCAGAACAACATCAGCTCCCTCCCGGAGAAAGTCTTTGACGGCCTGGGAGAGCTCCGGATCCTGCAGCTCAATCACAACCGCCTGAAGGATCTCCCCCTCGGCGTCCTGGAACCTCTCGGCAACCTGAAGGAGCTCCAGCTGAGCGGCAACCTGCTGGGCACCATCCCCAAGGGGGTCTTCAAGAACTCGAAGAAGCTGAGGGAGTTGCACCTGGACGGGAACTGGCTGGACACCTTGGAGCCGGACTTGTTCCAGGACTTGCAGAAGTTGGAGGAGCTGCAGCTCCAGTTCAACCAGCTCCTCCACCTGCCTCCCAGGGTCTTCGCCCACCTCCCCAGGCTGAAGAAGCTGCAGCTCCACAACAACCGCCTGGTCACCTTAGCCCCCGAGACCTTGGAGAGGCAGGAGAACCTGCAGGAGCTGCACCTGGACCGGAACGACATCTCCTCCCTCCCTCCGGCCGCTTTCCGAAACCTGGCCCGCCTCACCCTCCTGCACCTCGACTTCAACAGACTCACCAGCCTCGGCGACGGGTTGCTGGATCCCCTGGCCAAGCTGAGGCAGGTCTACCTGTACAGCAACCCCTGGGACTGCCGCTGCCCGTCCATTCTCTACCTCAGTCGCTGGCTGCAGAGAAACCCGAACATTGCCCGGGAGAGGGTCGAGTGTGCTTCCGACCACTCGCCTGTGGCTGCTGTTAAGAGGATCTCCTCGGTGCCTTTGCGCTGCTCAGCGACTGCAAGCCAATCATTGACCGCTCTGCCTGTTCTCTTTTCCATCTGTTTCGTGCTCTTCCTCAACATTTCCTAGATACCAATCCAGCCCTGAGACCCTGTCAGATCTCTGCACCCGCTTTAACCCTGGCCCCTTACTCATCCCCCCCAGATCCACCCTACCAACATTGGTGGCCGTGCCTTTGTCTGCCTCAGCTCCAAGCTCTGGAATTCCCCCTCCAAACCCTATCCACCTCTCCCCCCCCCCCCCCCCCCCCAACCTTTAGGATGCTCCCCACCTCTCTGAGGAACCTTTTGGTCACTTGTCCTAACATCTCCTCACATGCTCAGTTGTCAAATCTTGCTCCATGCCGCTCCTGTGAAGTGCCTCGGGGTGTTTTATTACAGTAACAACCTGATATAAGTTGAGGCCATGTTGCTGTCAGGGCGGCTTATCCCAGATAGGATCGGGCAGAATAAGATAACATGGCTGTGGGGTGAAATGGGTAGGGAACATTTCATCATGGTGCTCTGACCATCATGAGCTTTATTTTACTCCTTCACAGGATGTGGGGGTCGCTGGCTGGGCCCAGCATTTATTGCCCATCCCTAATTGCCCCTTGAGAAGGTGGTGGTGAGCCGCCTTCTTGAACCGCTGCAGTCCCTGTGGTGTAGGTGCACCCCGCAGTGCTGTTAGGGAGGGAGCTCCAGGATTTTGACCCAGCGACAGTGAAGGAACAACAGATATATTTCCAAGTCAGGATGGTGCATGGCTTGGAAGGGGACTTGCAGATGGTGGTGTTCCCATGCGTCTGCTGCCCTTGTCAATCTAGACGGTAGAGATCGTGGGCTTGGAAGTTGCTGTCGAAGGAACCTTTTTGAGTTGCTGCAGTGCATCTTGTAGATGGTACACACGCTGCTGCTACTGTGCGTCGATGGTGGAGGGGGTGAATGTTTGTGGATGGGATGCCAATCAAGCAGGGCTGCTTTGTCCTGGACACTGCCAACTTCTTGAGTGTTGTTGAAGCTTGTTACGACGCAGCAGTTGGTAAAGCTGAGTTATTTAAAATCCCAGAGGGAAACTTTAAACAACTGTCATAACCTATATTTTCAAGTGGTATGTTTGAGATGCAGCTCTATATTCAGGAATAAGACCACCAGTTTTTGAGAGGTTTTTATACTAAAATACATGAGACATTTATTAATTTACACAAGTTAAACATATACACATGGCTACAAATTACTACCATCATAACTTTTTAACAAATTCCCAGACTAATCTCCATTAAGACAACAACAACCCATAGACTTTAAGCAGACACCAGGCAAAGCATTTTCACCTTTTGAGGTTCCTTTCACTTTGGTTCCTTTGCAGACAGTTGTAGGCTTACAGCTGCTTGGATGTTACATTGCCTCTGCCTTGCACACACAAACTCCCTTCTGTTCTACCCAGCACTTCTCTTTGAATGTAACTTCTCATTGTATCTTTTGGACTCCTTTCACAGTACCAATTTTATTAGTAATATAAACATTGCTTGGTCTCTTCTAGCTAGGTGCAAGATTTCACTCCCATTCTTGAATGCTCTATTCAACAAAACGCAAGTGCCCTCCTATAAACCTCTATTATAAAAAATAATTTCCAATTGCATTATAGACGTTAATGGCTTCATGACAGAGTCGAGTGGAGGGTACTCCATGATTATATGAGTCTGGGGCTCGTATGAAAGACCAGTTTGCTTTCTATTAATTTTTTTAAAAATAAAAAATATTTTTATGTACTTGTGTGTTGATGGCTTTTGCAATAAGACCTGTAGCCAACCCAGTGAAGATGGGGTGAGGATGGAAGATGAGTAGAGAGGAGCAGAAGAACAGGAGACAGAAGCCTGAGAGGAACAACAACAGTCATGGTGATCAATAGGGAGAGGGTTGTGATGGGAGGAGAGACCCCTGGAGGTTAGGAAAGGATTCCCTCTCAGATGACGAGTCCCCCTGTAGCCAGGGAAACTGTTTGCCTTGCTTCTCTTGATGCCTGACATGAAAGGAAATCCACGCCCGGAGGTTTATTAAAAGGTATTAACTGCACAGGATAACCTGGAGATTCTCAAAGAGGCTCCTCTGTGTAGAGCCAGCCTCTGGGTGAACCTCTGTGACAACAGTACCTGGGGGTACACCTGTGCTTACTAACATTGGCTGCCGTTTCCTCAAAGCCTCGCTTTTAAAGTTCTCAGACCCCATATCCCATCCTGACCTCACCATCTCCCCCCCCACTCCCTATCTCTACCTCTCCCACTCCCTATCTCTATCCCCCCACTCCCTATCTCTACCCTGCCACTCCCTATCTCTATCCCACCCCCCCACTCCCTATCTCTACCCCACCCTCCACTCCCTATCTCTACCCCACCCCCTCCACGCCCTATCTCTACCCCACCCCCTCCACGCCCTATCTCTACCCCACCCCCTCCACGCCCTATCTCTACCCCACCCCCCACTCCCTATCTCTACCCCACCCCCCCACTCCCTACTCTACCCCACCCCCCCACTCCCTACTCTACCCCACCCCCCCACTCCCTACTCTACCCCCACCCCCCCACTCCCTACTCTACCCCACCCCCCCACTCCCTACTCTACCCCACCCCCACTCCCTACTCTACCCCACCCCCCACTCCCTACTGTACCCCACCCCCCACTCCCTATCTCTACCCCACCCCCCACTCCCTATCTCTACCCCACCCCCCACTCCCTATCTCTACCCCCCCACTCCCTATCTCCCCCCAACTCCCTACTCCCTATCTCCCCCCCACTCCCTACTCTACCCCACCCCACCCACTCCCTACTCTACCCCACCCCCCCACTCCCTATCTCTACCCCACCCCCCCGCTCCCTATCTCTACCCCACCCCCCGCTCCCTATCTCTACCCCACCCCCCGCTCCGTATCTCCCCCCCCACTCCCTACTCCCTACTCTACCCCACCCCCCACTCCCTACTCTACCCCACCCCCCACTCCCTACTCTACCCCACCCCCCCACTCCCTACTCTACCCCACCCCCCCACTCCCTACTCTACCCCACCCCCCCACTCCCTACTCTACCCCACCCCCCGCTCCCTATCTCTACCCCACCCCCCGCTCCCTATCTCCCCCCCACTCCCTACTCCCTATCTCCCCCCCACTCCCTACTCTACCCCACCCCCCCCCCACTCCCTACTCTACCCCACCCCCCCACTCCCTACTCTACCCCACCCCCCACTCTCTATCTCTACCCCTCCCACTCCCTATCTCTACCCCACCCCCCACTCTCTATCTCTACCCCACCCACTCCCTATCTCTACCCCACCCCCCACTCCCTATCTCTACCCCACCCCCCACTCCCTATCTCTACCCCCCCCCCACTCCCTACTCTACCCCACCCCCCCACTCCCTACTCTACCCCACCCCCCCACTCCCTACTCTACCCCACCCCCCCCACCCCCCGTAAGCACCCACCATTCTCTCAGGCCTCTGCGCTGCTCCGACCCTGACCTTCTCGGACGTTCCCGATTTTCGTTGCTCTGGGTGCGGGAGGCCGGGGTTCGGGAGGCCGGGGTTCGGGAGGCCGGGCCTGTGTCCGCGGTGGAATCCCCTCCCTTCACCTGCCTCGCTCGGCGTCGGTTCCTTTGGCGAGGCCTCGGGGAGGTTGGGGGTGGGGGGTGCTATACAAACGCGGTATGTTGTTGTTGTTGCTGACGGACGGGCTGAAAGGGAGATCGGCCTCATGGTAAAAACATGCGACCTTCCAGCGGCTGCGGGCGGGAACAGGAGAAGCCGCTTTCCCGGGGCCTGGCCTGGCCTGTCGCTCGGGACAATCCTGCTGACCCGGCCTCAGCGTTGCTGTGGTTGCCATTGGTAACCGAGAGGCCGCGAGGGGGCGGGGCGAGGGGGAGGGGGCGGGGCCCCAGCGTCACTGGTTGGGGGGCGGGGCCAAGGCTTCCACCTTCTGAAAAGGGGGGAAAGACAACCCGGGAGCAGTTCAATTAAACCTCGCGATCTCGCCCCGCCCCCGATTGATCCCCGGCGGGAGGCCGCTCCGGACCTGCCTCAGCCTCATGGAGACTCAGCACGCGGCACCGAGGGAGGCCGTTCGGCCCCTTGAGTTCCAGGTCGGCTCCTCTGTACAGCAATTCAACCCGTCCCCCTCCCCCCCCCACCACCCCCCCACTACAGCCCTGCCCCCTCACCCCTGCCCCCTCACCCCCCCCAACCACAGCCCTGCCCCCACACCTCTGCCCCCTCCCCCCCACACCCCTGCCCCCTCCCCCCCAACCACACCCCTGCCCCCCTCCCCCCCACACCCCCCCAACCACACCCCTGCCCCCTCCCCCCCACACCCCCCAACCACACCCCTGCCCACCTCACCCCCCCAACCACACCCCTGCCCCCTCCCCCCACTACAGCCCTGCCCCCCACCCCCAACCCCCCCCCACTACAACACTGCCCCCCACCCCCAACCCCCCCCACCCCCAACCACAGCCCTGCCCCCCACCCCCCCACTACAACCCTGGCCCCCACCCCCAACCCCCCCCAACCACAGCCCTGCCCCCCACACCCCTGCCCCCCTCCCCCCCACACCCCCCCAACCACACCCCTGCCCCCCTCACCCCCCCCAACCACAGCCCTGCCCTCACCCCCCCACTACAACCCTGCCCCCCACCCCCAACCCCCCCAACCACAGCCCTGCCCCTCACCCCCCCACTACAACCCTGCCCCCCACCCCCAACCCCCCCAACCACAGCCCTGCCCCTCACCCCCCCACTACAACCCTGCCCCCCACCCCCAACCCCCCCAACCACAGCCCTGCCCCCTCCCCCAACCACAGCCCTGCTCCCTCCCCCCACTACAGCCCTGCCCCCCACCCCACACCCCTGCCCCCCCAACCATAGCCCTGCCCCCCTCCCCACACCCCTGCCCCCCCAACCACAGCTCTGCCCCCCAACCCCCCACTACAGCCCTGCCCCCCACCCCCCCCAATCACACCCCCTCCCCCCACCCCCCACTACAGCCCTGCCCCCCACCCCCCCAATCACACCCCCTCCCCCCACCCCCCACTACAGCCCTGACCCCCACCCCCATCCCCCCCAACCACAGCCCTGCCCCCCACTACAGCCCTGCCCCCCTCCCCCCACACCCCTGCCCCCTCCCCCCACTACAGCCCTGCCCCCCCACCCCTGCCCCCCTTCCCCCCCCCCAACCACAGCCCTGCCCCCACAGCCCTGCCCCCCTCCCCCCCACACCCCCCCAACCACACCCCTGCCCCCCTCCCCCCACTACAGCCCTGCCCCCCACCCCCCCCAATCACACCCCCTCCCCCCACCCCCCACTACAGCCCTGCCCCCCACCCCCCCAATCACACCCCCTCCCCCCACCCCCCACTACAGCCCTGACCCCCACCCCCATCCCCCCCAACCACAGCCATGCCCCCCACTACAGCCCTGCCCCCCTCCCCCCACACCCCTGCCCCCCTCCCCCCACTACAGCCCTGCCCCCCCACCCCTGCCCCCCTCCCCCCCCAACCACAGCCCTGCCCCCACAGCCCTGCCCCCCTCCCCCCCCACACCCCCCCAACCACCCCCCTGCCCCCCTCCCCCCACTACAGCCCTGCCCCCCACCCCCAACCTCTCCAACCACACCCCTGCCCCCTCCCCCAACCACAGCCCTGCTCCCTCCCCCCACTACAGCCCTGCCCCCCACCCCCCCACTACAACCCTGGCCCCCACCCCCAAACCTCCCAACCACAGCCCTGCCCCCACACCCCTGCCCCCCTCCCCCCTACACCCCCCCAACCACACCCCTGCCCCCCTCACCCCCCCAACCACAGCCCTGCTCCCCACCCCCCCACTACACCCCTGCCCCCCCAACCACAGCCCTGCCCCCCCTCCCCACACCCCTGCCCCCCTCACCCCCCCAACCACAGCTCTGCCCCCCAACCCCCCACTACAGCCCTGCCCCCCACCCCCCCCAATCACACCCCCTCCCCCCACCCCCCACTTCAGCCCTGACCCCCACCCCCATCCCCCCCAACCACAGCCCTGCCCCCCACTACAGCCCTGCCCCCCTCCCCCCACACCCCTGCCCCCCTCCCCCTACTACAGCCCTGCCCCCCTCCCCCCACACCCCTGCCCCCTCCCCCAACCACAGTCCTGCCCCCCCCCCCCCCAACCACAGCCCTACAAGTTTATTTCCCTCATACCCCCCCCATCCAATTTCCTTTTGAAATCACTCATCGTCTCCGCTTCCACCCCCCCTCCCTCCCTCCCTCTCGTGGGCAGTGAGTTCCAGGTCATTACTGCTCACTGCGTGAAAAATGTTCTTCCTCACATTCCTCACCTCCCTCCCCCCCACCCCCTGTATCTCTTGCCCAAAACCATATCGTCCATCCTCTTGCCCTTGTACCATCAGCCAATGTGAACAGCTTTCCTTTGTCTACCTTATCTAAACATGTCATAACCCTGCACACCCCTATCAGACCTCAATCTTATTTGCTTCGTAAACAACCCCAGCTTCGTGAACCATAGCCATGTAGCTAAAATTCTCACTGATAATTTTCCATGTGCCCTGCCTTTAACTGGCATTATTTAAAGGGGCCTTGTAACCAATTTGCCAACAAGCGCAACTGAAGTCGCACAGTGCGGTATGGGATCAAAGATGTGAACGAGTGTCCATGTATGTGTGTGTGAGCGTGTGTCTGTGTGTGTGAGTGTGTTTGTGAGTGTGTGTTTGAGTGTATGTGTCTGCGTGCACGAGTGTATGAGTGTGAATGTGTGAGCGCGTATTGCTCCATGTGCCGGTGTGTATCATTCAATGTATGTGTCTGTGTGTCAGTGTGTGTATCAGTGAGTGTGTGTGTATGTGTCTGTGTGTGTGTGTGTGTCTGCATGTGTGTGTGAATGTGTATGTGTCAGTGATGCATCTATGAGTATGTGCATAATGTGTGTGTGTGTCTGTATGCATTTCACTGCATGTGTCTGCGTGAGCGTGTGTGTACAGTTGCGAGTGTGTGCGTGTGACTGCGTGTGTGTATGTGTGACTGAATATGTGTGTATGAGTTTGTGTGTGTATCTGTTAGCGAGTGTGTGTGCATGTGTGTGTGTATGAATGAATGTGTATGAGCATGTGTGTGCATTATGTGTATGCGCGTGTATGTGTATATGTGTGTGTATGTGTGTGTATGTGTGTGTGTGTGTATGTGTATGTGTTTGTATGTGTGTGTATATGTGTATGTGTTTGTGTGTGTGTGTCTGCATGTGTGTGAGACTGTGTGTGTGTGTGTGTGAGACTGTGTGTGTGTGTGTGTGAGACTGTGTGTGTGTGTGAGATTGTGTGTATATGTGTGTGTATGTGTATGTGTGCGTACTTGTGTGTGTCTGTGTGCGTGTGTATATTTGTGTGTATGTTTTTGTGTGTCTGTATGTGTGTGAGACAGAGTGTGTGTGTGAGAGAGTGAGTATGTGTGTGTGTGTGTGTGTGTGTGTGTGTGTGTGTGTGAGATTGTGTGTATGTATGTGTGTGTGTATGAGTGTGTGTGTGTGTGTGAGAGAGTGAGTGTATGTATGTGTGTGAGATTGTGTGTGTGCCTATGTTTGAAAGAGAATCGAAACCACATCACAGGAGCACTAACACTTGGCCGCAACCGAGGAAGCTGAGATCAGTGACATACAAAACGAACATTTGGTCACAGAACACTGTGGCTGCGTGCATTAACTGCACATTATCAATTAATTATTTTATAGCATTTAATTTCAGCTCAGCACAGTCCCTCTCACTCAGCTCTGACTCACTCAGATAGGTCACAGGTTCAAGTCCCACTCAGGAGACTAGGCTGACACCCCACCCAGGGCAGTACTGAGGGAGTGCTGCACTGTCAGAGATGCCCTTCTGTAGAGATGCTCAACTGAGGCCGCCGTCTTCCCTCTTAGGTGGCTGGTAAAGATCGCATGGAAAGAGGAAGGGAGTTCTCCTGAAAAACCTGGCCAACATTCCTCCCTCAATCAGTACCGTCAGCTTAACAGTCACTCGGCTCATCTACTGTTGTGGGATCTTGCTGTGCACACATGCGACTGTTGCGTTTGCCCAAGTAGCACGGCTAGATCATGGAAATTCCATCGAATCACATCACTCTCGTTCACTGAGTCTCCCATTTTTCTAATACCTAAAATTTCCCCTCGAATCCCAGTCCCCTGGTCTTACGAATCTTCCATTTCTGACTCCCAGTGCTGGATAAGCAGGAATTTCTTCCAATTAAATATTGGAAAGGCTGAAGCCATTGTCCTCAGGATCCACCTTAATCGCCTTCCCCTAACCTGCTGGTTCCTGTGTGTGTGTGTGTGTGTGTGTGTGTGTGTGTGTGTGTGTGTGTGTGTGTGTGTGTGTGTGTGTGTGTGTGTGTGTGTGTGTGTGTGTGTGTGTGTCAGTGTGTGTGTGTCAGTGTGTGCCTAAATGCGAGTGTGTGTCTGTGTGTTTCACTGTATGTGTCTGTGTGAGTGTGTGCATCAGTGAGTGTGTGTGTGTTTTTGTGTGTATGCATGTGTGTGTGTGCATGTAAAGGTGTTAGTGTGTGTAAGTGTGTGTGCATGTGACTGTGTATATGTATTAGTGAATGTGTATGTGTGAATGTGTGTGTATGTCTGTGAGTGAGGATGTGTATGTGTGATTGTATGTGTGTGTGTATGTGCATGTATGTGAGGTGTGAGTGAGTGTGTACAAGTATGTGTGTGTGTATGTGTGTGTGCACGTGTGCATGTGAGTGAGTGCATACAAGTATATGTGTGTGTATGTATGTGTGTCTGTATGTATGTGTGTGTGTTTGTATGAATGAGTGCGAGTGTGAGCGTGTGTGTGAGTGCGTGTGTACGTGTGTCTACATGATACAGCCTGGATTTTACCTGTGGCAGCCTGGGAGTTGTCGGGAAACAGACCTTGATCAAACCCCGACTGTGATTTCAGGCTGATTGGCCAATGAAAGGCCAGCCAGCGAGGATCTCTGTGTTGTCGGGGTGGGGGTGGGGAGAGGGCGGGCAATGGTGTTTCCCTGGGCGTGGGGTAAGCGCTGTGAGAGAGCTCCCTGGAGGTAGGCAGCTGCCCCAGAGAGCCGCAGACCTGGAGAAGCTAAAATAAAGGTTTTAAAAGCTGAGTAACAATGTACGTGCATCACAGTCTAGTGCTCGAAAATATAGCTGATAAAAATGCTGTCCACAGGTATTTATT
Organism: Isurus oxyrinchus; assembly: GCA_026770705.1. Lineage (NCBI taxonomy): Eukaryota > Metazoa > Chordata > Chondrichthyes > Lamniformes > Lamnidae > Isurus > Isurus oxyrinchus. The sequence goes on along the minus strand of JANJGN010000031.1, from coordinate 16,421,062 downwards.
TTTATTTTATTTCATCAGAGAAATTTCATCCCGGCCCTTGGATGAGGTTGGATGGAAAATGTAAAGGCCGCCCGGCCGATTTGTCTGTCCGCCAACCGTGAGGTTGGACGGGTCACGAAAGGTCGGAGACAATTGTGGCCTTAATGGGCTTAACTGCCCTCAATTGTCAGCTGTTGCAATCCCAACTTTTGTGTGCACCCGCCGAGTGAACTATCATGTGAGTGTGCGACGACGGCAGCAACCTTACCCAACGTCTACTCGAGCGATTTTACACCCGATTGAATTGGGCGCACACTCAACACACACGCACAAACACAACACACACATACTCAAAACACACACACACACACACACACACCACACACCACACACACACACACTTACACACGCACAAACACACACACATACACAACACACGCACAAACACACACACACATACACAACACACGCACAAACACACACTTACACACAAACACAACACACACTAACACACACAAACACAACACACACATACTCAACACACACACGCACAAACACAACACACACACACATACAAACACAACACGCACTTACACACACTCAACACACACATTTACACACGCACAAACACAACACACACTAACACACACACAAACACAACACACACATACTCAACACACACGCACACTCAACACACACACACAAACACAAGACTCAGTGTTGTGTGTGTGTGTCAGTATGTCCACCTCAGTGTGTGCTTAATTGTGCAAGTGTGTGTTTGTGTGTGTGTGTTTGTGTGTGTTGTGTTTGTGTGTGTGCGTGTATGTGTGTTGTGTTTGTGTGTGTGCGTGTATGTGTGTTGTTTGTGTGTGTGTGTGTGTTGTGTTTGTGCGTGTATGTGTGTATGTGTGTTGTGTTTGTGTGTGTATGTGTGTTGTGTTTGTGTGTGTATGTGTGTTGTGTTTGTGCGTGTATGTGTGTTGTGTTTGTGTGTGTGTGTGTGTTTGTGTGTGTGTGTGTGTATGTGTGTTGTGTTTGTGTGTGTATGTGTGTTGTGTTTGTGTGTGTATGTGTGTTGTGTTTGTGTGTGTATGTGTGTTGTGTTTGTGTGTGTATGTGTGTTGTGTTTGTGTGTATGTGTGTTGTGTTTGTGTGTGTGTGTGTGTTGACTGTGTAGTGTGTGTTGAGTATGTGTGTGTTGTGTTTGTGTGTGTGTGTTAGTGTGTATTTTGTGTTTGTGTGTGTGTGTTAGTGTGTATTTTGTGTTTGTGTGTGTGTGTTAGTGTGTAGTTTGTGTGTGTGTGTGTGTTAGTGTGTAGTTTGTGTGTGTGTAAGTGTGTGTGTTGAGTGTGTGTGTGTAAGTGTGTGTGTTGAGTGTGTGTGTGTAAGTATGTGTGTGTGTGTTGAGTGTGTGTGTGTAAGTATGTGTGTGTGTGTGTTGAGTGTGTGTGTGTAAGTATGTGTGTGTGTGTGTTGAGTGTGTGTGTAAGTATGTGTGTGTGTGTGTTGAGTGTGTGTGTAAGTATGTGTGTGTGTGTGTTGAGTGTGTGTGTAAGTATGTGTGTGTGTGTGTAAGTATGTGTGTGTGTGTAAGTATGTGTGTGTGTGTAAGTATGTGTGTGTGTGTTGAGTGTGTGTGTGTGTGTGTAAGTATGTGTGTGTGTTGTGTTTGTGTGTGTTGAGTATATGTGTGTTTGTGTGTTGTGTAAGTGTGTGTGTTGTGTGTGTATATATGTGTGTGCCTGTAAGTGTGTGTGTGTTTGAAGGAGAATTGAAACCACATCACAGGAGCACCAACACTTGGCTACAAGCGAGGAAGCTGAGAACATTTGGTCACAGAACACTGTGGCTGCGTGCATTAACTGCACATTATCAATTAATTACTTTATAGCATTTAATTTCAGCTCAGCACAGTCCCCCTCACTCAGCTCTGACTCACTCAGATAGGTCACAGGTTCAAGTCCCACTCAGGAGACTAGGCTGAGACCCCACCCAGGGCAGTACTGAGGGAGTGCTGCACTGTCAGAGGTGCCCTTCTGCAGAGATGTTCAACTGAGGCCCCGCCTTCCCTCTTAGGTGGCTGGTAAGGATCTCATGGAAAGAGGAAGGAGTTCTCCTGAAAAACCTGGCCGACATTCCTCCTTCAATCAGTACGCTCAGTTTAACTGTCACTCGGCTCATCTATTGTCCGTGGGGTCTTGCTGTGCACACATTCGACTGCTGCGTTTGCCCACGTAACACGGCTACATCATAGAAATTCCATCGAATCACATCTCTCTCGTTCACCGAGTCTCCCATTTTTCTAATACCTTACACTTCCCCTCGAATCCCAATCCCCTGGCCTTATAAATCTTGCATATTCTGACTCAGTGCCGGATAAGCAGGAATTTCTTCCAATTAAATATTGGAAAGGCTGAAGCCATTGTCCTCAGGTTCCACCTTAATCGCCTTCCCCTAACCTGCTGGCTCCGCGCTCTCTCTCCCTGGCGACTGTCTGCATCTGAACCAGACTGTTCGTGACCTTGGTGACCTCAAGATCTTCCGACCTCATGTCTGTGGGATCACTGAAACCGCCTCTTTCACCGTCTATAACACCCCCCGACTCAACCACCTCTTAGCTCATCTGCTGCTCAAATCCATGGTTTCGTTACCTCGAGGCCTGAATACATTCCAACACACTGCTAGCCAACGTCCCACGTCTCACCTTCCGTAAACTTGAGGCTATCCAAAACTCTGTTGCCCGTGTCTTAACTTGACCCACGTCCCATTCAGCTCCCCAATACTGGCTCCCAGTGGAGCAGCATTTCGATTTTAAAATGCTCACCCTGTTTTCAAATCCCTCCATGGCCTCGCCCCTCCCTATCTCTGTAATCCCCTCCAGCCCCACAACCCTCCAAGATACCTGCCCCCCTCTAATCCTGAACTCCTGAGCATCCCCTGGTTTTAATCGCTCCACCGTAAGCGGCCTGGGCCCCAAGCTCTGGAATTCCCTCCCTGAACCTGTCCGATTCCACCTCACTTTCCTCCTTTGAGATGCTCCTTAAAACCTACCTCTTGGACTAAGCTTGGAGCCTGCTTGATTGGCACCCTATCCCCCACCTTCAACACTCACTCCCTCCACCACTGACGCACAGTAGAAGCAGTGTGTGTACCATCTACAAGACGCACTGCAGCAACTCGCCAAGGCTCCTTATACAGCACCTTCCAAACCCATAACCTTTACCATCCAGAAGGACAAGGGCAGCAGACACATGGGAACACCACCACCTGCAAGCTCCCCTCCAAGCCACTCACCATCCTGGCTTGGAAACATATCGGCCGTTCCTTCACTGTCGCTGGGTCAAAATCCTGGAACTCCCTCCCTAACAGCGCTGTGGGTGTACCTACACCGTATCCCAAATGGGGAAAAAAAAAGCCACTAAAAATTGGGAAGCGTGAGTACTGGTGCAAACTGCTGTTCCAATTTAAGGTACACACGACCAGTAGAGAGTCCTGGTCCGATTCCCCAATTTTCAATGTTTTTTCCCATTAGGATGGGACTGCAGCGGTTCAAGAAGGCGGCTCACCACCACCTCCACCAGGGCACCTAGGGATGGAGAATAAACACTGGTGCGGCCCACATCCTGTGAACGAATACATTTTAAAAAAAACCTTTTGGCCATTTGTCCTGATATGTGTCCTGATGTCTAATTTTGCCTTGTAATGGTTCTGTGATGTGCTCCAGGACAAGTCCTTGTCGATGATGGCCCCGAAGACAAAGATGCTCCCATCAATCCCCACGTCAGCTAGTGAACTCCACCCCACCCACCCCCACCCCTCACGGAGCGTCAGAGGAGGGGTGGAAAGCAGCAGATGTTGGGAGCGCTTCCGAATTCCCGCCCTTAACCGGGGACAGAATGGCCTTTTCTGCCCCGGCGCCGGTGGGTCAAACGAGCCGAGCTTGGCGCACTTTGACCGTGCGGGTAACCTCTGACCCCCGCACGATTGGAAACGAGCCCATGTGTCACGCGGGGAGTTGCTCTCAGCTCCAGGACAGAATGACAGGAAGCTGTTGTTTACAGAGAGATGGCTGGGTTGCTTGTTTATTAAAGCTTCATTTTCGTCAGTGAGTGGAAAAAGAAAAGAACCTATTTTGAATCATTGCGTTCTGTCAGTTTTTGAGATGTGTTCCTGTTGCTAAGACTGTTTGTGCTAATCTCGATGCCACTGTCTGTGTCGTTCGTCAGGGAGTGTTGGCCCAGGGCCAATTGCACAGGGGCCTCCATTTGAAGTCTGCAAGTTCCCCGAGTGAACCAAACAGTAGACGGGCACCCTCCTCATGGGTGCTAAGGTGGGTGCCCCACCTAGTGTGGTACTGAGGCAAACACACCATGGGGTGGAGGGTGGAGGGTGGGGGTGGGGGGGATCGATTGCTGGGACAAGCAGCTCTTGTGGAAGGTGCCAGCTGTGGCTCATTGGGTTTGGCACTCTTGCCTGGCAGTGGGTTCAAATCTGACTCCAGGACTTAGTCTTAAAGCTCAAGGCTGATGGGCCAGTGCAGCACTGAGGGAGTGCCGCCCTGTCAGTGTTGGCTTCCTCATTGTGAAACACTAAACCTGTGCCCTCCCAGGTGGATGTTAAACAACCAAATGGACACCGTTTTGAAGAAGGGCGAGGGATGTTCTCCTCAGTGTCGGGGGGTTAATATTTACCCCTCAAGCAGCACCACAAACAACAGATTTTCTGGCCGTTATCACATTGCTGTTCATGGGAGCTTGCTGTGCGCAAATTGACCGCCACATCTCCCACATTACAGCCGTGACTGCACTTCAAAAAGCACTTCATTGGCTGTAAAGCACTTTGGGACACCGTGAGGTTGTGAAAGGCGCTACATAAATGCAAGTCTTTTTATTTTTTTCCCATTCTCACCCTTCCCCTGGCCTTTTTTTTTTGTGTGTGTATGTGTGTGTGTGTGTGAGAGACAGGAACAGGTCAATGACGAGGAACAGCCAGCCAGCGCTTGTCCTGCTAAAACAGGATCCCAGCCGAGATTATCCTGAAGGGTGGAGGGTGGGGGGGGTGCGGTGGAAGTGGCAACGAACCAGATTAGCTTCCTCACCGAGGGATCAATGGGTGGGAGAGGAAACACGCGTTAAGGCCAGGATGCGTCTTTTGTGTCAATGGTGCGTTTTGCCCCTCAGAGTGTAGAGGTACAAATAATAAACAGAAGACAGCAAAACAAATTGATGTTTTGTTCCAGGCTGCAGATAACAAAACTCTGGCATTTCTGCCTTTCCTTCTGCCTGTCTGTCTCTCCTCTCTCTCGCCATCTGTCGCTCTCTCTCTTTCCCTCCCACCTTTTCTCTTTCTCTCACTCTCGCCGTCTCCCTCCTTCTCCCTGGCCCTGTTGGTACCGTCCTCTCCTCCAGGCCACAAGGTTCCGGGTTCAAGCCCCACTCCGGGACTTGGGCACAAGCCTCAAGGCCGACTGACGCTCTGGTGCGGCGCGGAGAGAGTGCCGCACTGTCGGAGGTGCCGCCTTTTGGATGAGGTGTTAAACTGAGCGTATGCCTGATCGAATGAATGCACAAGATCCTGTAGCGTTATTTCAAAGAAAGACCAGGGGAGTTCTCCTCACCAAGAAGGGAAAAACAGTATTTTTATCTACCAGTTTTTATGGGTGTTCCATTTTAAGATACACAAGACCAGTTTGGACCAGTTTTTATTCTTATTCCCCGGTTTTTACTGTTTTCTCGTTCTAGGCAGTGACCTGACCAATATTTATCCCCCGACTGACATCACATAAACAGATTATTTGGCCATTATCACATTGCTGTTTGTGGGAGCTTGCTGTGCACACATTGGCTCTCGAGCTTCCAACTCACAATACTTCAAAATAGTCGATTGCCTGCCAAGCGTTTCGAGGTGCCTGCTGATTGTGAAAGGTGGTATGTAGATGCAAGTCTTGCATTTTCTATTTCTCCCCTCTCTTCCTCTCACCTCCAACTCTCACTCACCCTCTATCCTTCGCTCTCTCGCTCTCGCTCTCAGTCATTTTAGCCTGCTTCACCCTCAGAGCATAGACCGGACGGGTCTATGCGCAGTGAACAGTAACATTTCACACGAAGACTAGGTTAAACTCAAAACACAAGGTAACAGCTCCAACCAACAGTGAAGCTCCCCCAGTGCCCGGGATGACTAAGTACACATTTGGCTGAGTACCTTTGTCACCTCTAGACCTGACTATTTCAACGCTCTCCAGGCTGCTCTCTGACCTTACCTCCAAATTGTCCAGAACTCTTGTTGCTTTATCCTAACTCACATTCCCGTAACACTCATCCATACATGTGAGTGCTTTCTGACCTATACTGACTCCCAATTCAGCAACACCTCAATTTTAAAACCCTCACCCTTATTTTCAAATCCCTTCTTGGCCTCACCCTCCCTCCCTATCTCTTTAACTTCCTCCATCCCTACAACCCTCCAAAATCCCTGTACTCCCCTCATTCCAGCCTCTTGAGATTCGGCAATTCCACCGTTGGAGCCTTCAACTGCCTAGGCCCCAAGCTCTGGAATTCCCTTCCTCAACCTCACTGCGTCTCTCTCTCTCTCTCTCTCTCTCACTTATCTCCTTAAAAACATGCCTCCGTCAGCCCTGATATCTCCTCGTGAGGCTCTGTGTCAAATTTGCTTGGTGATGCTCCTGTGAAGCATCTTGGGATGTCTTACATCAAAGGTGCTACATTAATGCAATTTGTTGAGAATTGAACCCCAGCGAGAGTCAGGGCCTTCAGTGTAGGAGGGAAAGAAATTCAATTGACAGGGGTTGCCGGTTTTGGGGGCAAAGTGTTATAAAATGCCTCTGAGCAACGTAGAGATGACACTAGTTTCTAAATGTTTATTTTCAAGTGCTTTAAGATATCTCTTCAATCACAAAATGTCTACACTCATGCGCACAGCTCAGCTTCTGTGGCTCTCTATTTACTTTGCTCTGACTCCGCACCCAGGCTTGACCAATCAAGCACAGTGAGCGTGGATCAGTCGGCAGACCCTCACAATCAAAGACAGAACAATGGAACACCACGGGAAGGATGAAGCACCCTGAGTAAGTTCACAAGCATGGGAGCATCCCTTTGAGGACTCAGGGCGACAGCAGGATTAAAGGTTGACGCATTCGGAACCGTGGGTCACCTCCTCCTGGGAGTGATGAGCCGACCCTGTACAAGCTGAAGGGAGAGCGGTGTGCTGGCCTCTCACTTAACCAAGCGTTAGGATAAATATTTACAAAGAGCTGAAACCTTTGGCATCGTTCTGTGCCACCTGCTTCGTCCACGCCATCCATACCGCAACAAAAACAAAAATACCTGGAAAAACTCAGCAGGTCTGGCAGCATCGGCGGAGAGGGACACAGTTAACGTTTCGAGTCCGTATGACTCTTCAACAGAACTAAGGAAAAATAGAAGAGAGGTGAAATATAAACTGGTTTAAGGGAAGGTGGGACAAGTAGAGCTGGATCAAGGGCCAGTGATAGGTGGAAATAACCAAAAGATGTCACAGACAAAAGGACAAAGAGGTGTTGAAGGTGGTGATATTATCTAAGGAAAGTGCTAATTAAGGGTAGAAAGCAGGACAAGCAAGGTACAGATAGCCATAGTGGGGGTGGGGTGGGGTGAAGGGATCAAAAAAGGCTAAATGGTGGAGATAAAACAATGGATGGAAATACATTTAAAAATAATGGAAATAGGTGGGAAAAGAAAAATCTATTTAAATTATTGGAAAAAAAAGGGGGAAATCGGAAAGGGGGTGGGGGTGGAGGAGAGAGTTCATGATCTAAAATTGTTGAACTCAATATTCAGTCCGGAAGGCTGTAAGGTGTCTAGTCGGAAGATGAGGTGCTGTTCTTCCAGTTTGTGTTGAGCTTCACTGGAACAATGCAGCAGGCCAAGGATGGACATGTGGGTATGAGAGCAGGGTGGAGTGTTGAAATGGCAAGCAACAGGGAGTTGTGGGTCATGCTTGCGGACAGACCGAAGGTGTTCTGCAAAGCGGTCACCCAGTCTGCATTTGGTCTCTCCAATGTAGAGGAAACTACATTGGGAGCAGCGAATGCAGTAGACTAAATTGAGGGAAGTGCAAGTGAAATGCTGCTTCACTTGAAATGAGAGTTTGGGCCCTTGGACGGTGAGGAGAGGGGAACTAAAGGGGCAGATGATGCACCTTCTGCGGTTGCATGGGAAGGTGCCGTGGGAGGGGGTTGAGGTGTAGGGGGTGATGGAAGAGTGGACCTGGGTGTCCCAGAGGGAACGATCCCTATGGAATGCCGCCAGGGGTGGTGAAGGGAAGATGTGTTTGGTGGTGGCATCATGCTGGAGTTGGCGGAAATGGCGGAGGATGATCCTTTGAATGTGGAGACTGGTGGGGTGATAAGTGAGGTTCTGGGAGGGAGAGGAAGGTGTGAGGGCAGATGTGCGGGAGATGGGCCGGACACGGTTGAGGGCCCTGTCAACAACCGTGGGTGGAAGACCTCAGTTAAGGAAGAAGGAGGACATGTCAGAGGAACCGTTTTTGAAGGTAGCATCATCGGAACAGATGCAACGGAGGTGAAGGAACTGAGAAAATGGGATGGAGTCCTTACAGGAAGCGGGGTGTGAGGAGCTGTAGTCGAGGTAGCTGTGGGTGTCGGTGGGTTTGTAATGGATATTGGTGGATAGTCTATCACCAGAAATTGAGACAGAGAGATCAAGGAAGAGAAGGGAAGTGTCACAGCCCCTTGTAGCCATCAGACGCTGGAGACCCTCCTTTGGAAGTAGGTTGATCTTCCAGCTCTTATTGTGAATGCAGATGCCCTTAACTCCTTCCATTTAAAGCAACCCATCCTTGGGATTGTTGGCCTCACCGGCAAGGCTGGCACTTATCACCTATCCCCAACTGCCCTGGCATCAGAAGAGCAGTTAAGATTTGGCCATGTTGGTGTGGGACTGGAGTCCCATATAGGGGGGGTGGGGGGGGGTGGGGTGGGGGGGGGATGCGGAGGTGGCAGGTTTCCTTCCCCATTGGCTTGACGATATTTCCACCAGCTTCTCGGTCACTGGGACTAATTCTGGATTTCTGGAACTGAATTTGAGTTCTCAAACTGTTACCGTGGGATTAGTACATCCCCCAGGTTACAAGTTCAAGCCTTTGGTTTCCTAACTCATTACGCTACCGTACCCATTTGTACCTCCCTGTAGCCTATCACAGTGGGTATGGTGGTGATGTAGTGCTGATGTCACTGGGCTAGTGATCCAGAGGCCCAGGGACACAGGTTCAAATCCCCCCATGGTAGTTGGTGGAAATTAAATTCAATTAACTAATTAAATCAGGAATTGAAAGCTAGTCTCAGTAATGGTGACCATTAAACTATCATCGATTGTCATAAAAACCCATCTGGTTCATTAATGCCCCTTTAGGGAGGGAAATCTGCCATCCTTACCTGGTCTGGCCTACATGTGACTCCAGACCCACAGCAATGTGGTTGAGTCTTAACTACCCTCTGAAATGGCCTGCCCAGCCTCTCAGTTCAAGGGCAATTAGGGATGGGCAACAAATGCTGGCCTTGCCAGTGACACCCACATCCTCTGAAAGAATAAACTAAAAAGACAATTCCATGAGTGACCCACCTTCACATTTGAAGATCCCCCAGATGGGATTCTTCACCTCCCAGAAGCAAGAAACCATTCCTCTTTAATAAGAATGACAAAAGATGAACGAACTGGTTCAGCTCCCAGCCAATGATGTTGGATGAGGGTTGAACTTGCCTGCGATGGCCTCCCCTGTTGAATAGGCCACCAAACGTGAAGATTGGTCACTTGGGCCAGCGAGGTGGGAGCACATGAGGCGAGGAGGTCATGCAAAAACTCAGCCTCCTCCCTTAACTCACGCCAAGTCTGGCTCATCCCTTACCCCCTGTGCTCACTCTCCAGTCTTGGCTCCTGGAGCCTCTCAAATTTAAAATTCTCGCTCCTCCTTATCTCCGTAACCTCCTCCAACCCGATGACCCTCCGAGATCTCTGCACTCCTCCGATTCTGGCCTCTTGCGCGACCCCCACATTTCATCGCGGCCCTGCCTTCAGTTGCCTGGAAGTTCTGGATCTCCCTCCCTAAACATCTCCCCCCCCCCCACCTCTCTCTTTCTCTCTCCTTTAAGGCGCTCTTTGAAGCCTGCCCATTTGGTCAAGCTTTTGGTCACTGTCCCTAATGTCTTCTTACGGGGATCAGCATCAAACGTCACCTGGTGACGCTCATTGCGAAGCCCCTTGGGGCTTTTCACAATGCTAAAGATTTGACATAGACGCAAGTTGTGGTCAAAAAAAGGGCCTAACTCGAAGTTTGAGACGGTCAAACAGCTGACATCCAATGAGTCAGACAGTAAGGTCATCCAACTGAATTTGTTGAACAATCAAGCAAAGTGCCATAAAGGTTAAAACAGCAAAATCAGGAAGAGATTAAAGTATTGTTCAAAGGTCATTAAAGCTCTTCACAGAAGGAGGAGAATGCTGGCTCAGAAATATTTTGTAACAATAAGTTATTGAGAGGTGGAAGAACGCATTTTGGCCACCATTTTGTTGTGTATTTGGAGCTTCTATTAGTTCAAGGAAGAGTCAAATAAACGGTTGGGGGAGGGGGAAGTGGGGACTGAGGTCATTCTCCAGACTTACTGTCACCTTCATGATGCTAAGTAAAAACTCGCCTCTCAGTTTTTAAGTGGGTCAATGGCAGGGAGTGCGTGCTTTTGACATGGCAGGATGCCAAGGCTTGGCAGCCCAACACTCAAAGAACCATTTCCTTTGTCACTAGGCCTTGTTTTCAGAAAGTTATTTGCTTGTGTTTTTATTTGATAGGATAAAAAAGATTGTTTGTCAGACATCCTGCCAACGGAATCAGACCTGGATTCCATTCCACCTTTTGCCTTAAGGATGACCGACTCGTTTCTCTGGGAAAGGTTACTTCGGGTAAGGTGAGGGGGTGACACCGGGGAGCGTTTCAAGCACCCATTGTCAGCACCGAGCGCTTCCCCCCCCCCCCCCCCCACCCCCCTGAGCTTGGATGGAGTGGCCCTATGTGGGGTAAAGCTCCCTCTTCCCCCCAAAAAAGGTCCCATTGCCTTCTACTGTTTACTTCCTAATAGCTGCACCCCACCCACCCCCATTCCCCACACCCCATTCCCCACACCCCCACCACTGCTGCTTACTGTACCCACCCTGGCTTCTTGGGTACATACAAACATAGGAAATAGGAGCAGGAGTAGGCCATTCGGCCCCTCAAGCCTGCTCTGCCATTCAATAAGATCATGGCTGATCTGATTGTGGCCTCAACTCCACTTTCTTGCCCTGCCCCCCCATAACCCTAGAGTCCCTCACCTAACAAGAATCTATCTACCTCCGCCTTAAAAATATTCAGTGACCACACCTCCACTGCCTCCCGAGGCAGAGAGTTCCAAAGTCACACAGCCCTCTGAGGGAAAAAAAATTCTCCTCATCTCTGTCCTAAAAGGGTGACCCCTAATTTTAAAACAGTGCCCCCCTAGTTCTGGACTCACCCACAAGGGGAAACATCCTTCCCATGTCCACCTTGTCAAGGTCGTTCAGGATCTTATACACTTCAATCAAACCACCCCTCACTCTTCTAAACTCCAGAGGAAACAAAGCCCAGTCTGTCCAACATTTCCTCATAAGACATTCATTCCAGGTATCAATCTAATAAATCTCCTCTGAAACGCCTCCAATGCATTTACATCCTTCCTTAAGTAAGGAAACTAAAACTGCACCCAGTATTCGGAATGCAGTCTCACCAATGCCCTGTATAACTGAAGCATAAATCCTTACTTTTATGTTCAATTCCTCTTGTAATGGAGGGTAACATTCCATTAGACTTCTTAATTACTTGCTGTACCTGCATACTAACTTTTTGTGACTCATGCACGAGAACACCTGGATCCCTCAGCACCTCAGCATTCTGCAGTCGTTCTCTGTTTAAGTAACACTTTGCTTTTTAAAGAGGTAGCTCTTTAAGGCCGAAGGAGAAGGGTCCAAGTTGTACCCCAGAGACTTCACAACCTAAGCTAGAACTTCAGGGTAAGACCGGCGGAGTGCTGCACAGTTGAAGGTGCCATCTTCTATTCGAGATGTTAAAGTGAGGCCATGCGCACAATTTTGGTGGAAACACTCGTATTGCATCCGGCCCAGGCAACTACAACCTGCATCTATGTAGCGCCTTTAATGTAATAAAACATTCTCAGGAGCATTAGCAGACAGAATTGATGCGGAGCCACATAGATATTAAGACAGGTGATCAAAAGCTTTGTCAAAGAGGTGGGTTTTAAGCAACACCTTAAAGGAGAAATGAGGCAGAGGAATTCGGGTGGGAATTCCGGAACTTTCCAGGCATTGAACGTATGGCTGCCAAAGGTGGAGCAATGGAAGTCGGATTGTACAAGAGGCCAGAAATAGAGGAGCACTGATATCCCGTAAGGTTGTGTAGCTGGAGGAGGTTACAGAGATAGGGAGGGATGGGGTGGGCAAGGTCACAGAGGGATTTAAAACAAGGATGAGAATTTTAAACTCGAGGTGTGTCTGGGTTGGGGGTTATTGTAGGTCAACAGGGGGTGATAAGTGAACAGGAATGACTGCAGACATTTGAATGAACAGAAACTAACAGAGGCTGGTAGATGGAGGCTACAAGAGCATTGGAATAGTCGTGTTTTGTTTCTCCACCTGTTCAGTTGGAACCTTTTTTAAATTCACTCCTGGGCTGAGGGCATCGCTTGCAAAACTAGTTTTATTGCCCATCCCTAATTGTCCCTTGAGAAGGTGATGGTGAGCTGCCTTCTTGAACCGCCGAAGTCCATATGGTGTAGGTACACCCACAGTGCTGTTAGGGAGGGAGTTCCAGGATTTTGACCCAGTCACAGTGAAGGAACGGCCGATATATTTCCAAGTCAGGATGGTGAGTGACTTGGAGGGGAACTTGCAGGTGGTGGTGTTCCCATGAGCCTGCTGCCCTTGTCCTTCTAGATGGTAGTGGTCGTGGGTTTGGAAGGTGCTGTCTAAGGAGCCTTGGTGAGTTGCTGCAATGCATCTTGTAGATGATACACACACTGCTGCTACTGTGTGTCGGTGGTGGAGGGAGTGAATGTTTAAGGTGAGGGATGAGGTGTTGACCAAGCGGACTGCTTTGTCCTGGATGGTGTTGAGCTTGTTGTGGGAGCTGCACTCATCCAGGCAAGTGGGGAGTATTCCATCACCCTCCTGACTTGTGCCTTGTAGATGGTGAACAGGCTTTGGGGAGTCAGGAGGTGAGTTACTCTCCGCAGGATTCCCAGCCTCTGACTTGCCTCCTAAGACTCCAATTAGCCTCTGAGGATGGGATTTCCATACCCGCTGGCTTCGGGTGTGTTTGGCAGCATGAGCGGGCTATATGGCGAGAAGGCCAAGAATCAGTTTTACGACGTTGTGAAACCAGTTTGCGATCGGCCGCTCTACCCACCAATGGTGGGCTGTGTCTTCCATCACCGGACATTGGGAACTTCATTGTAATACATCTGGATATCATTAGAAGCCCAGCTCACCATAACCACCACCCCCTTACACTGGATCATCTGGGCATGTCCGTGTGATCACACACTGATGTGTCTCACAGCTGTATGTGAGCGACATGCACTCGGCTGCACTTCACTCGGGACTTCGAGGTTCCCTTGCTTCGGGCAGTACTCAGGGCCGTCAGCACCAGGCTTCGCAGGCAGCACCACATCACTTTTAGGGGAGGTCACGGGCAAGTGTCTACCCACCAGACCAGCCATAAGGCGGGGGTGGCTTTTCAATGGCTGCGGGGCTAGGGCTTGCTTGGGGAAGGGGGAGAAGTGGCCTCAGGCAAGGGAAGAGGCTGCAGGACAAGGGTTGTACTGGGGAAGGAGGGTATCCCAGGCTGTATGTGTTGGGGGGGGGCACTTCTTGATCTGTGCAAGTGGCCTCAAGATGGTGAGGGCTGAGGAAGCAGTCTCCAGAGGAGATGAGGCCAGATGGAGATGTGAAGGTGTGTGTGTGAGGGAGTGAGTGGTGATGCCCCTTGAGCTGGCAGTGAGTGAGGTGCCAGTGAATGTGTGATGGGCTTGTGAGTGTGCGAGTTTAGAGTGATGAGGTGGTCGCCTTACCCTGGCTGCATGGACGAGATCATTCGATCGTCCATCCTCTATCTGCATTGGATGGCCAACCTCTTCTGTGCAGCATTGGCACTGACCACCACTGCCATCGCCTACCGAGCTGGGTTGGTGATGTTGCTGCCCCTCCTGCGGCCAGAGCAGGAGGTAGAGGACATCATGGTGGGTCTCCACTGCGTCCAAAAGGCTTTCCAGGGACGCGTCGCTGAATCAGGGAGCTGAAGCCTTCTTGGTTTTAGGGGCCATGTCTTCCACGCAGCAGTCCTGGGGCTGGAAGCGCTGAGAGGTGTACGCACGGCTACAATTTAAATATGGCGCCCGGCATGAGGAAGCTGTGAGATGACGGTGTGGCGGGCAAGTGAGAGGCTGTCCCCCATCGAAACAGCGTGTTCCCCGGGAGTGCATGGTTACTGAGGCGAGATCGGGATGATACGGCGTGAGAAGCTGCCAATGCAGCCGTCAGGTAAAATGTACTTCCCACTACTTCCCGCTACTGCGCTTTAACACAAATGTAGGACGATTGTGCTCTGAGTCCAAGTGGTTGTTAATTGGTCATCACGGAGTTAATCAGAGGAGCTCACTGCTCTGATAAATTATTTTGATCCCTGGCCTATCTGGGCTTCATTCATAACATTTAATGATTCAATCCACCCTAATCTTCCGATTGCCCACCCAGCATTGTGCACCGGCAGGATTTCACAGAACCTTCAGGGCGATAATAATGTTTATCACATCGCTGGTATTTCTGTCTTGTGTTTTTCCACCATCAGTCAAAAACTTGAACTGAAAATGCTCCCTGTCAGCCACCTTCGATTTGGATGAACGCAGAGTTTGCCCTCACGATGCCTCCCTGTCAACTGGACCGGCTGCCAAGTATGAGGAGGTGGGGGGTGGGGGAGCCTCAGAGACCAAAGCTTATTCCCGAGATGTCACACTTTGTTACCGCTGGTTAAGTCACCAAAGTTTTCATCCAGGAAGGAGACGGGCCAGATGTAAAACAAACTGTGAAACAAAAATTCTGGCTGAGGCAGCGCTAGCAGACGGCCACACTGGAGAGCGAGTGCAGAGCTCTAAGTATACAGAGGGGCCTGGGTGTCTTGGTATATGAATCACAACAAGTTAGTACGCAGGGACAGCAAGTGATTAGGAAGGCAGATGGAGTGTTGGCATTTATTGCAAGGGGGATGGAGTATAAAAGCAGGGAAGCCCTGCTACAACAGTAAAGGGCATTGGTGTGATCCTAAAGCATTGTGTACAGCTTTGGTTGCCTTACTTAAGGAGGGACATACTTGCATTGGAGGCTGTTCAGAGAAGGTTCACTCGCCTGATTCCTGGGAAGAAGGGATTTGTCTTATGAAGACAGGTTGAGCAGGTTGGTCTTGTACTCAGTGGAGTTTAGAAGAATGAGAGGTGATCTTATTGAAACGTATAAGATTCTGAGGGGGTTTGACAGAGCGGATGCTGAAAGGGTGTTTCCCCTCATGGGCGGCTGGGGGGGGGAGCGGTGTGGTGGTGGGGTCTAGAACCAGGGGGCACAGATTCAAAGGAAGGGGTCTCCTGTTTAAGACGGAGATGAGGAGGAATTTCTTCTCTCAGAGGGTCGTGAGTCTGTGGAATTCTCTTTCCCAGGGAGCAGTGGGGGCTGGGTCATTGAGGATATTCAAGGCTGAGTGAGACAGGTTTTTGATCGACAAGGGAGTCAAGGGTTATGGGAGACAGACAGGAAAGTGGAGTTAAGGCCACAATCATATCAGCCATGATCTTATTGAATGGTGGAAGAAGCTTGAGTGGCCGAATAGCCCTGCTCCTATTTCCTCAGATTTTATGTTTTGAGGTTCACGGACTGCGTTCCGCCCATTCAGGCAGGGCAAGTTGTTGACTGAATGTGGGACCAGAGGGCATAGGTCACGTGGATGGTCCTGGGGTACAGTACGATTGAGTCTTCAAAATGATTAAAATGGAATTGATTCAACCTGGGCGGCTGGGTTCCCCGAGGTGGATTGAGAGGGAAGGACTGTGGAAATCGGCACAAAGTAAGATGCTTTGGATTGTGGCTGGACGCCAGGAGGTAGAATCACCATCACTTGTAGCATTTGCTGATGGAGTTGATGGATGGCCTGCTCAGTTGGACGATCGAGGTCATGACAGTGTTAGGCAATGTTACTGGAGGCCTGCACAGACGCTCTGGACATATGAGTCCAAATCCCACCATGGCAGCTCGGGAATTTAAATTCAATTAGTTAATAAATCAGGAATTAAATGCCAGTCCCGTTAATAATGATCATGGAACTGCCTGATTGCCGTAAAAACCCAACGGGTTCATCGATGCCCCTTTAGGGAAGGAAATCTGCTGTCCTTACCTGGTCTGGCCTACATGTGACTCCAGACCCACAGCCATGTGGCTGACTCTTAACTGCCCCTCTGAAATGGCCGAGAAAGACACTCAGTTCAAGGGCAATCAGGGACGGGCAATAAATGCCTGTCCGGGAAGTGATTACTTGTACCCGAGAGTGATTAAAAAAACTAACATTGACTGTGGGTCATCACCAGAACAGACAACTGCTAAGGTGCCTCTGATATGGAACTCTCCAACAAACTCAGGTAATTTAAAGCCCAGGAGCTACTGTCATCACACAGGTTCTATTTTTTTTCTGGCATCACAGTCAAGGAACCTTTTGCATTTTATAAAATGGCTTTGATGGGCTGGGCTCCTTCGTTCAGTCAGTGTCAGTTGTGACTGATCCAAGTACGGGCTCCAGGAGGGGAGGGAACGATGTCATCGCTTTATAAGCACGCGGTGGTTAACAGGTATCGGTGGAAACTCCAGCTTTATAACACACCACAGGCAACCTGGTTTCACCGACTAAGGAAAAGTCACAGGACCTGCGTTTATATAGCACCTTTCACCACCCCACGATGTCCCAAAAAAAGCTTTACAGCCAGTGAAGTACTTCTGAAGCGTTGTCCCTGTTGCAATGTAGGAACCGCCGCAGCCAATTTGCGCACAGCAAGCTCCCACAAACAGCAATATGATAATGACCAGATAATCAACTTTTTTTTTAGTGATGTTGTTTGAGAGATCACTATCGCCCAGGGTACCGGGGACAACCCCCCTACTATTCTTCCAAATAGTGGTGTGGGGTCTTTTACACCCCCGCCCCCACACCCTGAGAGGGCAGACGGGGGCCTCGGTTTAACGTCACCTTTGAAAGTCGGCAGCCTCCCCCTCGGAACTGCACTGGGGGTGTCGACATTGATGATGTGCTCAAGTCACGTGAGTGGGTCTTGAACCCACAACCTTCTGATTCCGAGGTAAAAGTGCCACCCACTGAGACACAGCTGACATGAATTGCGTGGATACCAATGCACCCACTGTAAATGGTAGGGACTGTGCTATTTAGAACGGGGAGTCACTGCCGCATACCCCCACACCCCCCCCCACCTCCGATCCCCACCCCCTCTTCTGGAATAGCTTCCCAACGTGCGTGATTGTGTGGTTTAGCTTCATGCTTTCGGAGGGAGCTGGACAAGCTCCAGCAAGTTTTAAAAGCTAAGGTGGGGTTATCAGTGACTAGCCTCACCACTTACTCTGCCCTGTTATATACGCTGCTCAGTTGTCTGAGGCCTCGGAGAGGAGCTTCCCTTGAGAATTCCTTCCTAAATTGGCTACCTGTTTGTTGATAGTTTAATGGGGGATGGGGGGTGTTGGGAGGTGCAATAACTGAACAGATTATAGGATAATACAGCACAGAAGGAGGCCATTTAGTCCATTGTTCATGGGTTGGCTCTTTGAATGCTATCCAATTTGCCTCGCTGCCCTTGCTCTTTCCCCATAGCCCTGCAGTTTTTTTCCTTTTCTAGTATTTATCCAATTCCCTTTTGAAAGTTCCTATTGAATCTGCTTCCACCCTTTCAGGCAGCACCTTCCAGATCACAACAGCTCGCTGAATAATAGCATGTTAACCTCCACAACCAGCTAGTTCCTTTACCAATTGCCTTACCTCTGTATCCTGTGTTTACCAACGCTCCTCCCAGTGAATACAACTTCGCCTATTCACTCCACCAAAACCCTCTATAAAACCTCCCCTTACCCTTCTCTGCTCGAAGGAGAACAATCCCAGCTTCTCCAGTCTCTCCACATGAACTGAAGTCCCTGGGAACTCTCCTCTGAGCCCAATCCAAGGACTTAATCTCCTTTCTAATGTGTTGTGTCGAGAATTGGAGACAATAGCTGAGCTGTGGCCCAACCAGTGAATTATAACGATTTAGCATAAATCTTTGTGTTTGTACTTTATAAAGCCATTTCATGTGCTTTCTCTTCAGTGCTTTGATGGAGTAATTCATCATTGTTGGTAGATGTGGTGTCTCTGGTCTTGGATATGCCTTGAGAACATTCCAAGCAGGGAGGAACCAAATTTTTCTTTCTTGTCCTTTATCCGTGAGGGGTTGGGGCAAATGATCCCATTTTCTTTTTATTTACTCTTTCACGAGATGTGGGCATCGCTGGCTGGGCCCAGCATTTATTGCCCATCCCTAGTTGCCCTTGAGAAGGTGGTGGTGAGCTGCCTTCTTGAGCCGCTGCAGTCCAGGTGGTGTAGGTACACCCACCATGCTGTTAGGGAGGGAGTTCCAGGATTTTGATCCAGTGACAGTGAAGAAACGGCCGATATATTTCCAAGTCAGGATGGTGAGTGACTTGGAGGGGAACTTCCAGGTGGTGGTGTTCCCATCTATCTGCTGCCCTTGTCCTTCTAGATGGTAGTGGTCCTGGGTTTGGAAGGTGCTGTCTAAGGACCCTTAGTGAATTCCTGCAGTGCATCTTGTAGATGGTACACACTGCTGCTACTGTGCGCCGGTGGTGGAGGGTGAATGTTTGTGGATGGGGTGAGAATCAAGCGGGACTGCTTTGTCCTGGATGGTGTCGAACTTCTTGAGTGTTGTGGGAGCTGCACTCATCCAGGCAAGTGGGGAGTATTCCATCACACTCCTGACTTGTGCCTTCTAGATAGTGGACAGGCTTTGGGGAGTCAGGAGGTGAGTTACTTGTCGCATGATTCCCAGCCTCTGACCTGCTTTTGTAGCCACAGTATTATTATGGCTAATCCCGTTCAGTTTCTGGTCAATGGTAACCCCCCAGGATGTAAATATTGGGGGATTCAGTGATGGTAATGCCATTAAATGTCAACGGGCGATGGTTAGATTCTTTCTTGTTGGAGATAGCCATTACCTGACACTTGTGTGGTGTGAATGTTACTTGCCACTCATCAGCCCAAGCCTGGTGGGTATTGTTTGGGTCTTGCTGCATTTGGACATGGAGTGCTTCAGTATCTGAAGAGTCACAAATGGTGCTGAACATTACACATTCTGAGAGGGATTGACAGTGTAGAAGCTGAGAGGCTGGTTTTCCCCAGCTGGAGAGTCTAGAACATGGGACCATAGTCTCAGGATAAGGAGCCAGACATTTTGGACTGAGATGAGGAGAAATGTCTTCACTCAAAGAGTTGTGAATCTGTGGAATTCTCTTCTCCAAAGAACTGTGTAGGCTCAGTCATTGCATATATTCAAAACTGAGATTGATGGGAATGAAGTGGTATCTGGATAGGTGTGGTGAAAGATCACCCTTGACCTTATTGAATGATGAAGCAAGCACGATGGGCCGAATGGCCAACTCCAGCTCCTATTTCTGACAAAAAAATGACATAAAATTCCATTCCATTCATGGGGTGTGGGCGTCGCTGGCAAGGCCAGCATTTGTTGCCCCATCCCTAATTGCTCTTGAACTGAGTGTCTTGCTAGGCTATTTCAGAGGGCAGTTAAGAGTCAACCACATTGCTGTGGGTCTGGAGTCACATGTAGGCCAGACCGGGTAAGGATGGCAGATTTCCTTCCCAAATGGGACTTCAGTGAACCAGATGGGTTTTTATGACACTCTGGTAGTCTCATGATCATTTATTCCAGATTTATTTATTCATTGAGCAGAGATGGTGGCATAGAGGTAATGTCACTGGACTAGTAACCCAGGGGGACGTGGGTTCAAAACCCGCCATGGCAGCCGGTGGAATTTAAATTTAGTTAATTATTAAGTCTGGAATAGAAAGCCTGTTGGACCATGAAACTATCAGTGATTGTTGTAAAAACCCATCTGGGTCACTAACGTCCTTTAGGGAAGGAAATCTGCTGTCCTTACCCGGTCTGGCCTACACGTGACTCCAGACCCACAGCAATGTGGTTCAATCTTAACTGACAACTAAAATGGCTTAGAAAGCCATTCAGTTCTATTCAAGAAGGTAGATCAAGGGCAATTGGGGATGGGCAACAAATACTGGCCTTGCCAATGACACTCGCATTCCATGAAAGAATAAAAAAAACTTCCAGCTGCCCTGGTGGGATTTGAACTCATGTCTCCAGAGCATTAGTCCAGGTCTCTGGATTACTCATCTAATAGCATAGCTGCTGAGTTGTATATTTAAGCATGAACCCTTTATTGTTAACCTTTACTACTTACAGATCCAAGCATGGCCATGCATGGACCTATTGTCTCCATCCAGGCTGGCTACAGAGTGTTCTCCCTATGCTGTTCTCTCAGTCTATTACCATGTGGCTCTATACATCATACTGTGGGCAGTGCTATTCACCAGTCCCACATTAACCCTTGCTCTTCTGAGCACCTTTACATTGCAGTGGCACTCAGGAACATACTACAACAACCACTATGCCATTACCCCTCTTGTAGAACACAAAAATAGGCCTCTGGCCTAATCAGTCCATGCTGGGTGTTCATGTTTGACCCAACCCTCCTCCATCCTTCCTCATATCACCTTACCATCAAAACCCGCTATTCCATTCTCCCTCATGAAATTATTTTTTTATTCATTTACGGGATGTGGGCATCACTGGCTGGGCCAGTATTTATTGCCCATCCCTAACTGCCCCTTGAGAAGGTGGTGGTGAGCTGCCTTCTTGAGCCGCTGCAGTCCGTGTGGTGTAGGTACACCCACAGTGCTGTTAGGGAGGGAGTTCCAGGATTTTGTCCCAACAGCAGTGAAGGAACTAGCTTCCTTTTAGATAGATCTTTGCTATTCACCTCAGCCACTCCCAGTGGAAGCGGGTTCCACATTCTCCCACTCTCGGGGTGAAGAAGTTTCTTCTGAATTCCCTATTGGGTTTCATGGTGACCATCTTACATTGGTGGAGGTCATGTGGCATCCATTCCTCTGGGCCAGAAGGTTGAAGTTCGAGTCCCAGTTCAGGACTTGATGGCCATGGAAGGTATGTGGCCAAACAGGTCGATGATCAGCCTGTAAATCCTTCCAATACGCCTGACGGCAGGCGTTAAAAGCAGGAGAGTTTCCTGGTCAGCCATACTGCAGATGACCACGGTAAACCACAGCAGCACTTTGCCGAGGGTAGTCATGGACCAATCCAATGGAAGCCCATGGTCACCAATGCCCTCTTAGGGCCTGGTAGCTGGAGGAGGAGGATCTTATCTTGACAGCCTTAAGTTATGTTCTTTCCTTCAGGAGGAAGCGGTCTCTCCGCATCCACCTTATCAAAACCTTTCATCATCTTAAAAGCCTCCAATGGATTACCTCTCCATCTTCTCTTTTAAGAAACCCCATCTGTGCATCCTATTCTGAAAGGTATGACTAGCCCCACTGTTCTGGTATCATCCTCGTAAATCATGTTGTGCACCCTCTCCAGTGCCTCTATGTCCTTTGTATAATCTTGCAATGGGTACCGAAGAAAGATACTTCTTTTTAGACCATCTGGGGGGGGGGGGGGGATATAAAAGACTGACCCATCGATTGTTTGTGTATCTTTGGCAATGGGAGCTCCATGTTGCAGTGATTAAAGAGGGGAAGCCATGTGTCTTGTTCCTTGCTCAACACCAGAGAATGACACATTGAAACCAGCTCCTGTGTAAAGATCAGTGCTCTGCCGAACATGTTTACTTGGAGTTTTTGGCCAATGAACCTTTGATAACAGGACAGCGTTGTTAATATTTCAGTCAAGCCGGAGCTGATACTGTTGAAAGGAAGAGAAAAATGTCAACAATAAAAGAGCAAAAATAGCTCAGTGTGCATTCCCGATAAGGGTGCATACTGTTTTGGCGTGAACCTTGCTTGCTTCTTGGTGACACAGAATGCCCATCGTGCGAGGCTCCTCAACGTAAGTGCATCAATCCTGTAACTAAGCAAACCGCTGATTAAAAACAATGTTTAGTCTAAGGGGAGGAGATCAGACTGAAAAATAAATTGCCAACTTTCCCGTCAGAGGTCAAAGTGAGGGAGGCAGACAGAATTTGTCATTCACTCTTTTGTAACCCGCTTTTATAATTAAAACACACTCTAATCCTTAGAGATAAAGATCAGCAGTCAAGATATGAATAGCTTGGATGCAAAATTATTTATTTTATGGGATGTGGGCGTCACTGGCAAGACCAGCATTTGTTGCCTATCCCTTATTGTCCTTGACCTGAGTGTCTTGCTCGGCCATTTCAGAGGGCAGCTAAGAGTCAACCCCATTGCTGTGGACCTGGAGTCACATGTAGGTCAAGTAAAGACGGCAGATTTCCTTCCCTAAAGGGCATTAGTGAACAATGGTTTTTACAACGCTCGATGACACTTGTCATGGTCACCATTACTGAGGATAGCTTTCAATTCCAGATTCATTAATTGATTATAAACTCCACCAGCTGCTGTGGTGATGTTTGAACCCTTGTCCCGAGAGCACTAATAATAACCTGCGTTCCTCCGCCTGGCCGAACTTGTTCTCTCGCTGAACAATTTCCCCTTTAGCTTCTCTCACTTCCTCCAAATAAAAGGTGTGGCTATAGTTAACCACATGGGCCCCAGTTCTGCCTGGGGTATGTGGGCCATTCCTTGTTCCAGTTCTACTCAGAACCCCCTTCCACAACTCTTTCTCCAGTACATCGATGACTGTTTCATATTCTCATCTGGAACCAGGAAAATGAATCGATTTTGGTTCCAATTTCCAACCCTCTCTCAGCTTCACATGGTCCATCTCTGACATGTCCCTTCCCTCTTCTTCGACCTCTCTCTCTCCATTTCTGGTGATAGACTGTCCACCAATATCCATTACAAGCCTACCGTCTCCCACAGCTACCTCGACTACAGCTCCTCACACCCCGCTTCCTGTAAGGACTCCATCCCATTCCCTGAGTTTTTCTGTCTCCATCACATCTGTTCCAATGATGCCACCTTCCATGACAGCACTCCTGACATGTCTTCCTTCTTCCTTAACCGAGGGATCTCCTCCACGGTGGTTGACAGGGCCCTCAATCATGTCCAACCCATTTCCTGCACTTCTGCCCTCACCCCTTCCTCTCCCTCCCAGAACCATGATAGGCCCCCCTCCCTTTCCCTCACTTATCACCCCACCAGCCTTCATGTTCAAAGGGTCATCCTCCACCATATTCGCCAAGTCCAGCATGATGCCACCGCCAAACAATCTTCCTCTCACGTCCCCTGTCAACATTCCATAGGGATCATTCCCTCCGGGACATCCTGGTCCACTCCTTCATCACCCCCTACTCCTCCACTCCCTCCCACGGCACTTTCCCATGTAATCACAGGAGGTGCAACAGCTGCCCCTTTACCTCCTCCCTCCTCACCGTCCAAGGCCCCAAACACTCCTTCCAGGTGACACAGTGATTTACTTACACTTCTTTCAATGTAGTTTACTGTATTCACTGCTCACAATGTGGTCTCCTCTCACTGGGGAGGCCAAATGCAGACTGGGTGACCAATTTTGAAACACCTTTGCTCAGTCCAGTTACTACCCCATCAGTCTACTCTCCAACATCAGTAAAGTAATGGAAAGGGTCATCAACAGTGCTATCTAGCGGCACTTGCTGAGCAATAACCTGCTCACTGATGCCCAATTTAGGTTCTGCCAGGGCCACTCAGCTCCTGACCTCATTACAGCTTTGCTTCAAACATGGATAAAGAGCTGAACTCTCGAGGTGAGGTGAGAGTGACTGCCCTTGACATCAAGGCCGCATTTGACCGAGTGTGGCATCAAGGGGCCCTAGAAGTACTGGAGTCAATGGGAATCGGGGGAAAACTCTCCGCTGGTTGGAGTCATACCCAGCACAAAGGAAGATGATTGTGGTTGTTGGAGGTCAGTCATCTCAGCTCCAGGACATCACTGCAGGAGTTCCTCAGGGTAGTGTCCTCGGCCCAACCATCTTCAGCTGCTTCATCAATGACCTTCCTTCCATCATAAGGTCAGAAGTGGGGATGTTCGCTGATGATTTCACAATGTTCAGCACCATTCACGACTCCTCAGATACTGAAGCAGTCCATGTCCAAATGCAGCAAGACCTGGACAATATCCAGGCTTAGGCTGACAAGTGGCAAGTAACATTCACGCCACACAAATGTCAGGCAATGACCATCTCCAACAAGGTAGAACCCAATCATCACCCCTTGACTTTCTATGGCATTACCATCACTGAATCCCACACTATCAACATCCTGGAGTTACCATTGACCAGAAACTGAACTGGACTAGCCATATAAATACTGTGGCTACAAGAACAGGTCAAAGGTTAGGAATCCTGCAACGAGTTACTCATTTCCTGATTCCCCAAAGCCTGTCCACCATCTACAAGGCACAAGTCAGGAGTGTGATGGAATATTCCCCATTTGTCTGGATGAATGCAGCTCCCACAACACTCAAAAAGCTCAACACCATCCAGGACAAAGCAGCCCACTTGATTGGCACCCCATCCACAAAGATTCACTTCCTCCACCACCGATGCACAGTAGCAGCAGTGTTTACCATCTACAAGATGCACTGCAGGAATTCACCAAGGCTCCTTAGACAGCACCTTCCAAACCCACAAACACTACCATCTAGAAGGACAAGAGCAGCAGATAGATGGGAACACCACCGCCTGCATGTTCCCCTCCAAGTCATTCACCATCCTGACTTGGAAATATATCGGTCGTACCTTCACTGTCACTGAGTCAAAATCCTGGAACTCCCTCCCTAACAGCGCTGTGGGTGTACCTACACCACATGGACTGCAGCGGTTCAAGAAGGCAGCTCACCACCACCTTCTCAAGGGCAACTAGGCATGGGCAATAAATGCCGGCCCAACCAGCGACACCCACATCCCATGAGTGAATCAAAAAAAGTCCACAGGCCTGACCTTCCTGTTGCTTGCCATTTCAATTCACCATCTTGCTCTCATGCCCACATTTCTGTCCTCGGCCTGCAGAAAGGCTCCTGTGAAGCCCAACGCAAACTGGAGGAACAGCACCTCATCTTCCGATTGAGCACTTTACAGCCTTCCGGACTCAACATTGAGTTCAACAACTTCAGACCATGAACATTGTCCTCCATTTTGAACTTTCTATTCTCCCAAGTGCCAGGCCGTATTTTGTCCCCATGTTTTTGTTTTTGCTTTCGGTCAGTGCTGACCTTTATTGTGCTATAAATACCTACTCAGAACCAAAGCTTCATTTTTTAATGCTATTATTCCCATTCCCTTTGCCTTTTGTTCCAAGACATCTTTGTCATTTAATCTCTCCAGCCCTCTATCCTATCCTTGATCTTCCCTTTTGTTCTTTCTCCCCTTCCCCATTTGTTCAACAACATAAAACCCATCATATTTCCACCTGCCTTCATCTCTGAAGAAGAGTTATACAGACTCGAAATGCTAACTCTTGTCTGAGTTTTTCCAGCATTTTCCATTTTTATTCCCCAGAGCACCAGCCTGGGCCTCCGGATTACTAGTCGCTACCCCACGGTCTCCCCCTGCAATCCAATATTCGTATAGCAAGACTTGCATTTATATAGCGCCTTTCACAACCTCAGGACGTCTCAAAACACTTACAGCTACCAAGGGACTTTTGAAATGTGGCATGTGTTGTAACCTAGACAGTTACAAAACTGCGCACAGCAAGATCCCACAAACAGCAATGTGACAACGACCAGATAATCTGTTTTTGTGATGCTGGTTGATGGATAAATATCGGCCGGGACACCAGGGAGAACTCTTGCACTCTTCTTCAAAATAGTGGCCACAGGATCTTTCACATCCATTGGGGAGAGCAGACAGGGCCTCTGTTTAATATGGAACGTCCTCAGTATGACCCTCTGCTGGTGTGGCCTGGGTTTTGTGCTCCCTTAGTACCGCACGGGGAGCATCAGCCTGGATTTTGTGCTGAAGCCTCTGGTGTGGGACTTGAACACACCAGCTGAATATGTTTGCTCGCACTCTCTCTTGGGTAGTGCGTGGAGGAGACCATTTGGGTGTGAGAGGGAGACCCTTGACACCGCATTACACTGAGAGGTGAACATAAGCAAAAAAACTACACGTGCCTCAAAGGGCCGAATGGCCTCCTACTGTGCCCTAATGACCCTGTGACAAGGACACTTCAGTTAAGTCCCCACACAGTGTCGGAAACATCAGCTTTACAGGAATTTCTCAAATTTAGGGAAAAAAGCTTTACAGATGAAATCAGCCAGTCAGACGTGAAACAAATTAGCACAATGGCCAACATCGCCACTGCCATGATTCACAGGAAGTGACCTATTCCAGAGGATGTGATGTCACCTGTAAGGCTGGTGAATGTTGATCCAATGTGTTGCAGCAGAATCTGAAGCAAATGCAAAGTAACTGAAGCAGATACCGAGATGCAAAGTTAGTGCGTTTGAATACGACTGATAATTCTCTCCTAGAGATTAGTAACAGGAAGGCAAATGTGCCTTTGTTTATTCAGTGAGGTTACTCATTTGGATCCTTGATTGGACTCATAATGTAGAACACAAATAGCGCACAGCACTTACAGTTAGAGACATTGTGGAAATATTAAAAGGCCCAGTGAGATCCAATAAGACAACCTTTATTTCACAGATCATGTTTTTCTCATTTCCCTCAATCCCACCTACCCATCTTCTCCCCATATCCCTCAATCCCAGCTTCTCCCCATATCCCTCAATCCCAGCTTCTCTCCATATCCCTCAATCCCAGCTTCTCTCCATATCCCTAAATCCCAACTACCCTTCTCCCCATATCCCTCAATCCCACCTTCTCTCCATATCCCTAAATCCCAACTACCCACCTTCTCCCCGTTTCCCTCAATCCCATCTTCTCCCCATATCCCTCAATCCCATCTTCTCCCCATATCCCTCAATCCCATCTTCTCCCCATATCCCTCAATCCCACCTTCTCTCCATATCCCTAAATCCCAATTACCCACCTTCTCCCCATATCCCTCAATCCCAGCTTCTCCCATATCCCTCAATCCCACCTTCTCCCATATCCCTCAATCCCACCTTCTCCCCATATCCCTCAATCCCAGCTTCTCTCCATATCCCTAAATCCCAATTACCCACCTTCTCCCCATATCCCTCAATCCCAGCTTCTCCCATATCCCTCAATCCCACCTTCTCCCCATATCCCTAAATCCCAACTACCCACCTTCTCCCCATATCCCTCAATCCCAACTACCCATCTTCTCCCCATATCCCTCAATCCCAGCTTCTCTCCATATCCCTAAATCCCAATTACCCACCTTCTCCCCATATCCCTCAATCCCAGCTTCTCCCATATCCCTCAATCCCACCTTCTCCCCATATCCCTAAATCCCAACTACCCACCTTCTCCCCATATCCCTAAATCCCAACTACCCATCTTCTCCCCATATCCCTCAATCCCACATTCTCCCCATATCCCTAAATCCCAACTACCCACCTTCTCCCCATATCCCTCAATCCCAACTACCCATCTTCTCCCCATATCCCTCAATCCCAGCTTCTCTCCACGTTCCTCAATCCCACCTTCTGCTTATATGCTTGATTCTCTTCTTCACTCACTGGAACTTCTAACTGCCTCTTGGCCCCTATTTTAAAGGGGCATTCAGCATGGTGCATGAGAGCCTTAAAGTGGGGAGGGAGAAACTGAGAGGGTGGGGGTGGGTAGGGGGTGAAGAGTCTGAGGATGTGAGATCCGTCTTATCTTAAGAGCTGGGCTTCATTTCCATTCACTTTCTCAGAAGCCCTGCCTGAACGCAGCCAGGACCACCGCCTAACTGATAGATGGGAGCTGGAATCCAGCAGCCAGGCGTTCAAAGCAGGGGAACACGGGTGAGTGTCGAGGCAGGGGCACAATCATAGGGTGTGGGGGCAAGAGAGGCCTGGTGAGGCAGGAGAGGCTACAAGGGTGAGGAATGACTGGAAAGTAGTGGGTAAAGTCGGGTAACTATATACTACTTTTGTTGCTTATAGTTTAAGGTCTTTTTGTGGTTTATAGTTTGTATATTCTGTAGTAATGAGGATCAAGAAAGAAGGGCCCTAGAGTAATTGATTTAAAAGGTTTAATTTAAAGGGGTAAGTCATGGCAGGAGAGCTTAAAGCCGTGGGGTGCTCCTCGTGCTCAAAGCCGTGGTGTGCTCCTCGTGCTCCACATGGGAATCCAGGTACATTTCTAGTGCCTGGGACCAGCATGTGTGCAGGAAGTGTGTCCAGCTGCAGCTCCTGGAAGCTCGGGTTTCAGAGCTGGAACAGTGGCTGGGGACACTATGGAGCATCCACAAATCTGACAGCATTGTGGATAGCACATTTAGAGAGGTGGTCACACTGCAGCTGAAGGGATTTGAGGAAGGAAGGGAATGGGTGACCACCAGGCAGCCCAAGAGAAACAGGCAGGTAGTTCAGGAGTCCCCTGGGGTCCCACTCGCAAATTGGTATTCCATTTTGGAGGCTGATGACGGCACTGGTTCCTCCAGGGAGTGCGGACAGGACCAAGCTTCTGGCACCATAAGCAGCCTGTCTGTACAGGAGGGGAGGAAGAGCAATAGTAATTGGGGATTCTATAGTCAGGGGAACAGATAGGAGCTACTGTGGTTGTCAACATAACTCCAGAATGGTGTGTTGCTTCCCTGGTGCCAGGGTCCGGGATGTCACTGAATGGCTGCAGAGCATCCTGAAAGGAGAGGGCGCTAAGGCAGAGGTCATGGTACATGTTGGTACCAATGACATAGGGAGAAAGAGGGATGAGGTCTTGCATCAAGAATTCAGGGAGTTAGGCAGTAGACTAAAAAGCAGGACCTCTCGGGATATAATCTCTGGATTACTTCTAGTGCCACGTGCTAGCGAGCACAGAAATAGGAGAATAGCGCAGATGAATATGTGGCTCAAAGTTGGTGCAGGAGGGAGGGTTTTAGATTCCTGGATCACTGGGACTGTTTCTGGGGAAGGTGGGACCTGTACAAGCGGGACAGTCTACATCTGAACCAGAGCGGGACTAACATCCTTGCAGGTGGGTTCGCTAGTGCTGTTGGGAGGAGCTTAAACTAATTCGGCAGGGAGAGGGGTCACAGAATGTTAGCAGAATAGGGACACATCATAATACAGTAAAACAATCAAGTCAGAAGGAATACAGCTGCATTAAGTTTCAAGGGAGTAAGGCAAAGCTGGATGGCCTCTACTTTAATGCCAGGAGTATTACAAGTAAAGCAGATGAGTTAAGGGTAAGGATTGACATGTGCAATTGTGGTATAGTAGCAATCACAGAGACATGGTTGAGGGAGGGGCAGGATTGGCAGCTCAACATTCCGGGATATAGAATCTTCAGGTGAGATAGGGGAGGGGGTAAAAGAGGAGGAGGCATTGCATTATTAGTTAAGGAGTCAGTTACTGCAGTAAGGAGAGATTACATCTTGGAGGGGGCATTGAATGAAGCTTTGTGGGTAGAGCTTAGGAATAAAAAAGGGGCAGCCACATTGTTAGATGTTTATTATAGACCCCCAGATAGTCAGCAGGAAATTGAGGAAAAAATATGCGCACATTTTGCAGAGGTGTGTAAAAACAATAACAATAGGGTAATTGTATTTGGTGATTTCAACTTTCCCAACATTAACTAGGATAGACATAGTGTTAAGGGCTTGGATGGAGTGGATTTCTTGAAATGTGTACCGGAGAACTTTTTAGGTCAATATGTAGAGGGTCCAACAAGGGACGGCGCATTGCTGGATCTAATTCTGGGGAATGAAGCCGGACAGGTGGCTGAGGTGGTGGTGGGGGAGCAGTTTAGTGATAGCGACCACAACATGGTAAAATTTAAGCTTGTTATGGACAAAGAAATAGACAAGTTGCAAAAAAATGTATTGGATTGGGGGAGAGTGGATTTTAATAAAATAAGGCAGGATCTGGCCAAGGTAAACTGGGAACAGTTACTTGTGAGGAAATCTACAGAGGAACAGTGGGGACATTCAAAAAAGAAATGGGGAGGATACAGGCTCAACATGTTCCATCTAGGGTGATAGGAAGCAGTAACAAGCCCAGAGAATCAAGGATGACCAGAGATATTCAGGTTACGATGAGAAGGAAAAGAGAAGCTTTTAGTGGGGACAAGGGGAGCAAATCAGTGTAGGTATTAGTGGAGTACAGAAAGTGCAGGGTGGAGCTTAAGAAAGCAATTAGGAGAGCAAAGAGGGGATATGAGAAAGCTCTGGCTGGTAATAGTAGGGAAAATCCCAAAATATTCTAAAAGTATATCAATGGGAAGAGGATAACCAGGGAAAGAGTAGGGCCCATAAGGGACCAAGGGGGCAATCTATGGGTGGAGCCAGAGGACATTGCTAGAGTGTTGAATGAATACTTCACATTCGTCTTCACCCAAGAGAATGAGGATAAAGGTTTGGAACTCTGGGAGAGAGGCTGCGAGGTTCTGGAACAAATTGATATAGGGAGTGACACGGTATTGAAGTTGTTGGCAGGCTTAAAAGTGGACAAATCTCCTGGTCTGGATGATTTGTGTCCCAGACTGCTGAGGGAGGCAAGGGAGGAGATCGCAGGGGCTCTGACCCAAATTTTTAATTCCTCTCTGGCCATGGGGGAGAAGCCAGAGGACTGGAGAACAGCTCATGTAGTTCCGCTATTTAAGAAGGGTTGTAGAGATAAGCCAGGGAAATACAGGCCAGTGAGTCTCACATCAGTGAGAGGGAAATTATTGGAGGAAGTTCTGAAGGAGAGAATCTATCTCCACTTGGAGAGGCAAGGTTTGATCAGGGATAGACAGCATGGCTTTGTCAGAGGGAGGTCATGCCTAACAAATTTGATTGAATTTTTTGAGGAGGAGACCAGGTGTGTAGATGAGGGTAGTGCAGTTGATGTAGTTTATATGGATTTCAACAAAGCCTTTAACAAGGTCCCACATTGGAGACTTATAAAGAAGGCAAATGCACATGGGATACAGGGTAATTTGATAAGGTGGATTCAAAATTGGCTTAGTTGTAGGAGACAGAGGGTGATGACAGAAGGATGCTTTAGTGACTGGAAGCCAGTGTCCAGTGGTGTACCACAGGGACCTGTGCTCAGTCCCCTATTATTCGTCATTTATATAAATGACATAGATGACTATGTTGGGGGGTAGGATTAGTAAGTTTGCGGATGACACAAAGATTGGCTGGGTGGTTAACAATGAGGTTGAGTGTCTTGGGCGACAGGAAGATATAGACGGGATGGTCAAATGGGCAGATAAGTGGCAGATGGAAGTTAACCCTGAAAAGTGTGAGGTGATACACTTTGGAAGGAGTAATTTGACAAGGAAGTATTCAATGAATGGCCTGACACTAGGAAGTTCTGAGGAACAAAGGGATCTTGGCATGTGTGTTCATAGATCTCTGAAGGCAGAGGGGCATGTTAGTGAGGTGGTGAAAAAGGCATATGGGACACTTACCTTTATCAATCGAGGCATAGATTACAAAAGTACAGAAGTCATGATGGAGTTGTATAAAACCTTGGTGAGGCCACAGCTGGAGTACTGTGTGCAGTTCTGGTCGCCACATTATAGGAAGGATGTGATTGCACTGGACGGGGTGCAGAGGAGATTCACCAGGATGTTGCCTGAGATGAAACATTTAAACTATGAAGAGAGGTTGGGTAGACTTGGGTTGTTTTCATTGGAGCAGAGAAGACTGAGGGGCGACCTGATCGAGGTGTACAAGATTATGAGGGGCATGGACCAGGGTGGATAGGGAGCAGCTGTTCCCCTTAGTTGAAGGGTCAGTCACAAGAGGACATACATTCAAGGTGAAGGGCAGGAGGCTTAGGGGGGGATGTGAGGAAAAACTTTTTTACCCAGAAGGTGATGACGGTCTGGAATGCGCTGCCTGGGAGGGTGATGGAGGAGAGTTGCCTCACATCCTTTAAAAAGTACCTGGATGAGCACTTGGCACGTCATAACTTTCAAGGCTATGGGCCAAGTGCTGGTAAATGGGATTAGGTAGGTAGGTCAGGTGTTTCTCAGGTGTCGGTGCAGACTCGATGGGCCGAAGGGCCTCTTCTGCACTGTGATTCTGTGATTCTGTGCAGAGAATTCCAAAGATTCACGACTCAGAAAAAATTACTCCTCCTCTCCGTCTTAAATGTACGACCGTTATTTGGAACTATGCCCCAGCCGTTAGTCCTACGCCAATCGGAAAGCAAAATGACTCATTACCCAATTGGATGATGCTCGACTGTCAGCCAAACAGCCTTTTCTTCCCCCATTTTCTATATTTTTTATATCTGGTAAAGAGAAATGTTCAAAGAAAACGACAAAAAAAAACAATCTTTGTGAATGTCCCGATGATTTCTCTCCAGGGTTGCACACAGCAGTGACCTGGAGATTGATCTTCAATTCCTGGAGACTCCAGGCCAATCCTGGAGGGTTGGCAACCACAAGAGCCCCGAGAGGTTGGGGGCTGGGGGTGGGGGGTATCAATCAAACCGCCTTTCGTCCAAATTTTTTTTTTAACAGAACTGTTAGATTAAAAAGTGTTTAAAGAGGATTTTTTGGTAATAAACTCAATTCTTTTAATGCTCCGAAGATTTCTCTCCTGGCTTTTGCTTGGAGTGCCGTACTATTAAATTCACTTCCTGGAGTCTCCAGTCCTGGAGGATTGGCCAGTCTGCGAGGGCTGAGTTGGAATGGAATCTATAGCGTCTGCCTCAATGTCCTTCCTTGATCATGTATGTCACAATATTTGTGTGAAAATGTTCCACCAACTTCCCTTCCTAAACTATGTCTGTTTCTAAATTTGTGTCCAATGGGATTTGGAAATATCAGCACAGGAAATAATTTGCCTGAATCATCTTTTGTCAATTCCTTCAATAATCCTGAAAACACCACAGGGGTCACATCAAAATTCAGCTCCCTTTCCCTGAATACAAACCCAGCTTCCTTAACCTTCCCTCACAACTTCAATCCCTCACACCCAGAAATGGCCCTCGGTGCTTCTCCTCCAGCCTCCGCCACCAATCCTGTCTCCTTCAGAATTCCCGGTTCCTGTCGATCCGCCATTGGCAGCCGTGCCTTCAGCTGCCTGGGCCCCCAAGCTCTGGGGCTCCACCTCTCTTCCCTCCTGTCAGAGGCGCCTTAAGACGTTCCATCTCTTTCTGCCCTGCTATCTCTCCCCATCGCTCAGTGCCAAGTGTTTCATTGATGATACTCCTGTGAAGCACCCTGGGATGTTTTGCCGCATTTAGGCGCTACACAAATGCAAGTTGCTGGTGCTTTTGGCCCTCCTTTCTGTCTCCTTCCCCAAAAGGAGGGGGCCATTTTAGCAAAGCCTTGATTGAGGCATAGAATCATCGAATGACACTGTACTGGAGGAGGCCATTCAGCCCATTGGCCCTGTGCCAGCTCTTTCAAAGAGCGATCCGGTTTGTTCCTTCTCTCACTACTTCCCCACAGTCCCACAATTTATTTCACCTTCAAATCAATCCAATTCTCTTTTGAAGGCTAATATTGAACCTGTATCCACCACCCTGTCGGGCAGGGAATCCTAAATCCCGACCTCTGCTCCCACGTAAATAAGTCTTTCCTTATGTCTGGTCCTTTAGCCAAACAAATCTGCGTCCTTTGGTTATCAACCCTTCAGCCGCTGGAAACAGTTTCTCCCTCCTTACATTATCTAAACCCTTCACGATTTCAAACGCCTCTGTCAAATCGCATCTTAACATTCTCTGCTCTAAGGAGAATGGTGGAACGTAGGACTTAGGAGCAGAGTAGGCCATTCGGCCTTTCGAGCCTGCTCCGCCCTTCAATAAGGTCATGACTGATCTGATTGTGGCCTCGACTCCACATTCCCGCCCGCCTCTCCCATAACCCTTGACTCCCTTGTCAATCAAAAACCGGCCTAACGCAGCCTCGAATAAATTCGATGACCCAGGTTCCACTGCTCTCCGGGGAAGAGAATTCCACAGGTTAATGAGCCATGGAGAGAAAAAAAATTGTTCCCATCTTCATCTTAAAAGGGAGTCCTCTTATTCTTAAATTGTGCCCCCTAGTTCTAGACTCTCCCCCACCCCCCACCCCCCCACAAGGGGGAAGATCGGCTCGGATTTTCCGGCCCCGTCGCGAGTGGGACCTGCCGTGCGGAGAAACGGCCTCCCAGCCTGAAACCCATTGACTCGCCACAAGATCCCAACGGTGAGCGGGGTGCAGAAAATTCCACCGATCGCCTCCGCACCCACTCTGTCACGCCCCCCTCAGAGCCTCATATGTTTCAATACCTCTCACCCTACGCAACTCCTCATCCCTGGAATCGTTCGAAAGAAGGGAGACAGGACATGGAAAAGATAGACAAGCTTTATTTAATTCTTATGATAATTGGGTTTCGATGATCTGAATTTACACAATCTCTAATGATTAGACCAGACAGTTATACATCAAAGAGCTTCCCCGGGATTTCCTTTATATGTGTGTAGAGGCGCTGAAGATACAGCTCGTTTCACTGCTGACTCTGTAGATCGATTATTGGGACTCCCGCAGCGTTATGAGTGTCCGGTTTGTAAAGTGTGGGTTTCTTGTGCAGGTTCCTACAGCAACCCAAAGTTAAACTCCTCGCATCATTGGATGCTAACAGCAGGGGAGATTTGGAACGCTAGGCTCAACACTAATCCCGAAGTTTAAATCCGTGACCCTCCAAGTCCTTCCCATCCGCTAATGGGAGCAGCTCTTCCCTGTCTACCTCATCCAAATCCTGTACACTGCGATCAAATCTCCCCTCCCTCAATCGCCTTCGCTCCAAGGAGAACAACCTCAGCTTCTCCAACCCAACGTTGCAGCTAAAACCCTCCCCCTGGCGCCCCCACCCACCACCGCCCCCCACCCCCCCCCCACCCCACCCCACCCCACCCATCCCATCCCTGGAATCATTCTGGTAAATCTCCTCCGTACCCTCTCAAGGGCCCTCACATCCTCCCTAAAGTGCAGCGACCAGAACTGAGCCCAGTACTCTGGTTGTGGCCTAACCCAGAGCTGTATAAGAAAAATAAAAATGCCTGGAAAAACTCAGCGGGTCTGGCAGCATCTGCGGAGAGGGAGACAGTTAACGTTTCGAGTCCGTATGACTCTTCATCAGAACTAAGTAAAAATAGAAGAGAGGTGAAATATAAGCTGGTTTAAGGCGGGGAGGGGGGTGGGTGGGACAGGTAGAGCTGGATAGAGGGCCCCTAACCAATTAATTAAATGGAATTTTTCACTGCCTGTCCAATTGTTTGTTTGGCGGGCGGGTGATTAGGCTGAGTGGCATTTGCCTCTTTTGCGAAACCTCATCCACCGGCGGGAAGAGATACGATTTAAAAAAAAAAAACACTTTTAAAACTCATCCTTAACACCTCCCCACTCATGAGACAGAGTCACATGAGGAGAGGCGTTTTCCTTTTCTCCTGGTAACTTTTATTTTCAAACGCGAAGAATCTTCAGCTCCCCGAGGCAGCTCTGCCGAGTTCGGCCCCCGCCCCGGTCCGCACTGACATCCACGCTCACGCTCCACACCGCCCCCCCCCCCCCCCCCACCCCCCACTCCCCTCCTCAACCCCCAACCCCAGGCAGCACTGAGTGCTTCAGCGCGGTCTTCACGCTGGGCTGCCCGTTAGTTGGCCGGTCAGCGTCAAATCACGGTCAGGGCCCGTGGCCACTCCCGTGGTCTGCCCGCTGCCCCCACCTGGCGATATCGGCGATCAAGCACCTCCCAGGACAGTTACAGCCTCCGTTCGGAGTCCTAACGCTGCCCCAATATTTTGCCTCAGTCTCTAAACATACAAGAACAGGCAAATTAGGAGCAGGAGTAGGCCGCTCAGCCCCTCGAGCCTGCTCCGCCGTTCAATAAGATTGCCGACCCCCGATAACTTTTCACCCGCTTGTTTATCGAGAATCTCTGCCTTAAAAAATATTGAAAGACTTTGCTTCCACCGCTCTTTGAGGAAGAGGGTTCCAAAGGCTCACAACCCTCTGGGAGGAAAAAAATGTCTCCTCAGCTCTGTCCTAAATGGGCGACCCCTCATTTTTAAACAGTGACCCCTTGGTTCTCGATTCTCCCACAGGAGGAAACCCTGTCAAGACCCCTCGGGATGGCAAAGGTTTTGGTCAAGCCTCAAACTCAATCAACTCTAGCTGTACCATTACCCAGTTCTGTGCCCTCACTGAGCATGGCTGCCAATTAGTGCTGTGTTGGGCATCCCGATCATCTGGAATGGATTTACTGATTGGGGGTCAGAGGTCAAGGGGCAACGCTTGCCTCTCCAAGTTGGGAAGCTTGTTAGATCCTCAAAAGTCCGGACACCCTCCTTTAATGGGATGGTTAAAGGGTCAGCCTCCGAGAGTCCCAATGAATCGAGATGTACCTTGACAATCTCAACACATCGGGCAACAGGCACTAATTATTCCCGCAATTATTCTCTTCCTGTGCCCAGATGGACGGAGGGGTTTCCACCACGATCCCACCTCCACCTTTCCGCCGGTCACCTGGTGCGGATGTTACGCTGGCGGAACATGGAGAAACATCCCACCCGGCGGCTGGAGGCACGGCTCACGTTGAGGCTGATGCACCGCATTTCCGGGACAACGTCAATCTCAGCGAAGAGCGCTCTGTCGCGGGAAGGTCTGGACCCGCCCTCGTTGCTGTTGAAGTCTTGCAGGGTCTCCAAGATGCTCTGGCGGTTCGCTTGGCTGACATCCCCTCTCACACTCAACACGGCCGAGATGTGGTTCTTCCTGTGTGTGGGGGAGGGGCGGGCGGAGAACGAAAGTTAGAATTTTATTGCAAAACGCGTTATTTCAGATTTTGCGGCCGACAGTGGAGGTCTCATGGCCGACTTTAACGAGAGCCTCCCAAAAAGATCTGACAATATCTGCGGCGGGGATTTCCCTTTTCTCAAAAGCAGTTTAAATCTAGACTCAAGTCAGGGGATCCCCAGCTGCGCAGCAGCAGTGATGTCAGTAAGCAAGGTAAGCAGCCAATCACGTTGAAGTATTCAAACCAACAGCAAAGCAGGGAAGTTAATGGCACTTAAAATCATTAGTTTTTAATTTCAATTTTCAGCTAGCGAAGTAAGCAATTAAGATAGAAGCTTAAAATAAAGATAAACAAACATCTTTTTAAAAGAACCGATGGCTATTAAAATATGTGGATTTTTAAAAATCATTGGCCAGAAATTTAACTCTCCATCTTTTTCAGGGCCAGAGATGTTGAGCATCAGTAATTATATGAAGTTAGTGTGTGGTTGAAAACCTCTTTAAGAAGGTGTAACTTTTCAAGGGCTTTTTAAGAGGGAAACTAACAGTATAAGAGTGGGAGTTCTTGTCAATTCCTGATTGTAATGGGGATATACAGCCTGGGAAAACATCAACAGCACAGCCAACAGATGAATGTAGACCCTCTGACAGGATCTTCTGGATTCTGCATTATTCTATGTATGTGCGGCCTCCCGAAATTGTGGCCGGTTTCCGTGGAGTATTGATGGCGCACGCTGGCATTTTTGCTGCCAGTACCATCGCAACATTTTTGGATTATGGTCCCCCTCTGGGACGTGTGGCTTCACAGGCGCTGGTTGGAGTTCAGTGGCTGGCTCTCTTGCCTTCTGAGCCGGGAGGCTCCGAGTCCAAATCCCACGCCGGAGACCCCGTTCCGTGGGGTGGGATGTCCCGGTTCCGACACCGGCAGGCATTGTCGTGGGCGGGATGGGAAAACGTGGAGCGCCGGGCCTGAAAAGTCCCACCCCAAAATCCAGGCTGCCGTCTCTAGTGCAGTCCTGAGGGAGTGCTGCACTGTTGGAGCAGCGGACTTCTGCGCAAGTTGTTAAACCAAGGCCCCGTCTACCCTTTAGCAAAAGACACGGAAGAGCAGGGGCAAGTTCTGCCTGGCATCCTGACCAACATTTCATTCCTTGACCAACATCAAGCGGCTATCTGGTCATTTATGGCATTACTGTTTGTGGGAGACGCTGTACACAAATTGGCTGCAGGGTTTCCCAGATTGCAACAGTGAATACGTGTCAAAAAGTACTTGATTGGCTGGAAAGCACTTTGGGATGTCCTGGGGCCATGAAAGGCGCCATGTAAATGCGGGTCTTTCTTTCTATGTGAATGCAGTATTTATTACTTTGCCTGTAAAGCCATTTTTGATTGACTACCCATTCATATTGCAACCAGCGGAACAAAAATGGGGCTTTAAATGTGTTTTTAACTTTTTAAAAAAATTTATTAATTCACGGGACCCTGGCTGGGCCCAGCATTTATTGCCCATCCCTAGTTGCCCTTCAGAAGGTGGTGGTGAGCTGCCTTCTTGAGCCGCTGCAGTCCGTACGGTGTGGTTACACCCACAGTGCTGTTAGGGAGGGAGTTCCAGGATCTTGACCCAGCGACAGTGAAGGGACGGCCGATATATTCCCAAGACAAGATGGTGAGTGGCTCGAAGGGGAACTTCCTGGTGGTGGTGTTAAAATGAGATTGATTAGCATCAGCTAGCCAAAGTGCAAATGACAGCTTCAGTTTGCCTCCTTTGCTTCGACCACTAATAGGAAAGTTAGGAATTTATTTTCCAATCGGATCTCCACCATTTAGACTAAACACAGCTGTTAATTAGCAGTTTCCTTAGTTACGGGATTGAGTTTATGTTGCGGAATCTCGCATGATTGGATATCCTGCATCATCAAGCAGCAAATGAGAATCTCATCAAAACCTTCCTTGTTTGTGGGAGCTTCCATGTCCACCAACTGGCGGCCGTGTCCCATGCAGTACATCGGCAGGCTGTAAATTTTTGGGAGGTCCTGGGGTTGTGAAATGTGCTATATGAATGCAAACACGGGTTGCCTGCACAGGCTCCAACTCCTCTTGCAAGAAGGGGAGTATCAGTTCTTGGTGCACGTATCCCAGGTGGGAAGTGTTGCTAGGCTGCTTGACTACAAAGGGCATCACAGCTGACTCCAAGCCTGTCCTCTGCATAACACAGGATAGTTTTTTTTTTAAATCATTCTTTCATGGGATGTGGGCATCGCTGGCAAGGCCAGCATTTATTGCCCATCCCTAATTGTCCTTGAACTGAGAGGCTTGTTAGGCCACTCCAGAGGGCAGTTAAGAGTCAACCACATTGCTGTATTACATGTAGACCAGATCAGGTAAGGGCAGCAGATTTCCCTCCCTAAAGAGGCATTAGTGATCCAGATGGGTTTTTACAACAATTGATGATAGTTTCAGGTCACCATTACTGAGACTAGCTTTCACCTCCAGATTTTATTAATTAAATTCTCATTCCACCAACAGCTGCCGTGGAGGGATTTGAACCTGTATCCCCAGAGCATTAGTCTGGGCCTCTGGATTACTGGTCCAGCGCCATTACCACCACACCACTGTCTCCCCTGAGACTCTTGCTCCTAATCACTGTCTGGAGACCGCCTGCTCCCATTGATCAAATCTAAAACTAAAAACAGAAAAAGCTGGGAAAACTCAGCAGGCCAGGCAGCGTCTGTGGAGAGAGGAACCGAGTTAACGTTCCGAGTCCGTCCGACTCTTCCTCGGAGCTATAGAGAAGTAGAAATGTGAGGGATTTTATACAGTTTAAGAGGGGGTGGAGCAGGTGGAGCAGGATAGAAGGCCAGGGATAGGTGGGAGCTCAGGGGAGACTGACGAAGATGTCATGAACACAATATAAAGTCCCTCACATTTCCACTTCTCTTTAGCTCCGAGGAAGAGTCGGACGGACTCGGAACGTTAACTCTGCTCCTCTCTCCACAGACGCTACCAGACCTGCTGAGTTCTCCCGGCAATGTTCCTGGTTTTATTTCAGGTTTCCAGCGTCCGCAGTATTTTTAATTCCAACCATCGGCAAGCGCTGGTGCCGATGTGGCCATGGGCTGAGAGCGCGGATTGGGCTGTGATGCCTCCGAGGGCCAAATATCCTGTGCAAAGCGCTTAGCTGTACAGGAAGTCGTGCTGAGCAAGTGACAGTCCCCTCGGGGGAGGGAGGGGGGAAATGAAGCTCCTATTTTATTCTAAAATAAACCCTGTGAAGGATTTCTCCCTAGACAGTGAAGCCATTAATGATATTGTGTTAGGAAATGAGACAGAAAATTTATACGGGCTGTTTTCCCTCACACTGATTCATTTTTGTATCTGGTTGGTACCCAGGATAGCCACTGGGACAGGAGCTGCTCCCGATTTCACTTCCTGTGAACAGCACCTTGCCAGCGTCTCATTTCCTCCCTTTTGCTATAAGTAGGGATTCAAATTCCAACAGGAAAATGAAACTCCTGTCACCATTCATCAGCAGTGACACCTGGAACATTAGGATGCCGGACAGTCAGGAAATAAGATCCGGAAAAACAACAAAATATAAAGGGCAATTGATAGCAGTGGGCCGAGACCCCTCCCTCGGTGACGCACTGTCCCACTGCCAGGAGCGTCCCGAAAGGAATGGTTGGGAATATTTTTACATAGCTCTCGCATTCCACGGGGGTCAGGCTCTGAATGCGCTCGGGAGTTTACTAAAGTTCAGGAAGATTCTGTCAGCGTGGAGCAGTTCCCATGTCTGCATATTCCACAGGCCGGAAGAAGCGCCCAGGTTATCCAAGGCGGCCTCTAATGCCGAGGAAGACAAGTATCGTGCAGACTTCGGATCTCCACAAGCCCCTCCTCTCCTCCAAGGCGTTGAAGGTCTTTTGGGCAGTGTGTCGGGGTGAGGCGTGACCCCTCCCCTTTGACCTTGCCTGGGGTTGCCAACTGTGATGAAATGTATTCCTGGAGGTTCCATCACATGACTCGCCCCCACGTTCCAGCCATTAGTCGGCCAACACGTCCATCCTTGTGACGTACGGCCTTCCTGCGCCAATCGGAAAGCAACAAGACTCATTACCCAATTGGATGATGCTTGACTGTCGGCCAAACAGCCTTTTCCTCCATTTTTAAGTCCGGTAAAGGGAAAATCCCAAAGAAAATGACCCAAGCCTTTTTAATGTCCTGATGATTTCTTTCCAGGGTTGCACACAGCAGTGTCCTGGAGATTGATCTTCAATTCCTGGAGACTGCCTTGTCTCAATGAATCACAGTTAGTTAAAGACAAGTATGGCAGTTCAGTTAATGAGCCTGACTTGCTGTAGCTTGGAGCTATAGTAGAGACTGTAACATTCTTTCCATCCAGGATGATGGATGACCAGGAATCTCTCCCATACCTGTCATTGGTGTGTGTTGGAAGGATTTATAGGTTGACACTCAACCTATTTGGTTGCATTATGAACACAACTGCTTTAGCTATCAAGTCCTAGAGTGGGACTTGAACCCAGAGACTGCTAGCTCAGAGGCAGGGATGCTACCCACTGCGTCACAAGGCTTCCTTCAGAGCTACAGCTACAGCAAGCAATAAGAAAGGCGTAAGGTGTGCCAATTTTTGTTGCAGAGGGGTAGGAGCACAAGAGTGAAGGGGGAGTGTGAGGAATTTTTGTACACGGTGAGTGGTAATGAGCTGGAACTTGTTGCCTATGAGAGCAGTTGAGGCAACGAATGGTGAAATTGCGGGGCTAATGGGGATCGAGTGGGGGAATGGGACCGAGTGGATCGCACGACTGACAGCCAGCATGGACTCGACAGGCTGAATGGCCTTCTCCTTTATGTTAGTACTCTCTGTGGGCTGAATTTGGGGGTGAGGCGCATTGCTCACCACCAGGCAACCACCTCCTTTGACCCCCTGCCACCCCGCTAAATGACAAAAGTCGCTTTCAAACCGACTGGCTTAAAATAAGGCCAGCCCACAGCAATAGCGCGCGGTGGGCCGGCCGAAAGAGACAGAGGGCGGGGCTTCCGCCCATTAGCGGAAGGAAGGCCCGCCCACCTGGGCTTCCAGCCAATCCAATTGGCCGGCAGCTCTAGCAATCCCCAGCAGCGCGTCGGAGCTCAGCTAACCCCCCCCCAACCCCCAACCCACCCCAGGATGAAAAGCAGGATCCCAGACCAAGACGAATCCCGGGCTTTTAGGGCAGGGAGGGATCAGGCATTCTAGGGAGTGGGGTGGGAGGGTGGGGGTGGGGCAAGGGAGTGGGGTGGGGGGCAGGTTTCGGAGGCCGGGCGAGGCAGCACAAAAGAGGGGTTATCATTTGTGCGAGAGGGACGGGTGCCCCCAGTGGTCACCAGACTCCACCACACCCCAGCCCCCACCTCAAAGAATGTACCCTGAGCTCCCTGCCCACCTTTATATCAATCGTTTGAACACTGGATTTCGAACTCTCGCCCGCCTGCGCACACCCAGCCACCTTGTGGTGTGGACAGCCTCATATTCAGGTCAAAGCTAAAAGCAAAACACCGCAGATGCTGGAAATCTGAAACAAAAACAAAAATTGCTGGAAAAACTCAGCGGGTCTGACAGCATCTGCAGGGAGGGAGACAGAGTTAACGTTTCGAGTCCGTATGACTCTTCATCAGAACTAAAGAGGCATAGAAATGTGGTGAAATATAAGATGGTTGAGGTGGGTGGGACAGGTAGAGCTGGATAGAGGGCCGGTGATAGGTGGAGGCAAAGAAGAGATTGCCAAAGATGTCACAGACAAAAGGACAAAGGGGTGTTGGCGGTGGTGATATTCAACATCCCTTTGACCTTTTGCCTATGACTTTGGCAATCTCTCCTTTGCCTCCACCTATCACCGGCCCTCTATCCAGCTCTACCTGTCCCACCCCCCTTCAACCAGCTTATATTTCACCTCATTTCCACTCCTCTTTAGTTCTGATGAAGAGTCATACGGACTCGAAACGTTAACTGTGTTCCTCTCCGCAGATGCTGTCAGGCCTGCTGAGTTTTTCCAGCAATTTTTGTTCCTGTCTTAAGATTCAGGTCAATTGGCTTTGTTAACAAACTCAATTGCCCATTAATTCTTATTTTTTTAAAATGGAGGGCAGGATGCCCACTTT
Source organism: Isurus oxyrinchus (assembly GCA_026770705.1). Taxonomy (NCBI): domain Eukaryota; kingdom Metazoa; phylum Chordata; class Chondrichthyes; order Lamniformes; family Lamnidae; genus Isurus; species Isurus oxyrinchus. Next base: position 16,377,713 of record JANJGN010000031.1, on the reverse strand, counting down.
GGCAGGTGCTGTATGACTGGGTTGGGGGTGGGCTGGAAGGCCGGGGGTGTGGGGGGTGGGGTGGCGGGGGGGGGGGGGGGGGGGGGGGGGGCGGGTTTGGGGGTTGGGAGGGGGTGCAGCATGTCAAATCCAGCCTTACGACTCAATATTTGAAGAGAATCCTCCCAGAGGGAGACCAGGGGTGTGGGTGGGGGTGCAAGCGCTCTAGTCAGGCCTAGGGGCCCTTCCCACCTACTGGATCAGGGGGCAGCTGCAGTCAGCCTTGTAGAGGGGCTCACCACCACCCCACCCATCACCGGGGTTGCCTGGCTACAAGCTCCATTTCATAAGTTAAATTTAAGATAGTTGGAGAGAGGGTGCCTCCATTTACCCTCTATTGCAACCTGTTGGAAGGCATCTGATTGGCTCTCCAGCTTCAGGATCCCACCTACTGCCCTTAATTGGACGGTCAACCTGTCTCCAGACCAATTAACCGTGGGGGTGAGAGGCGGGGGTGCCTCCTCCCCCACAAAAATCGGGGTCAGTGACTGATTCCCCTCCCCCAAAATCCCGGGCCTCTGTTTCACACACCGGAGAGGGAATCCTGTCCAGGGTGTTGGATTTTTGTGGAGGGCTTTGCTTTCCCTTTGAAAGGTTGGTCTCTATAAAAGCTCTTGGTAACTGAATCCAGCACCAGATGGTGTTAGAAATATACGAACGTGTGAACCGACGAAATAGGAGCAGGAGTAGGCCATTCGGCCCCTCAAGCCTGCTCCACCGTTCAATAAGACCATGGCTGATCTGTTTGTGTTTCGAATTCCACCTTCCCATCTTCCCCCGATAACCTTTCATTTCCTTGCTTAACAGGAATCTATCTAACCCTGTCTTAAAAATATTCAGTGACCCCGCCTCCACCACCTCCTGAGGCAGAGAGTTCCAAAGTCACACAGCCCTCTGAGGGGGAAGAAATTCTCCTCATCTTTGTCCTAAAAGGGCGACCCCTAATTTTAAAACAGTGCCCCTTAGGTCTGGACTCACCCACAAGAGGAAACATCCTTTCCACATCCACTATCTTGAGACCTTTCAGGATCTTACATACTTCAGTCATGTCACCCCTCACTCTTCTAAACTCCAGTGGAAACAAGCCCAGTCTGTCCAACCTTCCCTCATAAGACAACCCACTCATTCCCAAGTATCAATCTAGTAAACCTCCTCTGAGCCACCTCCAACTGTTAATCTCTTGTTTCCTGCCCACGGGAATTGTGGCCCTTGAGGAGGGTCAGGGAGACAGGAGAAGGGCTTAACTCACCGGACGTCAGGGTAACTGCTCACCAAGACCCCAACTTCCATCTGGATGGGGGAGATGTCCTTCAGTCTGACAATCTCAGCCAGGTGATCAATGGCAGGATCCAACCAGGAGGCAGTGGAATTCTGGGGTAAAGTGGGGAGGAACAGCAGGAAAGACCAATTAGCATCACACCGAATGAAACCTTGAGAGCAGGGTTCTTGATATTGGGCACGTTAGATCAGCTGTTCATCCCAGAGTCCTGTATCATGTACAGTTTTGGTCTCCTTGAAAGGATATAATGGCATTTGTTAGGAACTAGAGGTAGTTTTAAGTAAGGTTATATGTTTATTTATAAGAACATAAGAAATAGGAGCAGGAGTAGGCTATTCGGCCCCTCAAGCCTGCTCCACCATTCAATAAGATCATGGCCGATCTTCTTGTGTTTCAATTTCCACTTTCCCATCTACCTCTGATAGCCTTTGATTCCCTCGCCTAACAAGAATCTATCTACCTCTGCCTTAAAAATATTCAATGACCCCGCCTCCACCACCTTCTGAGGCAGAGACTTCCAAAGTCACACAGCCCTCTGAGGGAAAACATTCCTTCTCATCTCGGTCCTAAAAGGGTGAGCCCTGATTTTAAACCAGTGCCTCCTAGTCCTGGACTCACCCACAAGAGGAAACATCCTTTCCACATCCACCTTGTCAAGGCCGTTCAGGATCTTGTATACTTCAATCAAATCACCCCTCACTCTTCTAAACTCCAGTGGAAACAAGGCCAATTTTTCTTCATAAGACAACCCACTCATTCCAGGTATCAATCTAGTAAACCTCCTCTGAACCGCCTCCAACACATTTACATCCTTCCTCAAATAAGGAGACCTAAACTGCACACAGTATTCGAGATGTGGTCTCACCAATGCCCTGTATAACAGAAGCATAACATCCTTACTTTTATAAAAACAAAGAAAACTGCGGATGCTGGAAATCCAAAACAAAAACAGAATTACCTGGAAAAACTCAGCAGGTCTGGCAGCATCGGCGGAGAAGAAAAGAGTTGACGTTTCGAGTCCTCATGACCCTTCGACAGAACTTGAGTTCGAGTCCAAGAAAGAGTTGAAATATAAGCTGGTTTAAGGTGTGTGTGGGGGGGGGCGGAGAGATAGCCGCCCACCCCACACACACTCCTTAAACCAGCTTATATTTCAACTCTTTCTTGGACTTGAACTCAAGTTCTGTCGAAGGGTCATGAGGACTCGAAATGTCAACTCTTTTCTTCTCCGCCGATGCTGCCAGACCTGCTGAGTTTTTCCAGGTAATTCTGTTTTTGTTATCCTTACTTTTATGTTCAATCTCTCTCGTAATAAAAGGATAGCATTTCATTAGCCTTCTTAATCACTTGCTGCACCTGAATACTAACTTTTTGCATCTCATGTACTAAACATCTAGATCCCTCTGCACCTCAGAATTATACAGCCATTCTCCATTCAATTAGTACTCTGCTTTTTTGTTCTTCCTGCCAAAGTGAACAACTTCACATTTTCCCACATTAAACTCCATTTGCCTGATCTTTGCCCACTCACTCAACCTATCTCTATCCATCTGCAACCTCCTCATGTCCTCTTCCCAACATACTTTCCTACCTATCTTTGTGCCATCTGCAAATTTAGCTACCATGTCTTTACTCCCCTCATCTAAGTCATTGATGTAAATCGTAAAAAGTTAAGGCCCCTCACAGACCCCTGTGGGACTCCACTCATCACATCCTGCCAATCCGAAAAAGACCCATTTATACATACTCTCTGTTTTCTACCAGCCAGCCAATCCACGCTGATATGCACGTTGCACTTTTATTTTCTTTAATAATCTTTGATGTGGCACCTTATCAAATGCCTTCTGGAAATCCAAGTACAGCACGTCTATAGGCTCCCCTTTATTCACTGTGCATGTTACTCCTTCAAAAAACTCCAATAAATTGGTTAAACATGATTTTCCTTTCACAAAACCATGCTGGCTCTTCCCAATTACCTTGAGCTCTTCTAAGTGCCCAGCTATAACCTCCTTAATAATCGATTCTAATAGCTTCCCCATGACAGATGTCAAGCTAACTGGCCATTAGCTTCCTGTTTTCTGCCTCCCTCCCTTCTTGAATAGAGGGGTTATATTTGCTACTTTCCAATCTGATGAAACCTTTCCAGAGTCTAGCAAGTTTTGGAAAATTAACACCAACACATCGACTACCTCATTAGACGCCTCTTTTAAGACCCTTGGATGTAGTCCATCTGGATCCAGAGACTTGCCAGCCTACAGCTCCATCAATTTGCTCTGTACCATTTCCCTAGTGATTTCAATTTCACTAAGTTCCTTTCTCCCGTTTACCTCCTTATTTGCAGCTATTTATGTGTGTTGAGAATAAGCCATAGCTTTAAGTTTAAAGTTTAAGATTAAGTTATATTTTGTATGTGTGTATTAAGAAAAGGGAAACCTGGGTTCTTGTTTCACTTTAGGATGTTTCCTGCAAGTCTGTGGGTTTTTTTCTATACCTGCATTTTAATGAGGTTTTACGACCCTTGAAGTGGCTTGGGGAAGTTAAAACAAAGTAGAAAAAACTGTACTGTTGCCTGACAACAGGGGCCCACAAAGACACAGGGGGAAAGTGTAAACCAGTTTGATTTCAGTTGATAGGAGCATTCCACAGAAACTGCCAGAGAAGGCAGGAAAGGAGCTGCAGGGAGCAGGTCCCAAAGGAAAACAGGAAGCCCCAGAAACCAGGGAGTTGGGCAGAAGATGGTCCCAGAAAGACAGCAAAGTCAAGGGAAAAGAACAGGAATCTGAACCAGTCCTGTTCAATGAAGTTCAAGTAAGGAACAGAGGAAAGGGCTCCGAATTAAAGAGAGAAAGCTGTGGAGAGCAGAATTAAGGCAAAGTGGGCTTGCAAGAAGCCAGGAGATCTGAGGAGACAGCCACAGACTCCTAACTATGGGCCTGTGAACCAGTGGTGTTCTGGTGGCACGGCTGAGTATCTGAGAGAGCACGAGGAAGATGAAGATTTAATGCACATGGCGAACAAGGGGAGAGGAACATCAGAAGGAGAGTTTGAAACCCTGGAGATGGATCCTTATTGAAGATGTCCAAGTGAAAGTGTAGATGGGAGAAAATTCCAAGGCGAGTTCTTTGAGAGTGGAGACTGGAAACTCTCAAGGAGAAAGATGGAATTCAGTGAGACCGGTTGGCTTATGGTGTGACATGCGTCTGGGGGGAGTTGATGGGAGATCCATAGCATCTGTTTGGGGTGGCATCTGTCACTTGGGTTCAGAGTGTGGTGTGTCTGACCAGAGGTCACCTATTGGTTTACATGGACTGTGAATTTATTGTGAACATTAGAGGATATGGCAGATTTTGTAACTTGTGTTATCCTTACAAACATGTATATATCTGTAAAGGTATAGTTGTGGTGAAGGAGTAGCGCAATGTAATTTATTTTCTCTTGTTTAATAAATGTTATATTCTTTTGTTAAAAGTTCGTCAGCTGACTCCTGTGACCCTGCTCAGTAGCCATCCTCCATGTTTCTAAACAACAAATAAAAGTGAGGATCTATCAAACTGTGCCCCACCCTGGGATCTGACTTGTCCAACAGTGACATCGGCTGGGATCATAACACATTAGAAGCAATTCAGAGAAGATTCATTTGACTCGTTCCAGAGATGAGGGGATTATCTTATGAGGGAAGCTTGGACAGGTTTGGCCTGTATCCATTGGAGTTTTGAAGATTGAGAGACATATTGAAACATATAAGATGCTGAGAGGGTCTCGATAGGGTGGATACTGAGAGGATGTTTCCCCTTTTGGGAGAATCTAGAACTTAAGAATCACAGTTTAAAGATAAGGGGTCTCCTACTTAAGACGAAGATGAGGAGAATTTTTTTCTCTCAGAGGGTCACTCGTCTGTGGAATTCTCTTCCCCAGAGGGCAGTGGAGGCTGGGTCATTGAATATATTCAAGGCTGAGTTAGACAGATTCTCAGTTAATAAGGGAGTCAAAGGGGGGCAGACAGGAAACTGTGGTCGAGGCCACAATCAGGTCAGCCGTGATCTTATCAAACAGCAGAGCAAGCTCGAGGGGTGGAATGGCCTACTCCTGTTCCTATATTTCTAAGTTCGCTGCTTTAAACCTCCAGGGAGACATCGAAACCTAATTGGCCAGCCAGCCCTGATAATGTTATAAACAAGCGGTGAACTCACCAGACTTTCAAAGAGGTCTTTCAGCTGTGCACTCTCGTCGCTCAGTCGTCCCGCTAACTTGGTCCGCATTTCAGTCGAGTTGCAGGTTATCCGCGTCTGCAACACTGCTGTCAGATACTTGATGACCACATTTTTGTGAACGTCGTTTACCAGTTCCTGGGTAAAAAGGAACATCTGTTTCTGTGTTTATTTTGATGTGGGCTGATGCAAAGAAGATTCAAATTGTCGGAGGGTTACTCATCCCTTCATTACGGCTACAGGTTTAAGGGTGTGAGGGGAGATGAGGAGCCTGTCAGGACTGTTGGCATAGGGACTGCACACACTGGCACCATACACAGTGAGACTGTACAGACTGGGGCTGTACACAGTGAAACTGTACAGACTGGAACTGTATATACAGGGATGGCATACACTCAGACTGTACACAGTGAGACAACACACACTGGGAGTGTACACGGTGAGATTGTACACACTGGGAGTGTATACAGTAAGACTCCACACACTGGGAGTGTACACAGTGAGACTGTACACACTGGGAGTGTACACAGTGAGACTGCACACGCTGGGAGTGTACACAGTGAGACTGCACACGCTGGGAGTGTACACAGTGAGACTGCACACGCTGGGAGTGTACACAGTGAGACTGCACACGCTGGGAGTGTACACAGTGAGACTGCACACGCTGGGAGTGTACACAGTGAGACTGCACACGCTGGGAGTGTACACAGTGAGACTGCACACGCTGGGAGTGTACACAGTGAGACTGCACACGCTGGGAGTGTACACAGTGAGACAACACACGCTGGGAGTGTACACAGTGAGACTGCACACGCTGGGAGTGTACACAGTGAGACTGTACACGCTGGGAGTGTACACAGTGAGACTGCACACGCTGGGAGTGTACACAGTGAGACTGCACACGCTGGGAGTGTACACAGTGAGACTGCACACGCTGGGAGTGTACACAGTGAGACTGCACACGCTGGGAGTGTACACAGTGAGACTGCACACGCTGGGAGTGTACACAGTGAGACTGCACACGCTGGGAGTGTACACAGTGAGACTGCACACGCTGGGAGTGTACACAGTGAGACTGCACACACTGGGAGTGTACACAGTGAGACTGCACACAGTGGGAGTGTACACAGTGAGACTGCACACACTGGGAGTGTACACAGTGAGACTGCACATACTGGGAGTGTACACAGTGAGACTGCACACGCTGGGAGTGTACACAGTGAGACTGCACACGCTGGGAGTGTACACAGTGAGACTGCACACGCTGGGAGTGTACACAGTGAGACTGCACACATTGGGAGTGTACACAGTGAGACTGCACACAGTGGGAGTGTACACAGTGAGACTGCACACACTGGGAGTGTACACAGTGAGACTGCACACACTGGGAGTGTACACAGTGAGACTGCACACACTGGGAGTGTACTCAGTGAGACTGCACACACTGGGTTTGTACACAGTGAGACTGCACACACTGGGAGTGTACACAGTGAGACTGCACACACTGGGAGTGTACACAGTGAGACTGCACATACTGGGAGTGTACACAGTGAGACTGCACACACTGGGAGTGTACACAGTGAGACTGCACACACTGGGAGTGTACACAGTGAGACTGCACACACTGGGAGTGTACACAGTGAGCCTGCACACACTGGGAGTGTACACAGTGAGACTGCACACACTGGGAGTGTACACAGTGAGACTGTACACACTGGAAGTGCACACAGTGAGACTGCACACGCTGGGAGTGCACACAGTGAGACTGCACACGCTGGGAGTGCACACAGTGAGACTGTACACACTGGGACTGTACACAGAGAGACTGTACACACTAGGGCTATACACAATGAGACTGCATATGCTGGGAGTGCACGCAGTGAGACTGTACAGACTGGAACTGTATATACAGGGATGGCATACACGCAGACTGTACACAGTGAGACTACACACAGTGGGACTGTACATGGTGAGATTGTACAGACTGGGAGTGTATACAGTGAGACTGTACACACTGGGAGTGTACACAGTGAGACTGTACACACTGGGAATGTACACAGTGAGAATGTACACACTGGGAGTGTACACAGTGAGACTGTACACACTGGGAGTGTACACAGTGAGACTGTACACACTGGGAGTGTACACAGTGAGACTGTACACACTGGGAGTGTACACAGTGAGACTGTACACACTGGGAGTGTACACAGTGAGACTGTACACGCTGGGAGTGTACACAGTGAGACTGTACACACTGGGAGTGTACACAGTGAGACTGTACACGCTGGGAGTGTACAGAGTGAGACTGTACACGCTGGGAGTGTACAGAGTGAGACTGTACACGCTGGGAGTGTACAGAGTGAGACTGTACACGCTGGGAGTGTACAGAGTGAGACTGTACACGCTGGGAGTGTACAGAGTGAGACTGTACATGCTGGGAGTGTACACAGAGAGACTGTACACGCTGGGAGTGTACAGAGTGAGACTGTACACGCTGGGAGTGTACAGAGTGAGACTGTACACGCTGGGAGTGTACAGAGTGAGACTGTACACGCTGGGAGTGTACACAGTGAGACTGTACACGCTGGGAGTGTACACAGTGAGACTGTACACACTGGGAGTGCACACAGTGAGACTGCACACGCTGGGAGTGCACACAGTGAGACTGCACACGCTGGGAGTGCACACAGTGAGACTGCACACACTGGGAGTGCACACAGTGAGACTGCACACGCTGGGAGTGCACACAGTGAGACTGTACACACTGGGAGTTCACACAGTGAGACTGCACACGCTGGGAGTGCACACAGTGAGACTGTACACACTGGGACTGTACACAGAGAGACTGTACACACTAGGGCTATACACAGTGAGACTGCATATGCTGGGAGTGCACGCAGTGAGACTGTACAGACTGGAACTGTATATACAGGGATGGCATACACGCAGACTGTACTCAGTGAGACTACACACAGTGGGACTGTACATGGTGAGATTGTACAGACTGGGAGTGTATACAGTGAGACTGTACACACTGGGAGTGTACACAGTGAGACTGTACACACTGGGAGTGTACACAGTGAGAATGTACACACTGGGAGTGTACACAGTGAGACTGTACACACTGGGAGTGTACACAGTGTGACTGTACACACTGGGAGTGTACACAGTGAGACTGTACACGCTGGGAGTGTACACAGTGAGACTGTACACGCTGGGAGTGTACAGAGTGAGACTGTACACGCTGGGAGTGTACAGAGTGAGACTGTACACGCTGGGAGTGTACAGAGTGAGACTGTACACGCTGGGAGTGTACAGAGTGAGACTGTACATGCTGGGAGTGTACACAGTGAGACTGTACACGCTGGGAGTGTACAGAGTGAGACTGTACACGCTGGGAGTGTACACAGTGAGACTGTACACGCTGGGAGTGTACACAGTGAGACTGTACACGCTGGGAGTGCACACAGTGAGACTGCACACGCTGGGAGTGCACACAGTGAGACTGCACACGCTGGGAGTGCACACAGTGAGACTGCACACACTGGGAGTGCACACAGTGAGACTGCACACGCTGGGAGTGCACACAGTGAGACTGTACACACTGGGAGTTCACACAGTGAGACTACACACGCTGGGAGTGCACACAGTGAGACTGTACACACTGGGACTGTACACAGAGAGACTGTACACACTAGGGCTATACACAGTGAGACTGCATATGCTGGGAGTGCACGCAGTGAGACTGTACACACTGGGAGTGTACACAGTGAGACTGTACACACTGGAACTGTATGCACAGGGATAGCAAACACTGGGACTGTACACAGTGAGACTGCACACACTGGGACTGTATACAGTGATTATGCACACACTGGGACTGTATACACAGAGACTGTACACACTAGGGCTATACACAGTGAGACTGCATATGCTGGGAGTGCACACAGTGAGACTGTACACACTGGGACTGTACACAGTGAGACTGAACACACTGGAACTATATGCACAGGGGTAGCAAACACTGGGACTGTACACAGTGAGACTGCACACACTGGGGCTGTATACATTGAGACTGTACACACTGGGACTGTACACAGTGGAACTGTAAAATTAAGACTTGCATTTATAAAGCACCTTTAGTGACCTCAGGATGTCCCAAAGCGCTTTACAGCCAATTAAGTACTTTTGAAGTGTTGTCGCTGTTGTAATGTAATAAATGTGGCTGGCAATTTGTGCACAGCAAGCTCCGACAAACAGCAATGTGATAATGATCAGATAATCTGCTCTTGTGACGTTAATTGAGGGATGAATATTGGTCAGGACACCGGGGAGAACTGCTCTGCTTTTCTTTGAAATACTGGCCACATGATCTTTTACATCCGTCCAAGAGGCAAATGGGGCCTCAGCTTAATGTCTCATCCAAAAGACAGCACCTCCAACAGTGCAGCACTCCCTCGGTACTGCACTTGAATATCAGCTTTGATTTCTACACTCAATTCCAGGAGTGGAACTTGAACCTGGAATGTGGATGATTTAGGGAGAAGCGTGCTACCAACTGAACCACAGCTAGACTGCACATCGGTGAGCTGTATACAATGAGACTGTACAAAGTGAGACTGTACTCAATGAGACCGTAGACAGTGAAACTGTACATAATGAGACTGTGCCCACTGATACTCTGCACAGTGAGATTGTATATAGTGAGACTGTGCATAATGAGACTCTACACTGTGAAACTGTACACTGAGATTGAACATAGTGAGACTGCACAGTGAGACTATGCATAGTGAGACCTTACAAAGTGAAACTGTATGCAATGAGACAATACTCTGTGAGGTTGTACAGAATGAGACTGTACTTAGTGAAACTACACACTGAGATTGTACACAGTTAGGCCACACACAGTGAGACTGTACATAGTGAAACTGTATGCAATGAGAATGCACAATGAAACTGTACATAGTGAGATTGTACATAGTGAGACTGTACGCAATGAGATGCTATGCTATGAAATTGTTACACAACGAGGCTGTACACAGTGAGACTGTATGCAATGAGCCTGCACATAGTGAAACTGTATGCAGTGAGATGCTACACTATGAAATTGTTACACAACGAGGCTGTACATAGTGAGACTGTACATAATGAGGCTGTACATAGTGAAACTGTATGCAATGAAACTGTGCACAGTGAGAATATACATAGTGAAATTGTACACAATGAGGCTGTACACAGTGACACTGGACATAGTGAGACTGTACACAGTGAGGCTACACAATGAGACTGTACATGGTGAGACTGTGCATAATGAGACTGTGCACAGTGAAACTGTATTCATTGAGACTGTGCACAATGAAACTGTACATCGTGAGATTGTACACAAAGAGATGCTACACTGTGAAATTGTACACAGTGAGACTGTACACAGTGAGACTGCACATAGTGAAACTGCACATGCTGAGACTACACATTGAGACCGTACATAGTGAGATCGATGCCTTTCTTGTTGCAAGTTGAAGGCACACAATCAGGAGCAGGAAGTTCCTCATTGGAACTATTTGATGCCCAAAAGGATGAGGTTTGGGAGGCAGCTTAACGTTACCCTACCTGGTACGGTGGGGTTTTCATTTTTCGGAACTGGTTGAAGTGCTGCTTGATGATGGTGGTGATACTTTCAAAACTCTCTGCGCTTTGCAACCATTTCTTTTTCAACAGCTTTGAGAAGTTTGGCTGTAAATGAAAAGCAGAGACATAAATCCAGGGTTTTTAAACAAATCCTAACACCTCAGAAACCGTGACAGAAGCAGCCTTCCTCCTGTAGACTGGCAATCAGTTTAGTATCTGTTTCCCCTCCCCATCTTTCCTGAAAGGAATTACCTCCTGGTACCTCACCCCATTCTTCACTTGTGACCTTTGACCTTTGACCCTGGGCTCAACCAAATATCCGCGCGTGTGTCCACTTTCCAACCAATGAACAGGAGCGGGAATCCAGATTGACGTTCTCTTGCTCAACTTTGTTGGGACTCAATTGCAATGCCCCAACTGTTGACCCAGATGTTACCCAGATGTTGGTCCAGCTATTGAGTAATACATGACATGGGCCTGTGGTTGTTTCCCAAGCCACAAGGAAAGCCCAGAATATTGATGCCAACATGTTTGTTAATGTCTTGTCAATTACATTGTTAAGGCTTGTTAATGTCAATTACATTATTATGGTTAAAAGAAAAAGGTGATGGGTGTTAACTGTCCTTGAGCACATCTAAACAGGGGATAGCTGGGACACTGGGTTGAGTGGGAGGAGAGCTGTGAGACAAGACAAGTCAATAAACTCTCTCAATAAAGAAAAGTCCTGTGTCTTGGTTGCCGCTTCACCAACCAGCTCCGATCCTATTAATAATGTTGTGGCGACTCCAATAATAATGCGCGTGCTTGTGTTGCAATTTGGCCAGTGTCTAGGCACTCACCTGAAATCTGACAATGAATAAAAGAAAGACAGGGTTCCCGCACCTTTAGTTCATCAAACAGCTTCTCTGTTAAGAGTTTGTTGCCTCCTCTCGTAACTTTGTCCAGAGGAGCCGTTGCTCTCTTCTTCCTTTCTTCACTGTCACCTGAGACTTTCTGTACCAGGCGTTCGATGTAGTCTCTGCAAAGACCATGGCAGCATCAGGAGGCTGAGCAGAGCGACAGGGATAGAGATTTCATCCTCTGGCCCCTCAGCTACTTTCCGACCTGTGGCCTATTCCTGGCTACCTGCTATTCTACAAACATGTGGTAAAGAGTAACTGCCTTGTGTCTATTCTGCAGTTACTGCCTATGTATATGTTAGCGAATACCTGGCCTGTGTACAATGTACGGTAATTACCTTGTGTCTATAATCCTGTAACTATCCTGCGTAACTGAGTCATAAAGTCATAATGGCTCAGAGGAAGGCCATTCAGCCCATTGAGTCCATGCTGCCTCTCTGTAGAGCAATCCAGTCAACCCCATTCCCCAACTCTATCCCCATTTCCCTCAAGTGCCCATCTAATTTCCTTTTGAAATCATTCATTGCCTCCGCTTCCACCACTCACTTAGGCAGCGAGTTCCTGGTTGTTTCCACTCACTGTAACAAGTGGTTAAAAAAATTCTTCCTCACATCGCACCCCACCCCCCCAACTCCCCGCACCCACCCCAGCCCCCCACCATATCTCTTGCCCAATGCCTGAAATCTGTGTTCCCTAGTCCTCTCCACCAGTGAATGGGACCAGCTTTTCCCTGTCTACCTTGTCCAAACCTGTCATCATCTTGTCCACCTCTACCAGATCTTCCCCTAATCTCCTTTGCTCCAAGGAGAACTACCCCAGCTTCTCCATAGAAACCATAGAAAATTACAGCACAGAAGGAGACCATTCAGCCCTTCGTTTCCTTGCAGGTTACAGTGCTTCAGGCGCAGATCCAGGTAGTTTTTAAATGAGTTGAGCACTTCAGCCTCAACCACCAAACCAGGCAGTGAATTCCAGACACCCACCACCCTCTGGGTGAAAATGTTTTTCCTCATGTCCCCTCTAATCCTTCTCTCAATTGCCTTAAATCTGTGCCCCCCTGGTAATAGACCTCTCCGCTGGGGGAAACAGGTCTTTCCTGTCTTTGAATCACAGAATCTTAATGGCACAGAAGGAGGCCATTCGGCCCATTGTGTCTGCACTGGCTCTCTGAATGAGCAATATGGCCTAGTGCCATTGCCCTGCCTTTCCCCCATAACCCTGCACATTGTTTCTATTCAAATAATCATCTAACGTCCTCTGGAATGCCTCAATTGAACCTGCCTCCATCACACTTCCAGGCAGCGCATTCCAGACCCCTGCCACTCGTATGAAAAAGCTTTTTCTCATTTCACACTTGCTTCTTTTACAAATCACTTTAAATCTGTTCTTCATCCTTTTATGATTGGGAACAGTTTCTCCCTATCTACTCTGTCCCGCCCCCTCATGATTTTGAACATCTCTATCAAATCTCCTCTTAGCCTTCTCCTCTCCAACGAGAACAGTCCCAACCTCTCCAATCTATCCTCATAGCTGAAGTTTCTCATCCCTGGAACCATTCTTGTAAACCTCTCTCTGCACTTTGTCCAATGTGTTCACATCCTTCCTATAATATGGTGCCCAGAATCGTACACAATATTCCAGCTGAGGTCTAACAAGTGTCTTATATAAATTCAGCATAACCTCCCTGCTCTTGTACTCAATGCCCCTATTAATAAAGCCCAGGATACTATATGCTTTATTAACTGCTCTCTCCACCTGTCCTGCCACCTTCAATGATCTATGCACAAATATGCCCAAGTCTTTTTGCTTCTGCACCCCCTTCAAAATTTCACTCCTTATTTTATATTGTCTGTCCATGTTCTTCCAGATTAAGAAATGCTATGGTGGGGTTCAAACCCAGGTCCCTAGAGTATTACCCTGGGTCTCTGGGTTACTAGTCCAGTGACAATAGTGCTATACCACTGCCTCCCCCATAGCATCTCCACTTTTGTACTCAGTGCCTCTATTTACGGAGCCCAAGATCCATGATAGAGCGCAATTGGCCTATGCGAATTGTAGAGTAACTGCCCTGTTTGCCTGATAGGGAGTAACAGACTATTTGTATATGATATACAGTACATCACTTAGTGCGGGAGTTGGCAACCTTAATAAACACGAAGAGCCATTTTTCAAAAATTTGGCCAAAAATACAATATCTTATGAGCTGCCATGCTGTTAATCAAATGGCAATAATATTGAAAAACAAGGCAGAGACACATTTCAACAACATTTCAAACAGTCACTTGGTAGTACAGAACTTGAATCTTGCTGAAATGAGAGCCATGTTGTTGAAGTTTTTCACCTTGCACTCATCAGGACAGAATGCCAAATTTCAAACGATCACAACAATTTATACTGCAAGGAGAGGCGAGTGCTGATTGGCTGGCAAGTCAATTCTGATTGGCTGAGGCATTTGTCCTGATGGGTGGGCACTGAAAAGCTTCAGCAACATGTTTGTTTAGCAACATTCTAAAGATTTTTACAAAAACGCTGTTAACTAAGTTGTACTTGCTCACGAGTACAGGTGCTAATAAAGTGTTCAAAATAAAACAAAAGGAGTATTTTAAATTATCATCCAAATGTGTTCGGGTGATCAAGTTGGGAGCCGCACCCAAGTCTTTACTAAACTGCAGGTTGCAGACCTCTGGGTCTAGTGTATAGTGTATATAGTGAATATAGTGTATATAGTGTATATAGTGTATATATGTATACACTAGTGTATAGTGTATACTAAACTGCAGGTTGCAGATCTCTGGGTCTAGTGTATAGTGTATATAGTGAATATAGTGTATATAGTGTATATAGTGTATATAGTGTATATAGTGTATATAGTGTATATAGTGTATATATGTATACACTAGTGTATAGTGTATACTAAACTGCAGGTTGCAGACCTCTGGGTCTAGTGTACAGGGGCGGAAATGTGGAGTTACCTGAAGGCAGGGCAACAATTCACCATTGCAATCGTTTGAGCAACCACCCGTTCCGTCTTGCTTGTACTTTCAGAGCATTGGTCATAAAACCTCTGCATGCTTGTCTGAAAACTGCAAAAATAAGAGAGAGTGGGATCAGCCCGGACATCAGAGCCCTCGAAGATGAGCTTGAGGAGATAAGCTAAGTGCAGATGGTGCAATCCGAGATTGCTAAGGCATGTTAGCTGGGCACTGAGCCTGATAACAGGATGAAAGGGAATGTGATTTCTTAAAAATTAATGACTCAAACCATACCTTATCCAGTGCGGGCACAGTCATCAGAGCCTTTTCAATAACAGTAACTGCTTTTATACAAATAGTTGTTTGGCAGTGCAGAACTTGAGAATTGCTGAAAAAAGAGGCTTTTTTTGTTGAAGTTTTTCATCTTGCACTCATCAGAACAATTCGCAAGAAAATACCAATATCAGAGGAAACAACATATTAATACTGCATGAGACGACATTGCTGAATGGTTGATGAGTGGACTCTGGTTGGTAGAGGCACCTTTAGTTGGCTTTCCTAACATGGGTATTTTCTAGCGAATGTCTCTTTTTTCAGCAAAACTGCATTTATATAGCAAAAGCCCCAGCTGGGGACCTCCTGCACATACTACCATCTTCTCAGGAACCATCAAGAATTATGAATACCCTCCTGGGGAATCCTAGGCAAAAATTGGTCCTCTCCTTAAAGAGCCCTTGTTAACGCTGGCATCTTCCAGGCAACTGCTGTAAATATTGATACATGCCTGAAGCACCATCGCCAGCCAAGGCTCACTTGGTAGCGATCTCACCTCTAAGTCAGAAGGTTGGGAGTTCAAGTGCCACTGCGGGTGACTGAACACAGCAATCCAGGCTGACACTCCCAGAGGAGTACTGAGGGAGTCTCCTGGATGGGAGGTTGAACTGAGACCCCATTAGCCCTCCCAGGTTGATGCAAGAGACCCCATGGGTGCTATTTCAAAGAGCAGCAGAGGAGTTCTCCCCGGTGTCCGAACCAAAACCTACCCCTCTATCAACGTCACACAAGCAGATTATCTGGTCATTTTTCACTTTGCTCTTTGTGGGAGCTTGCTGTGCGCAAAGTCGCAGTCGTGTTTCCAACATTACAACGGTGACTACACTTGGCCGGAAGGTTTGGGATGTTGTGAAAGATGCTATGGAATTACAAATCTCTCTTCTTCTGAAAGACAATCTCAACTCACCGGGGAAAAGCAGTGTTAGGATTGTGGAAAACCCTTCTCTTTTGTACTCAGGAGCAGAGGTATTGTTCTAGGGAATCAACAGACATGGCAAAACAGAGAAATATGATGCCCCCAATGATTCCACAAAACCCCAGGTTCCCCTGAGGCAATCAAAAAAGACGTCGGCTTGCTTTACTGTGTTAAAGGCGCTATATAGATGCAAGTTGTTGAGCTGCCCACGAGGGCGGTGGAAGTGGAGATGATGAATGATTTGAAAATGAAATTGGATGGGCATTCGAAGGAAATGAACTTGCAGGGTTACAGGGAGAGAGCAGCTGAGACCCAATGGGCCGAATGGACTTCTTCTCTGTCGTAATGTCTCCAAGGCTCTATATTTGAAAAGAATTGCACAGGTCACTGGGTTAAGGGTTAATGAGGCGTATAAGCGACAATACTCAATGCTAACAAGGCAGAACAGGAGCTGTACATTGGAACAATGAGTGAAGCAATCTGAGCATCCAGGAGCTTTCTGTGTCATGTGGAACTGAAACATTGGCATTTGTAATGTAGCCACATGGGTTGTGCAATCTCTCCAGAATATGCCAATGGCAGGAGAGGTTCCTGGTTGGTCACGTGATGGAAAGAATTTTTTTAAATTCATTTACGGGAAGTGGGCATTGCTGGCTGGGCCAGCATTTATTGCCCATTCCTAATTGCTCTCGAGAAGGTGGGGGTGAGCTGCCTGCTTGCACTGCTGTTCCAAAGTGCAGACTTTGTAGTGGCCTGACACAACTGAGCATCTTGCTAGATCATTTCAGAGTCAACCACATTGCTCCTGATCCTATGGTCACACATAGGTCAGACCGGGTAAGGACAGCAGATTTCCTTCCCCAAAAGGCATTAGTGAACTGGATGGGTTTTTGCAACAAAACGGTTTCATCGTTAGACTTTTAACTCCAGATATTTATTGGATTCAAAGTTTGTCATCTGTCATGATGGGATTTGAACCTGGGTCCCCAGAGCATTACCCAGGGGCCTCTGGATTACCAGTACCAGTGATAATACCACTGTGCCACCACTAGGACTTTCCAATGATGTTGTGGCAGGACTCACTATGGCAGGTTCAGCAGCCCAGCCAAAAGTCCATCGACTTTCAGCAGGTCAGGACAATCCCAGAGGTGGACGGGGTCAAAAAACCCCACCCTGGGAATTTGACTGATGAGGAAACAAAATCTGGATTTCGTTCTGAACACAGCTGAGAGGCAGCCTGAGGCTTAGGTCTCGAGTTTAATTCCGCAGCTGGACCTGGACAAAGAATTAAAGCCATTGTTGGCTATTGTGACATGGGGCACTTGGCAGGAAACCCAAGGATCCAGAAGGGGAAAACAGTAAAATCTGGGAAATAAGAGTACTGGTCCGAACTGGTCTTGTATAAGTTAAAATGGAACACCAGTGAACACTGGGAAATAAGAGTACTGGTCCGAACTGGTCCTATATAACTTAAAATGGAACACCAGTAAACACTGGGAAATAAGAGTACTGGTCCGAACTGGTCTTGTATAACTTAAAATGGAACACCAGTAAACACTGGGAAATAAGAGTACTGGTCCGAACTGGTCTTGTATATCTTAAAATGGAACACCAGTAAACACTGGGAAATAAGAGTACTGGTCCGAGCTGGTCTGGTATATCTTAAAATGGAACACCAGTAAACACTGGGAAATAAGAGTACTGGTCCGAACTGGTCTTGCCTTCTGGGAATTAATGTAAATTCCTATAAGTTACAATTTAGGGATTCGCTTACTGTACTCTCTGGTAACAAGGAGGCAGCTTCGAACTGACACAAAGAGGTGTGGCAACTTCAAAGATGAGGAGCAAGTTGGAGGCAGGGGAGGGCATGGGATCAGTTACACGTTTTGAGATTTGTTTAGCTTTAATTCATTGTGAACCTTCCGATCTCAGGTTTATACACCCGACGTGTTGTTTTAGAAAAGAGGAATTGTAAAGTAGCCCCATCCCAGATGACAGCAGTATAGTGGTAATGTTAACTCTGTAGACCCTAAGAAATATTCCACAGACGAGAGTTCAAATCCCATCACAGCGGTTGGGTAAATTGAATTAATTAATACATCTGGAATAAAGTACTTGTTTAATCATGTTATTAAAAACCCACCTGGTTCACTCATGTCCTTCATGGAAAGAAATCTGTCATCCTCGTTGGCCTGGCCTGGCCTATATGTGACTCCAGACGGACTGGGCTTGTTTCCACTGGCGTTTAGAAGAGTGAGGGGTGATTTGATTGAAGTATAAGACCCTGAACGGCCTTGACAAGGTGGACATGGAAAGGATGTTTCCTCTTGTGGATGAGTCCAGTGTTTTAAAATTAGGGGTCGCCCTTTTAGGACAGAGATGAGGAGAAATATTTTCTCTCCGAGGGCTGTGTGACTTTGGAACTCTCTGCCTCAGAAGGCGGTGGAGGCGGGGTCACTGAATATTTTTAAGGCAGAGGTAGATAGATTCTTGTTAGGCAAGGGAATCAAAGGTTATCGGGGTTAGATAGGAATGTGGAATTCGAAATACAAACAGATCAGCCGTGATATTAATGGATGGCGGAGCAGGATCGAGGGGCCAAATGGCCTACCTCTGCTACTACTTTGTATGTTCATATGTGTCGTGAAGCTATTAATGTCTATAATATTATTAGAAAATATTCTTCTTTTAAAATGGAGGTTTAGTCTGTGGGTGCGACTTAATTGGATTAAAACCAGCTAGACCGGGTGCT
The DNA here is from genome assembly GCA_026770705.1 of Isurus oxyrinchus. Classification (NCBI taxonomy): domain Eukaryota; kingdom Metazoa; phylum Chordata; class Chondrichthyes; order Lamniformes; family Lamnidae; genus Isurus; species Isurus oxyrinchus. The sequence goes on along the minus strand of JANJGN010000031.1, from coordinate 16,358,687 downwards.
TTGATGTGTACTAGTTTTGAGATGTAAAACAGAAAGAGTCCATTTGCATTTTTTGAATTCTTTTTATTACTAATAAAATTGGTGCTATGAAAGGGGTTTTATTGTTAGGAAGGTTTAGTTCAGAGGTTGGTGATATGGTGATAATTTACATTCAATGGGGGTGGTAGGTATAACCTCAGCAGTTGTGTGTGTGTAGGGCAGAGTCAAGGTGAGATGCAAAGCAGCTGTAAGCCTCCAACTGGCTCCACAGGAACCAAAGTGAACTGAACCTCATCTTGAATTCATAAGGTGAAAATGCTTTGCCTGGTGTCTGGTTAAGTCTATGCGTTGCTGTTGCCCTAATGGAGATTAGTTTGGGAATTTGTTAAAAGTTATGATCGTAGTAATTTGAAGTCATGTGTATATATATTTTAACTGGTGTAAATTAATAAAATATTTCATTTAGTTTAATGTAAAATCTCGAGAATTGGTGGTCTGATTCCTGAATTTAGAGTCGCATCTCAAACATACCACTTAAAATTATGGGTTATGACAGTTGTTTAAAGTTTCCCCCTGGGATTTTTAAATAACTCAGCTTTAACAACTGCGTCAGTCATAACAGTATGGATCCATAGCAAAGATTGACTCTTAACTGCTCTCTAAAATGACCCAGATACTCAGTTGTAGGTGGCTCACTACCACCTGCTCAAGGGCATTTAGGGATGGGCAATAAATGCTGGTCTTCTCGATGATGCCCACATCCCAGTATGACAGAGAGAACGAAAGATCCCAGAAACAATGGTAATGATGAAGGCCTGATAATTTGTTGCTGTGATGCTGCTTAATGTATAAGATCCTGCGGCACTATTTTGAAGAAGAGCTGGGGAGCTCTCCCTGGTGCCCTGGCCAATGTTTAGCCCTCAACCAACATCACAAAAAAACAGATGACCTGGTCATTACCATATTGGCGTCTGTGGGAGCTTGCTGTGCACAAATTGGCTGCCGCGTTTCCTACATTACAACAGTGAACACACCTCAAAACGTACCTCATTGGCTGTAAAGTGAGGCGTCCGGTGGTTGTGAAAGGTGCTATATAAATGCAGGTGCTTTGTGTTCCCCTCATTATCACTTTGATATGACTGGATTCCAGGGGATGCCTTTGCTCTCTGTCTCTCTCTTTCTTTCCAGATTCCTCTGAACCTTTATCTCTCCTTCTTTCTAATGCCACGACCTACACACCCTTCCTCCTCCCTGCATCTTCACCACATCAAAAGGAACCTTCATCACAGGATTACCCTGGAGTCTCCAGGATTAATCTTCTGGGGCCCAGGTTGCGAGCAAAGAACCAGGAGAAAAACCATGGTGGTAGGGGAGGCCTTAAAAACCCAGTTATTTGAAGATTCTAATTTATTAGTGATCAAAATATTGGGATGGGGCGGGGGAGGGGGGAAGACTGTTGCATGTCCTTCAAGGATTATCCCAATGGATAATGAAATGCCGTGGTGTGGGAAGGCGGGACAACGAGGTGATGGATGTGCGGGTTGGCCAATAGTGGGAATGTGGGGGCGGGGCAATTGGAGGTGGAAGGTCACGCAACAGAACCTCCAGGAACATCTCCAAAGACGGAGACCAAAGCGCCACAATCTTTTCACCCCAGCTCAGCGCTGTGGAATCTTTCACCTCATTCAACTCTTTCCCTTTCCGTCAACAAATCTGCACATCAGATCCCTGGTTCAATGAGCCTTCTCTCCAATTCTTGCCAACCCTCTGCTTTGTCCTTGGCCCTTTGCCACGTGCGTTCTGTGCCAAATAAACATAAGATAAGTGAATTGCCCGCCTCCCCTCAGAACACAGGCTCAGCCCGTGCATGTCTTTGAGAATATTCCTTTGAGGTCAAACGTTGGTCAAAGAGACTGAGAGTGAGAAGGAAATACTTTGGGGACTTATGGCAAGAAAAATAATGAAGACTTGCATTTACATAGCGCCCTTCCACTGGACGTCTCAAAGCTCTTTGCAGCCAATGAAGTACTCTCGCTGTATTGTTGTTCGGTAGACAGACAAAGGCATGGTGACAAAGTGGGATAGACCCTGAGACCATTCACACGCCCACGCATTAAGCACAGAGGCTCCTGTCAGTCCATAAAATTCAATATTAACACCTGGCTGATGAGGTGACTGACTCTGTGCCCCCTAGCGCTTGTCAGTTTTGAGCGTTTGCTTACCCTGGAGGTGATTCTTTTACAGGAGGTTTGCGTGACTGACCGGGAGCTGCCTCAGATCCCTCCCTCGGAAAGTTATCCCTCGAAACCTCCACCCCTCCCCCCACTTCACTCACATTTTCTCCCTACCCTAACCAGCACGCTCTGTGACAAGTACCTTTGCAGGAAGTCAGCCAGGCAGAAGAGGCAGCAGAGAGCAACTCGAGACCCCAGCTCTTGTGTGGTGGCAGCAGATTTTTCAACATGTTCCTTCAGGAGCTGTGGAAATAATACAAACATCTTTGTAGAGCTTTTAAATGGAAATCTCTTCATCGGTGCCCCCTGTTAAAGAGGGAGTCTCCCCGTCAGGGACCCCTGTTAAAGAGGGAGTCTCCACATCAGGGACCCCTGTTAAAGAGGGAGTCTCCCCGTCAGGGACCCCTGTTAAAGAGGGAGTCTCCCCGTCAGGGACCCCTGTTAAAGAGGGAGTCTCCCCGTCAGGGACCCCTGTTAAAGAGGGAGTCTCCCCATCAGGGACCCCTGTTAAAGAGGGAGTCTCCCCGTCAGGGACCCCTTTTTAAAGAGGGAGTCTCCCCGTCAGGGACCCCGTTTTAAAGAGGGAGTCTCCCCGTCAGGGACCCCTGTTAAAGAGGGAGTCTCCACATCAGGGACCCCCGTTAAAGAGGGAGTCTCCACATCAGGGACCCCTGTTAAAGAGGGAGTCTCCCCGTCAGGGACCCCTTTTTAAAGAGGGAGTCTCCACATCAGGGACCCCTGTTAAAGAGGGAGTCTCCACATCAGGGACCCCTGTTAAAGAGGGAGTCTCCCCATCAGGGACCCCTGTTAAAGAGGGAGTCTCCACATCAGGGATCCCTGTTAAAGAGGGAGTCTCCCCATCAGGGACCCCTGTTACAGAGGGAGTCTCCCCGTCAGGGACCCCTTTTAAAGAGACAGTCACCATCGCCCCTTTTGGCTCACTAACCTTTTAAAGTCAATTTTTTTTAATTATAATCTGGTATGATTTTTTAAAACTCCATCTCTTTATACTCAACAGCATCCACAGCTCCCTGGGCTAGAGAATTCCAAAGATTCACAACCCTCTGAGTGAAGAAACTTCTCCTCATCTCAGTCCTAAAATGGTCGACCCCTTATCCTGAGCCCGTCACCCCTCGGGGATGGCATCATAGTGTTAGAGTTGCTGGACTAATAACACTGAGGCCATGCGATCAAATGCCACCATGGCAAATGGGGCTATTTTAATTCAATGAATTACTAATAAAATGTTAATAATTACCATGAAGCTGCTGTATTGTTGTAAAAACCCAGCTGGTTTGCTAATGTCCTTCAGAAGAGGACGCCCGCCATCATTAAGCGGTCTGGCCTACATGTGACTCCAGACCCACCGCAATGTGGTTGACTCTTAACTGCCCCTCTGAATTGGCCGAGCACGACACTCAGTTGTATCAAACCGCTGCAGAAAGAAAGCACTGTGGGCGTACCTACACCACACGTCCTGCAGCAGTTCTGCTCCTCCTTCTTGAGGGAGGGAGACGGGCAGTAAATGCTGGCCTTGCCAATGGCAGTCACATTTCAAGAACCGATATTAATTCAAAAAGAGTTCTCCACTCTCCATAGGATTTAGGAGCAGGAGGAGGCCATTCGGCCCTTCGAGTCTGCTCCGCCATTCACAATAAGATCATGGCTGATCTGGTTGTGGTCTCAACTCCACTTTCCCATCTGACCCCCAACCCCGCATAACCCTTCACTCCCTTGTCAACCAGACTCCCGCCTTGAATATATTCAGTGGCCCAGTCTCCACTGTTCTCGGGGGAAGAGAATTCCACGGACTAATGACCCACTGAGAGAAAAAAAATGTCTCCTCATTTCCAATTTGAATGGGAGACCCCTTATTCTTAAACCGTGTCCCCTAGTTCTAAATCTAATCCTAACTCCCCAGTCAGGAGCAACAGCTTCCCAGCATCTCCCCCAGTCAAGCCCTCGACAAATGACATTACCTGAATCACCCTGTTCGCCAGCTCCGACTGAAACATTTCACTTCCCTGCTCCCACTTCTCCAGCCCTGCCGAGAGTTCCTGTGCCATGTCTTTTGTAATCTGCGTCTTCAAATCACAAAAGGAAATAAAACAGTCAGAAGCATCATTTGGTTAACTTTGCGTAGTGATGAGGAAGGGTTGTCCTGCCGATGATGAGGAACAGCACTCTCCCCAGTTCAGATCCCCAACAGCACCTCCCAGCGCTCTCAGGTCAGGTGTGTAGAATAATGTTCCTTCTGTCTCAACAATGCACCTTAACCCTCGACTCTGATAAGTGCCTCCTGCTGGTTCACGCTGTCTTTTTCCAATTCTTGCACAGTTTGGTCTCTCTTAGCACCAAGTTGCTTAGATCCTGTGACTCAGTGGGTACGATCCCTCCCTCTTGAGGTAAAAGCTCCAGGTTTGAGTCCCACCCCAGGACCTGATGGCCAAGGAAGGCGTGTTCATAACGCGGCCGAACAGGTTGAGTATTCATCTCTAAATCCTTCCCACACACACCAACGGCGGGTGGTAAGAGCGGGAGAGATTCCCGGTCAGCCGTGTGATGGAAAGAACGTTGGAGCCTCTACCATCACAATCCATAGCTTCAGACTACAACATGCATGTAAAAAGCACTTGCTGCCATGTACTTTTGCTCTCAGGTTTCCTAAGTGACCTATGATACACCAGTGCCAGTTGGCTTGTACTGTGCTCACCTGCTCATTGGGAACTAGGCCAAGACTAAGAACAAACTCCCTACTCCAGCATATAAGAACTGAGAGTACCGCTAAGTATGCCCGCCAGCACCGGCTCATCTACTCTATTGCCCCTGGTGTGGGGTGGGGGTGGGGTGCTCAATAACTGCCCGAATACAACAACATCAATCTTCATTGATGTAGCATCCTTAACATCGGAAAATGTACCCGAAGCGCTTCACCGGAACATCATCACACAAGATAATGACACCGAGCCAGATAAGGAGATGTTAGGTCAGGGTGACCAAAGGTTTGGTCAAAGAGGTAGCTTTGAAGGAGCGTCTTAAGAGGGGAAAGAGAGATAGAGGAAGGGAGGTTTAGGGAGGGAATTCCAGAGCTTAGGGCCCAGGCAGCTGAAGGCACGGCCGCCCATGGCGGAGCAATTAAAATCGGGGAAGATGCCCGAGTTGGGAGAGTGCAGAGATCCTAGAGTTCTAGGTTGGAAGGAGGTTACGGAGGTTAGGATAGGTTAGATGCCGGTAACTTCCAATTTCTGGGAGGTTTTTTTATCCGGAATGCCGGATTGAGTAAACGCCTGACCTTACCTCCACCATGGAGACACAGATATCCTCCAGCCTCCGAACGGTTTCTGTTGGTAACAACGGTCCCAGCTGTTGTTTGCTGATATGTGCAGTGAGCTCCTTGTGTCCCATCACATCTCTTAAAAAAGAACAATAGGGGCAGTGGTAAGTGCCAGCTGTGGCCCAGTGGGTAGCATCCTCACCTCTGAACCCAAAGATTGTGGGTTCAAGTCCCACTCCAGAACCCTGAGTGAAAAATTGCATGGCTCACCCTCCAGTACAGTACTGAGGGAGTGCTGCCCAGTTATGTTGCCCCTTGAAAGAGATGTTAAACTGAGGCCTGTTAATGTGGACATAAAACACAGCACAGTGGGAGTGAGGTCCAACTCATTCCTCAACCAACATCAGTAACTCTGCTGATGATCCCAGTGCTGTTTGTAGGAGCTTGCTGCTGTGTACAAATGTAACATCCATTTCCCATGTCACAAGGAAAGTACTTCCATTGCCTGTAAAGTGCTTTGGGCCAAAGGTTGTGCAAGGTGCTATATAAATGAAAGCCTTTCTTTCCCAGTTGTCTCTGCCATTTACAGGAGCCAATTCAATGGCTTGTAGCTCCACAGGAAATCAGGTGACCATGACAGCTACCACTGATAGCTGTAAAAACCCATCTGGTTCACTAATGCCCTTTAGGGAGGGAAATCTGCCGTCCTTACCTGGTCTGGCCTACATGTGACTCCAGACCCACAGCAATGTGGTTGATTCTTAACTGCCCTCTGAAATGGCCCAGCAAGACACTCAGTTCAAGGGCAATTAGGGATGGGTAACAAATGCTCACCCTTGCCAGTGACACCCACATCCCATGAAAGGCTTTGGTATCTCAGTTATGGGCCTGGACATTAAATACTGGTGAGCTGATTGTCCATGGTGGGAGGGAGGGGGTAGCATTTGCCAATCACCCCCTCATCGCAGCATTTTATACAGACACGCCTCCCATTTGGGATTAATGGATAGTGATCAAGGTGTATACCTTGGCTGCTTTAGTAAACCCCCCAACCCCTCGCTAGCCCAGGGACAAGGAATTCAATTGCAGGATGTGTGAATGAAAAATGGCCACTTGTGGCACTGGATGGGCACCTCCCCGACCACAGCCTTCCTGTGGGCACCATTTGAGGGGATAAGTTGAGTGCATGTGTGAAGTGGCCCATTGCAAAATCCCCGTGGAGTTAGGTGCAATGGAGACCTGCCCACCAGAGACATTTGTATGCTTGGCAGTGCAATCCCATATAATTAAAAAGGAACGTGAGGAATAGGAGCCTCGTCTAAGCTGCTCCAGTCAATAAGATCATAGCTGAAATTCTACCCCACCTGCACTTTCCTGCACTACCCCCATATCCCCTTGATTCCTTTAGTGTCCACAAAAGTTGGCAAGCGGGTTTGCCTATTAGTGGCGCTGCCATGGCAACTGGCCCAGGTAGCTAGACCACTGGTCCCCATGGTTACCCAGTGCAAACCAATTGCTATGGCCTGACAGGACCTGCCAATGGCCCTCTCGGTCGGCTTTCTTGTCAATTCAGGGACACTCTTACCTGAAGTAATCATTGTGGCACCACTGGAGAAAGCTGTAGAGCTCCTGAATTTTCAAATCTTTCTGGGCCATCACCGAGAGACAGGAAGACACCTCTTCATGGTAGATCTTTACATAGACATTGAATATCTCATAATCCTTCGGGTAGGCCGGAATTAGGTTCTTTCGGACGGAGATCAAGTCACTAACAGTTTGCTCTCTCAGCTCTCTCAAGCACTGAGCAATCGGCCCGTTGCCTTGGCACTGAGACAACCTCTCGGCCACCGATCTCTTCACTGCTTCCTTCCACTTTCTCCTCAGCTCTCTGGGTCGTCCACCGTCGGTGCCCTCAGGCACCCCTCCCTGACCAGCCCACGCCTTGTCCACCTTCTCCTCCTCCTCGATTGTCTGCACCATTTGCTCCAGGTGTGTGACCACGAGGGTTTGGCTCAGCGATTCCCCCACAATTTTCGCCAGCTCGCTCTCCAGCGCTGTGTAGAGGAGCGCCACATCCTTTTCCTTCCTCCCGCTGTCCTTGTTAGAGTTGGTGCCTTCTGGGCTCTGCTGCTTCACCCTCCCACACTCTTCCTCCAGCTCAATGATGTGGCTATCGGCCACCACCAGTTCCCGCTTCTGAATTAAGCTGTTGATCTCAAGAACTGAACCAGACAAAAAAGTAACATTAACAGCCCAAAGTTAACTAACGGTGATACAAGGCAAACCCTACACCATAATCCCAATTTGTCAAATTCGGATTTGGTTTCCAGTTGCCCGATTGCATAATACAACGTTTGAAGAAATTGCTGGAAAAAGAGACATTCTGTTGAAGATTCTTGTCTTGCACTCATCAGGACAGATTCGCAAGAATACCACATCTCATTTGGCCTGGCAAATTGACTAATCAGAGTTTGAATTTGAACAAAGCTTGGCAGTTAACTGTTCCCTGGTGCATTCTCCCATGGCAACGCCTCTCCCAATCAGAGTCCACTTGCCAACCAATCAGCACCCTCTTCTCATGCAGTATACATTGTTGTTCCCTTTGATATTTGGTATTCTTGCGAATTCGTCCTGATGAGTGCAAGACAAAAAGCTTCAACAGCATGTCTCTTTTTTCAGCAATGCTCAAGTTCTGTGCTACCAAGCAACCGTTTTAAGAAATGTAAGTTCTGATGGTTTCAAATGGGGTTTGATGTCTAACCTTCATTAACTACAGGTTACAAGGGAATAGGAGGAGGCCATTCAGCCCCATCAAGCCTGTTCTGCCATTCAAGTAGATCAAGGCTCTTTTGTATCTTAACTCTATCTACCTGCTTTGGTTACCTATCCCTTAATATCCTGACCCAGCAAAATTCTGCCAGTCCCACCTCTGGCAATTTCAACTGATCCCCCAGCCTCAGCGGCTTTTTCCGGGGGAGGGAGTCCCAGATTTCCACTCCCCTTCATGTGAAGAAGCGCTCCCTGACCTCACCCTCTCAACGGCCTGATTCGAACTCTAAGATTAGGGCCCTCTTGTTCTGTCACCTGCCCCACCCCTCCCCACCCCTGCCCTGTCGAGGGGGACGTAGTTTCTCTCCATCTACCCCGTTGAATCCTTTCATCACCTTACGCACGCCAATGGGATTGGACGTTGATCTTCTGCACTCGGGAGAAGCCAGGCCTCGTGCTGCTGTACCTGCATCGCAAAAACGTTAGCTTGCAGGTACAGCAAAGGGTTAGGAAGGTAAATGGCAGGTTTGCAAAGGGGAAATCGAGGATAAAATTAGGGAAGCGTTGCCTGGTTAGAATGCAGGGCCCAGCAACATTCTCCACGGTGGATCATTAAAGCGCTCTGTGTTAAATGTAGCACTTCAATTCACTGCCGATTCTATCAGCATCATTGCCCCCGGATTTTATACAGTCGCTACCTGCTGCATTCATCGCCTAGCTTGCTGTGGCTCAGTGGGAGGGCGCTCTCTGAGCTGGAAGGTTGTGGGTTTAATTCTCGCCCCAGTTTTTCTATATTTGCCTCAGACACTCCCTGTGGTAGTGAGTCCCACGTTCTCACCACTCCCAAGGGTAAAGAGGTTTCTCCTGAATTCCCAATTCGTTACTTATATTCAAAGCCCCTAATTTCGGACATCGCCCATCCACCCTCCCTGCAATCTGTGTCATACCCCCCACTAAGGCTGTGAACATGATCCAGGCCGCGTGTGTCTATGAGGGGAGTCATACCTGACAGGGGCTCTTTGACTTTGGGCACTGTCTCTGCCTGTTTCTCTGACTTGCCCTCCGGTATCGGTTTCTCTGGCGACAGTTCTGCTTTAACCTTGCTCCATTTAAGGAAGGACGTCTTCTTTTTCAACTCCACCTCGGCGGGGCCCTCCTTGTCTGGCCCATTGCCAAGCTTCACTGGTGAGCCAAGCTCCTCCGACTGCCTGTGACCTTTCTTCTTCTCCTGGCTCTTCCAAGGCGAGTCCTGGTCTGACAGGGGCGATGAGAATCTGAAGAATGACTTCCTCTCTTCGCTTTTCTCCTCGATGGAGGGTCTTCTTTTACCCTTGTTCTTCCCCAACACCTTCCTCAGAGACAACGTCAATGTCCCAGATTTGTCATTGCCATTCTTCTTCGGTGAGGTGGCCTCCTCTGATTGCAGGCTTCGGTTGAGAGTTTCTGCTGACTCCGTCTCTTCATCCTCCTCTTCGATGAAAGGGTTCTTCTCTTGGCTTGAGTCCCCTGCCAAGGGATTCATCTCATTGCACACGTCTTCCTCGAAAGGGTTGGATCCAGCTGCCATGCTGCTGCCCAATATTATTTCCTTGTGCAGTTTCACGGGCCCCCCATACAGTTTGGTGGGGCTCAGCCTGGTTAAGCTACTCTTCAAGATTGGCATCAGATGGTCACGTAGGCACCCCCTGCACAAAGAAAGAAAGAACCATTCATTAACCTGCTTTTTCTTTTCAATGACCTGTTCTCCCATGCCTTTGTTGCCTTTAGGCTCGATGATTGCAATGCCCACTGGCCTGCCATATTACGCACTCCAGAGCTTAGGGCCCAGACAGCTGAAGACATGACCACCAGTGGTGCAGCAATTAAATTTGGGGACGCACCAAGAGGCCAGGGTTGGAGGAGCGCAGATATCTTGGAGAGTTGTGAGGCTGGAGGAGATAGAGATAGGGGGCGGGTAGAGTCCTAGAGGGATTTGAACAGATGGACTGGGAATCAGTGGAGGTCAGGAAGCACAGTGGGGTAATGGGACTCAGTGTGAGTTAGGTGTTCTTAGGATTCAAGCCAATTGGTGAGGCCAGAACCAAGACACGGAGTTTTTCTTTATTGAGAAACTTGTCCAGTCTCACAGCTCTCCTCCCACTCAACCCAGTGTCCCAGCTGTCCCCTAATTTTATGTGCTCAGAGACAATTAATACCCATCACCTGTTTCTCCTAACCTTAACATTGACATTAACAAATGTTAACAATGTAATTAACAAGATATTAACTTTAGGATATGGACAGCAGGGTTTGAGATGAGTTGAAGTTTACAGAGTGGCTAATATGGCTGAAATAGGGCCTGAAAGCAACAGCGAGGTGGTACTAAAACACCTGCCTGGTTTGAATTCCTTAGCTAAGGAACTGAACTGAGCTTTTCTTGGGCTGGAAGAGGATATAGCCTGTTACCCAAACTAATATAGGATGTATGATGTGTCTGGACTCACTGCTGGGAGAGAGAATTCACGCAGTCTGTGATCCCGAATTGCCACCAATGTGGGTTAGACTTCCACGAAACTGCAATGAGCTTGAGTTATCTAAGGCTGTGCGCACAATAGGCTGTTAGACAGTCACCACGCCTCTGCCGCTGCAAGCACTGACCAAACTCCAGGGTGAAACCTTTTGCTGAGCAATGTCCCATGTGCAACACAGGGTTAAACAGGCGAAACTTGGCGGACAGGAAAAGCGATTCGGTCACGGGTTTCGCAACTCCAGCCGTGGGTTGCGTAAGTTGGGGGACGGTGGGATGAAGGGAATCCTGGGAGAGGCGACTTCGAGGAGCAGCCATTGAGCAGGAAGTGCACGTCTGGAGGAACAGTTATGATGTGAACCCGTGATTGGGGAGCACCAGCTGAACAATCCCGAGTGCGTTAATAGCTACACTAACCACCAATTCAAGATTATCAGTCGAGCTCATAATGTGGCTCATTTATGCCTGCTAAAAGTGACATACATTTATACGGAGGGACCTGTCCCCTGCAAACTAAAGGAATATGTTCAAGCCCTGTGCCTTTTTTGAATTCCCGGGAGCTTGGGGAGCCTATAGTTCCCTGTTGATTTCTCCATGGCAATGCCTTAGCCAATCAGCGTTGAATCAGAACCCTTTTCTCCTCAAGCATAAATTGTTGTGAACGTTTGAAATTTGGCATTCTTGTATTTGTCCTGATGAGTGCAAGATGAAAAGTTTCGGCAACATGTCTCCCTTTCCAGCAATAACAATTACACAGAATTTACAGGCCATTCAGCCCATCTGCTGCCTGCTGATGTATTGGCCGTACTCTTGTTAATCATATAATAATTGGGTCCTTCATTGTGTTCGGCTGGTGGGTATTATCTGGGGACTCGCCTAGCTTCCTACATTGAGAAACTGTGCTTGTCAGAAAAGGAAAATTTGCATTTATATAGCGCTCTCCATGACCACCAGACATCTTTACAGCCAATGAAGTATTTTTTGGAAGTGTAGTCACCATTGTAATGTAGGAAACTCAGCAGCCAATTTGCGCACAGCAAGCTCCCGTCGGACAATTTGCTTTTTTTGTGAGGTTGATTTTTTTCTCGTTCATGGGAGGTGGCCAGCATTTATTGCCCACCTCTAATTGCCCTTGAGAAGGTGGTGGTGAGACGCCTTCTTGAAGCGCTGCAGTCCCTGTGGTGTAGGTGCACCCACAGCGCTGTTGATTGAAGGATAAATATTGGGCCTCGGTTGGGAAGAGCTCCTCTGCTCTCCTCTGAAATGGTGGCTGTGGAATCTCTTACATCCACCCGAGCAGGCAGGCGTGGTTTAACACTTCATCTAAAAGACAGCACCTCCGACAATGCAGCACACCCTCGTTGCTGCATCGGGAGCATTACAGCCTTGAATTTTGTGCTCAAGCTCCGGAGCAGGAGTTGTACCCAGATCCAGGCGGAGGCAAGAGTGCTCCGAGCTGAGCCATGGCTGACTTAGATAGGAGGTGCATACGCGTCTCTGTAAACGTGAGCCACGTGTAAACAGATTCAGCACCAGTCCTATCCTCCACCATCTGGCTATCTGAGTTGTAGCATTCTCAACGTCTACCCGATTGAAACCTTTCATAATTTTACCCGCCTCTACCAGACCGGCCCTCATCCAGGGTTTATGGAAGAGGAGAAGATGTTTACCATTCCTTTATGGAACGTGTCCCAGATTTAGCGGATTGCCCTTGCCACTCTTCATGGCTGGCCAATCTGCCGATGTCCATAATCAAAGAGAATGGTCTTTGCCGTGAGGTAGCAGTGAATGACCGTGGGACTGCCCCCTCAACAACAACAACAACAACTTGCATTTATATAGCACCTTTAAAGCTGTAACAAGTCCCAGGGAGCTTCCTGAAACCATTATCAGATAAGATTTGACACTGAACCACAAAAAGGAGACATTAGGACAGATGACCAGAAGCTTGGGTCAGGAGGTAGACCCTAAGGAGCGTCTTAAAGGAGGAGAGAGAGAGGGGGAGGGGTTTAGGACCCAGGCAGCTGAAGAGATGGCCGCCAATGATGGAGCGATTAAAATCGGGGATGTGCAAGGGGCCAGATTTGGAGGAGCACAGAGATCTCAGAGGGTTGTGGGGCTGGAATATATCACAGAGATGGGGAGGGGGGGTCGGATTTGAGAAAAGAAGCTTGAGAGTTTAGAAGTTGTAGCTAATGAGGGGGAAAGGCTGGCGATGGGTGGAAAGTACATGTTCCTGGTGAAAGCGGGATTGGATCACCTCATGGGTGAATATACCACCGACACTCAGCGTCTAGAAGAATGCCCACACTGGGGGAGCGCTGAGATGTGGCTGGCATGCATGGTTCAGGGAGGGCCAGGGGAGGAGCAGTAAAGGGAGATATTTTCCACTGAATTCGGGATGGGATCAAGGCGATCACACAGAAACCTTCCCCCCCACTCCCGCCCTGGGCCTTTCACCTCCATGTTTTATGCCCAGCTTGGCTCAGTTGGTAGCACCTTCGCTTCTCCATCGGGAAGTTTGTCAGGTACAAATCCCACTCCAGAGGCGTTGAGCACATAATCCAGGCCAGCAGTTCCCATGCCAGGACTGTCGGAGGTGCCAGTTCTGCCTGCCCTCTTGGGTGGGTGTAAAAGGCCCCATGGCGCTATTTCAATGAAATGTTAGCCCTGCCCTTGAACACCTTGCGGAGCAACCCTGATGACCCCAATCCAGGGAAAAGGTACCCTGCAATGAAGTGAGCACATCCCCTTATTAAATGCTTCGCTTACAGGGTGGAATTTTACAACCCCCCCACTGCAGTGCTGTTCCAAAGTCCCTTGATTTCGGCAGAAGCAGAACATCCCACCGGCGAGAGGCGCCATAGAGTTCCGCCCATAAAATTTTACTGCCTGGAGTATAAAGAGATAAATGGTGATCTAACTGAAATATTTTCCATGACTTTTTTTTAATTTGTTCAAGGGGTGTGGGTGTCGCTGGCTGGGCCCAGCGTTTATTGCCCACCCTTAATTACCCCTTGAGAAGGTGGTGGTGAGCCACCTTCTTGAACCGTTGCAGTCTGCGTGGTGTAGGTACACCCACAGCGCTGTTAAGTGTTAATATCGCAATCCTGTCACAATGAAATGCACGTCCTCGGTGTTAAGTGAGGACAGATGTTACTAAACTGGGTAAAATTAGGGCGTTATTCTTAAGTATATATAAGAGCTGGTTTCCACCTGTGTGGAGGAAGGAAAAGGGAGTCTGTGCCTGTGTTCTTGAGGTTTTGTGAATAAGCCAATGTTAAGGGAAGATTGGCTCCAGTGAGTGAGCAGAGAATTATAACATTAGGGAAGGTGTTCCAGGATTTAGACCCAGCGACAGTGAAGGAACGGCCGATATATTTCCAAGTCAGGATGGTGAGTGGCTTGGAGGGGAACTCGCAGGTGGTGGTGTTCCTGTCTATCTGCTGCCCTTGTCCTTCTAGGTGGTAGTCATGGGTTTGGAAGGTCAAAGGATTTGATACGATAGCTAGAGAGGAACTATTTCCTCTAGCTGGGGGAAGTCCAGAACCTTAAAATTCGAGCCGGGCTGTTCAGGGGTGATGTCAGGAAGCACTTCTTCACACAAAGGGTAGTGATAATCTGGAACTCTCTCCTCTAAAAAATGCTGCTGGGTCTGGTGGGAGTGGAGGTGGCGGGGGGGTGCGTTGGGTGGTTGGTGTGCGGGCAGAGGTCAACTGAAAATGTCAAAATGGAGATTTGATTTTGGTGGGGCTTATTCAAGGTTAATGGAAACAGGGTGGGTAAATTGGAGTTAAGATGCAGATTGGCTATGATTCAGTTGAATGGCAGGAGGGGTCTGAGTGGGTTGAATAGCCTCCTCCTGTTCCCCTGGTGCTGGGTAGGGAACCTGAAGGATGTGGGTTTGATAAAGTATTTTTCTCCCCCTTAAGCGTAAAAAACTTGAGACGACCTTCCCACAGGACAGGAAGAAATTTGCTTGCTCAAGCTTCTTGTGAAGATCTGAACAGTTTTTGTAAAGCCTTGCCATGCTATCAGGGCTGTCATAACTCACCTCGTTTTATTTCAATCCCTTACATTTTTCCCTTATCACTCAGAACAAACTGATCCCAAAATATTTTTTAAAAATGCCTGCATCACGATCCCTGGAGAGATCAGATTAATAACAACACGAAAGGGTAGATTCTGAAAATAAATTTGATGGCATTGTTACCGGGCTACAGTATTCCAGAGACTCAGGGCAATGCTCCTTGGACCTGGGTTCGAATCCCATCACGGGCAGACGGTGGAATTTGAATTCAATAAAAATCTGGAATTAAAAGTCTAATGATGACCATGAAACCATTGCCGATTGTCATAAAAACCCCATCTGGTTCACTAATGTCCTTTAGGAAGGGAAATCTGCCGTCCTTACCTGGTCTGGCCCACATGTGACTCCAGACCCACAGCAATGTGCTTGACTCTTAAATGCCCTCTCAACGAGAGGCGATTAGGAATGGGCAACAAATGCTGGCCTAGCCAGCGATGCCCACATCCCATGAACGAATATAAAAAAAAACAATTTTGACCCAAAAGTATTTACCTTTTCACCTTAAGGGTGGGACTCACTGGATTGCTCTACAGGGAGCTAGTATGGACTCGATGGGCTGAATTGCCTCCTGCTATGCCATTATCAGTGGCTAACGACTGGGAAAAAAATTCTGTACCCCTCGCGCCAGCCCCGCACCCCCCCCTTCCACCACCTTGTTTCTGACCCTCTTTGCTGTGGCTCCTGGTCTGGTGACATATTGATTTTTCAGATTCTCATCCCTGTGTTCAAATCCCACCACGGCCTTGCCTCCCTCCCTCCCTCCTCCTCTCTACAACCTCCTCCAGCTCTCCTGGGTCCCACAACGTCCGCGGTAAAGGCACTACATAAATGCAAAGTGCTGTTGGGCGCTATTCGATGTTTCAGATCCAACCAATCGGTTTGGTTTTCCAAACGTGTCGCAGCCAAGCCTTGCCAGCAAACCCAAACAGTGCAACTTGATATCAATCATCATTGACTTAAGAAATTGAGATATATGAACATTGTTAATAAATTGTTCAAAGTCTACATTCCACGTCATTTCCCAGAAATGTGCTTCAGCTTGATGGCTGAATGCTGGCCTGTTGATTATTTTTGACTATTGCCTGGCAAATGTCAAGGCGCAATGTCACAGGACACTGTCTTCTTAAAGGATACTGTCTTATTAGAAGGTCACTGTCTTCCTAAAGGGGCACTGTCTTATTAAAGGGTCACTGTTTTCTTAAAGGGGCACTGTCTTATTAAAGGGGCACTGTCTTATTAAAGGTCATTGTCTTCTTAAAGGGGCACTGTCTTATTAAAGGGGTACTAACTTCTTAAAGGGGTACTGCATTCATGGGTTCATCTGTATTATGCCTTTCCTCTGCTAAAGCTCTCCATAGTGCATCATAGATATTCACCACCCTGTTAATTCCACTGTTCCTTCTTTCTCTCTCACTCTCTTCTCTGATTCGCTGGTCTGGATTTTCCTGGCACCAGGGGTCAATGCGATGGCTTGGCCAGCTGCTGAATGGAGGTGGGCCTCCCCTCTGCACTCCAGGGTTCCGTTGGAACCAGAGGCTCCCACTCCCAGAGAGAGGGGGCCGTGGGCAGGAACAGCCGCACCCACACAGCCTGAGCGAGTCATCCAGAGGGGTTTCCCTTCCGATCAGAGGGGGCCTTCCGGCCAGGCCCCTCCTAGTGTTTACTTTTAATTCCCCTCTTTTAGGGTGCATAAGGAGGGCACCTCCTTGTTGTGGGGTGGGGGGCGGGGGAAGGGGGCTGCCTTCCAGATGCCCAGCCTACCTCAGCAGCACCCTCCTCTCTCCCACTGGGGCTGCTGAAGTTTCAGAGCTGCTGCCCCTCGTGTTGGGCTCTGGGTGTGCACTCCCCACACCCCCGCCCCCCCCCCCACCCCCACCCCCCCACAACTTTTAGTCCCGACCCTGGGATCCCTCAGCCCATTGAAAAATCCAGCCCTCTAACTTTCATCCCTCCCTCTCCCGCCGGCTATAATCTTCAGGGACTCCCTCCCATTCCACGTTGAAAGAACATTTGCCCCCACATGTCCCCCCACCACCCCCCGGCCACAATTCTGTAGCACCTCAGACAATACCACTTTGAGAAACTCTTTAATCATTAAACCCGTGGCCGCTGAGTCCTGCTCACAAATCACTCCAAGCACAGACCTTGACCCCCCCACCCCCCCCTCAGCCGCAGGGTAGCGACAGGGCTGCAGTTAAAGGCGCCACTCAGCCCCTATTGTGTATCGGGCGGAGTCAGCGGTGCAGGAGGGGGCAGAGAGAGAAAGAGAGAGACAGGCAGCAGGCGAGAGTGATTCAGAGAACGAGAAGTAAAGCGATTGACAGGGAGAATATGAGCGAAAACAAGGCAGAGAGTGGTTGAATGCGAAAGAGAGGGTGCAAGAGGGAGAGTGAGAGGGAAATGGAGAGAGACAGAGAGTTGTCAGAGAAAGTGAAAAGAAGAGCTAGATGGACAGACAATGGAGGGGGGAGAGAGAAAGAGAGAGAGAGAGAGAGCAGGAAAGAGAAAGTGGAATAGGAGAGATATAAAGAAGTGAAAAAGAGATCTCTAACCCTAACTCCATCCCCCTCTTTGTGCTGAGTTTAAATTCAGACTCTGTCACTGAGATTCACTGAAAGAATTGAATTTCTACAATCAACATTTTTTGCAAAGAGGTGTAGATGGACCTTACCTGTTGGAAAAGCAGGAACTCTGACTGGCAAAAAGCTGCTCAAAGTTAATCTTTAACCACGAAGGATGCTTTCACTTTCACTGTTCTGGATTCAGCTCATTGTGAGCACCTCACAGACAAAGCAAATGAGAAAGCACCTGGCGATTTTGCCAGCTTTTAGCACCCACCCCCTTCACTCCCCTCCTGAGGACACTAATCCTCACTGGAATCCAGAGCACGGGCCATTTATCAGTGACTGTCCTCAATACAGGGGTCTGGACAGTGGCAACATAGGGCAGTCTAGTGCTTACCTGGTGTACACACACACACAAACTCACACACAGACACACACACACAGACACACACACACACACACACATACACACACACACGTATGCACTCATACTCACTCACACATACTCATACCCACACTCACAAACACAGACACTCACATGTACACACGCATACACACACTCATCCATAAATACACACATTCATATATATTCAAACACACTCACATTCTCACATATATACAGACACTCACTCAAACACACTTACTCACACACACACACACACTCATGCTCACTCACAGATGCATTCACAAACAAACTCACACACACATACAAACTCACACACGCACAAACTCACACATGCACAAACTCACACATGCACAAACTCACACACGCACAAACTCACACACGCGCACTCATGTTCACTCACAGACGCATTCACACACAAACTCACACACACACACTCACACACACACACTCATGCTCACTCACAGACGCATTCACACACAAACTCACACACACACACACACTCATGTTCACTCACAGACGCATTCACACACAAACTCACACTCATACACACACACACACACACACACACTCATGCTCACTCACAGACGCATTCACACACAAACTCACACTCGCACATACGCACACACACACACACAACTACGCAGGACAACCATGCACAAACATGCACAAACATGCACAAATATGACTATACACATGTGCACCCAACCACACATACGTGGGCATAGAAGCACATGTGCACAAACATATATACAACAGGAGTCATTAGATTGCAATCAGGGTAGATTATGCTGACTGATTTAACCCTTCTTAACTCAGTGGAGTTTTACTTTCTGCTTTCTATGGGTGAGACCAATAGCCAGAACCTGGAAACATACAATGCACTCACTCAGTTCCTGCATGCGGACCTTAGCAAGGAAGAGAGTACTTGAGAGCAAGTTACACTGTGTTGGACATTTGAGAGCTGATAGCCACTGGTCTTCTTCCTCAGCCGTGGGTTGCTGCGTAAGTGAGACTCAGAGCATCGTACTCCCCTCCAGGGGTGTGCAGGGTGTGGCTTCCCCTACCGACATCCCGAAACAGCTGGAGTTTCGCTGCTGGGTCACAGGAGTTGTACCAAGACTCGGTTACAAGAGGGCTTGCTTAAACATTGTATTGTGTCAGGAGGGAACCTGTATTCTGAATTCATCTGCACCGCAGTGGGCGATGCAAGGTTGCCAACACCTCATGGGGCATATTCCTGGAGGTTTCACCACCTGACATTCCCACCTCCAAATGCCCCACTCTGTCGAACAGCCTTTTCTCCGCATCGCCAAGATTCTCAAAAATAATAAAGGAAAGCATTCCAATGTGGATGATGTAAAATGCCTTCGTCATTTGGGGTTTCGACGGCCAGAATGGCCCGGGAAGAGAATTTGCCAAACCAGTCCCCTTCTTTTGCTTCTCCTTCAGCCCCAGAGAGTAGCATTGCCGCTCCTGAGTCAGAGGGTCGTGGGTTCGAGTCCCGCTTGAGTGCACAATCCAGGCCAATGCTCCCAAGTGCAGCACTGAGGGAGTGTTGCACTGCCAGAGGTGCCGTCTTTGGGGTGGGATGCTAAACCGAGGCCACATTCACCCCCCACCCCCAGGTGGATGCGAGAGATCCCACAGCCACTGTTTTGATCAAAATCAGGGGGTGGTTATCCCCCGGTGCCAATATGGGGGCCAATATTCATCCCCCAAACAACATCAGGAAAAAAACAGAATATATGCTCGTTACCACACTGCACCTTGCGGGATCTTGCTGTGCGCAGATTGGCTGCTGTGTTTCCAAACTACAAAGGTGACTGCACGTCAGAGTGTTTTCATTGGCTGTAAAGTGCTTTGGTGGTGCCCTGTGGTGGTGAAAGGCGCTATAGAAATGTAGGTTTATCTTGCTGGTTCGAACAAACCTTTTGCTGTGATATTTCCTGATTTACATCATTGGACTAAGGGCACCAAACGGTAGGAACTAACATCAGTTCAGAAATCAGGGAATGTGCAGACACAACCTGCAACTGGGCAGAACAATAGCAGGTGGATGTTGAGGCTGGTTGAGGTAAAGTGCCACACTCAGATACTGAAGCAGCCCATGTCCAAATGCAGCAAGACCTGGACAATATCCAGACTTGGGCTGACAAGTGGCAAGTAACATTCACGCCACACAAGTGCCAGGCAATGATCGTCTCCAACAAGAGAGAATCTAACCATCGCCCTTTTATATTCAATGGCCTTACCATCACTGAATCCCCCACTATCAACATCCTGGGGGTTACCATTGACCAGAAACTGAACAGGACCAGCCATATAAATACTGTGGCTACAAGAGCAGGTCAGCGGCTGGGAATCCTGCGGAGAGTAACTCACCTCCTGACTCTCCAAAGCCTGTCCACCATCTGCAAGGCACAAGTCAGGAGTGTAATGGAGTACTCCCCACTTGCCTGGATGAGTGCAGCTCCCACATCACTGAAGAAGCTTGATACCATCCAGGATAAAGCAGCCTGTTTAGTTGACACCCCTTCCACAAACACTCACTCCCTCCACCACCAATGCACAGTAGCAGCAGTGTGTGTACCATCTACAAGATGCACTGCAGAAACTCACCAAGGCTCCTTAGACAGCACCTTCCAAACCCATGACCACTACCATCTAAAAGGACAAGGGCAGCAGACACATGGGGAACACCACCACCTGGAAATTCCCCTCCAAGCCACTCACCATCCTGACTTGGAAATATATCATCGTCCCTTCACTGTCGCTGGGTCAAAATCCTAGAACTCCCTCCCTAACAGCACAGTGGGTGTACCTACACCATATGGACTGCAGCGGTTCGAAAAGGCAGCTCACCACCACCTTCTCAAGGGGCAATTAGGGATGGGCAATAAATGTTGGGCCCAGCCAGTGATGCCCACATCCCGTGATTGAATAAAAAAATCACAGGGGTGGGCTGACCTACAAACTTCACCAATAGTTTTGAAATAGTCAATGAGTGAACGCTTCCTGACAGCTTTGCCAAGGAAGAAAGAGCTTGCATTTGTATAGCGCCTTTCATAGCCTCCAATAGGAGCCAGCGAAGTGATTTTGCGGCGTAACCACCGTAACGAAGGGAACGCGACGGCCAATTTGTGCACAGCAAGATCCCACAAACAGCAATGTGGAGGGGAAAAAAGACCAGGACAGCCATTTGCCTGAAGGATAAATATTGGCCAGCGCACCAGGGGAGGTCTCTCCAACTCTTATCTGAAATATTGCAGTCAGCTCTTTCACACCCACCTGAGAGGGCAGCTCGCTTTAACCTCTCATCTGAAAGACGGCACCCCTGACAGTGCAGCACCCGCGCCCTGGGAGGGTCGGCCTGGACTTTGCGTTCGAGCGGCTGGAGGGGGACTCGAGCCCCTCGACCTGCTGACCCAGGGCCGACAGTTGGAGGAGGCCGCGCTCAAACAGCTCTGCTTTAAGAGCCCTGGCCCTGTCGTTGGTCAAGGAGGCCCAGGGGATGTGACTGGAGGCAGAGCAATGCAGGTTGGGCAGGGCTCACCTTCCAGTCACCCAGCTGGGAGAGACAAGACTGAGCTTTTCAGCAAGGGGTGGGGTGTGTGCTTGAGGTAAAACAGGCTCACAGGATGGTTAAACTTAAAAAGTCGAATGTTTCTTTAAATTAAAATGAGTGACAGAGAGAGAGAGAGAGAGAGAGGAAAGGAACAGATTTAGATCCAGGTGCATTTAGGGCTGACATTAGGGAATCAATCCTCGCACAGAAAGTGAGTTTAAGAAGCCGGTGACAGCAACGAAGTCTGGGGTAATTTCAGTGACAATCAGATTCTGCAATGCTCGAGTGTTAGGAGGTGGGTGAATGAAACCTTTTTTTTAAAATCATCTCCAATTATCTGGTAATTGCCAACTCTACGGAAGAGAGAGAGAGAGAGAGAAACACACCAGCTTTTCCATTCAGTCCAATTCAATGAGGCTCTTCCACTCTTGTTTCGGGAAGTGCTCTTGGAGCCTTCTATTTAAACTCCAAACAACAGCTCCGACAGAGAGAGAGAAAGAGAGAACAGAGAGAGAGAGAGAGAGAGAGAAAATCTTTAGTCGCGGGCAGGACATTGCATTGCAAGAGGAGGATTTGCTTTACCTGGATCGGAGAGTGCAGAGGTGGAGAGAGAAAGCAGAAGTAAACTTCTTCGGAATCCTGACCGCGAGTTTCTGGAAGAGTGCCTGGGCTAGTCGGGATTGTAATGTAGCCCTGATGACAGCTTTCCACATTGGGCACCACCCCGTGAAGACAGTTTGTATATGTTTGGAGCACTTCCGAGTACCCAAATAAGCACACACAACAAGGATGCCTGTGGTTCCTTTAGAGTGGGTCTTAACCCCATGACAGGTCCTGTCAGGGGGACACAAGCCAATGTGCTGCTCTCTCAATGACCCAAACCCCCTTCTGTATATACCCTGCTTTCTTTCATTTCCTCTTTCAATCCTTTCCTCTCATCTCCCCCTCCCTTTGCCTCTCGCAAAATCTTCTCCCCTCTCAATTCTGCTCCTCTCCAAATTCTTCTCTGTTCTTATCAGTTAATTAATGAATTCAATTAATTAATCTGGCATGTAAAGCCAGCCTTAGTAATGATGACAGCTACTATCGATTGATGTAAAACAAATCCATCGGGTTCACTAATGCCCCTTTAGTTGGTGGGGGGGGGGGAATCTGCTGTCCATACCCAGTCTGGCCTACATGTGACTCCAGACCCACAGCAATGTGGTTGGCTCTTAACTGCCCTCTGAATGAGGGCAATTAGGGATGGGCAATAAATGCTGGCCCAGCCAGCGACACCCACATCCCATGAATTAAAAAAAAAGAGGTGATGCTGATTCTCAATCAAATGCTCGGATTTGTCCTTCATTTCCTATGCAACAAGCCATGCACATAAATCTCCACTTAGCACACAACGGAAGGAAAGGTTTGCATTTATATAGCACCTTTCATGATTTTTTAATTCACTCATAGGATGAGGGCTTCACTGGCTGGGCCAGCATTTATTGCCCATCCTTAGTTTCCTATGAGAAGGTGGTGGTGAGCTGCCTTCTTGAACTGTTGCAGTCCCTGTGTTGTAGGTACACCCACAGTGCTGTTAGGGAGGGAGTTCCAGGATTTTGTCCCAGTGACAGTGAAGGAACGGCTGATATATTTCCAAGTCAGGATGGTGAGTGACTTGGAGGGGAACTTCCAGGTGCTGGTGTTCCCATTTATCTGCTGCCCTTGTCCTTGTAGATGGTGGTGGTCGTGGGTTTGGAAGGTGCTGTTGCAGGAGACCTATATTAATTTTAAAATGAATGCTCTAGCCGCCTTGGGCACCACACCTCGTTAGCTTTGACGGAGCTACAATGAGGATTCACCAGCACGAAACCAGGGATTAAAGGGTTAAATTATGACAGTTGGTTGCACAAACCTGGTTTGTAATCCCTTGGGTCTGGAAGACCAAGGAGCAATCTGACTGAGGGTTTTAAATTATTGGGAGGGTTTGATGGGGGAGGTGGAGAGAAACTATCTCCTCTGGCGAGGGAGTCCAGAACAAGATAGGCATCTTAGAGCCAAGCCGTTCAGGGGCCATGTTGGAAAGCACTTGCTGCAAAGACAGCCATGTTGCTGAAGCTTTTTGTCTTGCACTCATCAGGACAAATGCAAGAATGCCAAATTTCAAACCATCACAGCAGTTTATACCACAGGAGAAACGAGTGCTGATTGGTTGAAACGACATGCGTTCACACACAGGGACACCTTCTCTGCAGGAAAAAGGAATACGTTCGAGTCTCCTGCCTTTTTTGATTTACCAGGGGCTTGGGAAGCCTGTAGCTCCTCGTGGCTATCGCCATGGCAATGCCCCAGCCAATCAGAGTCGACTCGCCAACCAATCAGCAGCCTTTTCTCCCGTGGTATAAATTGTGGTGATGGTTTGAAATTTGGCATTCTTGTGTTTGTCCTGATGAGTGCGAGACAAAAAACTTCGACATGCTTCTCCTTGCAGCAAGATTCAAACACCAAGGGGAATGGAAATCTGGAACTCTCCCCCCTCACCCCGCCCCCCCCCACCCACTCACCACCACCAACACCCCCCCCACCCCCCCACCCCCCCACCCCCCGTCCCACCGAAGGAAAACTCTTTGGCTGAAGTGGAGTAAATTAAAAAATGTTTGGACTGAGATCGATAGATTTTTTTGTTGGGTGAGTGTGTTGAAGGGTATTAGAGTCAAGGTGGGCAAATGGAGTTGAGGTGCAGGTCAGCCATGCTCTAATCGATTGGCAGGGCAGGGCTCAAGGGGCTGAATGGCCTCCTCCTGTTCCCAACCCTGACTGACAGTTTGCTTTGTGTTAATCCTCTGTACGCAGTCCCAGGGAGGGAGAGGGCTGCTTTCCGTCTCTGGGTAATAATCGCGGTGATGGTCCCTCAGGGAGATTCACTTGGCAGTCGTCAGAGAGGCTCCTTGGCTCCAATTCAAAGCAATCGCGGAGGTGAAGGGCCACACTGTGACTGACACATGTTCCATCTCCCAGAGAAAGATCTTTATCCCACTCCTGAGGACTGTGTGCAAAACGTTGATCCTTTTCACTGTCAGGGTGTTGTTGGAATATACCCTCAGTGCTAAATTTCACATGAGTTTTGCAAATCAGTTTAAACTGTAAAGTGCTCGAGGTATCTTTAGAGGAGGCTCTCCCCCTGGTGGACGCTCAACTCCAGCAACTCAAATTCTTGGCCTTGGTATCTCAACATAACTCATTCTCCCCCTGAATGCGCAGAACACTTCCACAGGCGCCCAACCCATCCAAATGACCATTCTACATCTGGGAGAGGCAGGAGATATTCATCCACGGGGGGCATCACAGTCAAGCACGGATCCCCCAACACTCACACGGGATATCGGGACCAGGACTGGGAGAGAGCGTCTCTGAAGTGAATATTCCAGTTCTTAATTAACTGGTCCAGTAACATGATCACTATGTTACTGTACATAAATGAATAAACACCCCCCCCCACCCCGCCCCAGCCGGCAGCTGCACATTTGTTGAAACACATTAAGCAACAGTGAAAAGGAGCCTAGAAGTTTTTAATTTTAAGATCATTCTATCTTTTTCTAATTTGTTAACTGGAAATGTCCAGCACTTTCTTGTGACAATGCAATTGGAATGGGATTTTAATGACCTGCAGTTTAACATCTTAACACTTTAAAGTCCCCTCCCCATTAACCTCCCACTCCACTGTCCTCTCTCCCATGAAGAAAGGAAGGATTTTAAAACGAGTGGTGAAAAGGTTCAGCATTTAATAGAACAGAAGCCATTCCTTTAATCCTGAAACTTGATTAACATTCAGAGATTTTAACAAGTGCCCTTGATGAACAGGCTCAGGTTGCTATGGCAATTGTATTTCATGCAAGCAGAATAATTATGGGTTATATTGAGACACACTCACGACTTAAGAGGTACTTTGCATTGGAAATGGAATTGGTTCAAGCATCTCTTAAACTGTTTCATGCTAATGTTCCAAACACTTACTGTCACCACATAGTGATATCAGAGTATTTGTGTGTGTGTGTGTGTGTGTGCGTGTGTTAGTGTGAGTGTATCTGTGTGTGTGCATGTGTGTGTGTGTATGTGTGTGTATGTTGGCATGTGTGCATGTACGATTATGCTGTGTCTGTGTATCTGTGTGTGTGTATATGTATATGTGCATGGGTATTCTGTATGTATGTTAGTGTGCATTAATGTGTTTGTGCATGTGTGTGAGCATGTGTGTGAGTGTGCATCTATGGGTGAGTATGAGTGTGTATGTGTGAGCATATGAGTGTGAGGATGTGTGCATGTGTGTGTATTAGCTTGTGTGTGTGTGTGTGTGTGTGTGTGTGTAATGGATTTGCTAGAATTAACGCATCATGAAGATCAATCCTATCCTTGCTGGATATAAACGTACTGGTTAGTGGGAGTCATCAAGTGTGGGAGCCCTGGCTGGGAGGACCTGATCTGGAAAGTCCCAATCTTGGTGGACCAGACCTGGGAGGTCCAAGTCTGGGAAGGCCAGATGTGGTAGGTCCTGGTCTAGGAAAACCTGAAATGGGATGTCTGAATCCTGGAGGTCCTGGTTCTGGAGGACCTGATCTGGGAAGTCCTGGTCTGGAAGGTCCTGATCCTGGAAGTCCTGGTCTGGAAGGTCCTGATCTGGGACGTCCTGGCCTGGAAGGTCCTGATCTGGGAAGTCCTGGTCTGGAAGGTCCTGATCTAGGAGGACCTGATCTGGGACGTCCTGGCCTGGAAGGTCCTGATCTGGGAGGACCGGATCTGGGAGGACCGGATCTGGGAGGACCGGGTCTGGGAGCACCGGGTCTGGGAGCACCGGGTCTGGGAGGACTTGATCTGGGAAGACCTGATCTGGGAGGACCTGATCTGGGAGGACCGGGTCTGAGAGGATCTGATCTGGGAGGATCTGATCTGGGAGGACCGGGTCTGGGAGGACCTGATCTGGGAGGACCTGATCTGGGAGGACCTGATCTGGGAGGTCCTGATCTGGGACGTCCTGGACTGGGTGGACATTTTTTCAATACAAGGAACATGACAACAGGCAATGTTCTGCAATCTTGATCAAGTTGTGAGGTGCCTCTGGAATGATCCCTTTCCCCCTAATTCTCTACAATGCAGTAGATTCATATCAGTGAACTCTTTGTTACTTGAAAGCTGTAGATTCTGAATTTATTGATCAAGGTATAGCCTGAAGACCATGAATAGAGAGATATTCACACTTATTACTGTCTGATATCAGCTCATAGTAAAACAGAATTCTTCACAGTGGGAATCAAGAGGAAGCAGCTTGATCCATTGGGATTGTGTACAATGGGAGTGAATGGGATTTGATCTATTGGGATTGTGTACAATGGGAGTGAATGGGACAGGGTTTGATCCATTGGGATTGTGTATAACGGGAGTGGATGGGATTTGATCCATTCGGATAGTGTACAATGGGAGTGAATGAGATTTGATCTATTGGGATTGTGTATAATGGGAGTGGATGGGATTTGAACTATTGGGATTGTATACAATGGGAGTGAATGGGACAGGGTTTGAGCCATTAGGATTGTGTACAATGGGAGTGAAAGGGACAGGATTTGATCCATTGGGATTCTGTACAATGGGAGTGAATGGGACAGGGTTTGATCCATTAGGAAAGTGTACAATGGGAGTGGATGGGATTTGATCTATTGGGATTGTGTACAATGGGAGTGAATGGGACAGCGTTTGATCCATTGGGATTGTGTACAATGGGAGTGGATGGGATGGGGTTTGGTCCACTGGGATTCAGTATGATGAGAATTCCACCATGGCAGCTGGTGGAATTTTTGATTCTATTAATACATTTGGGAAGATAAAACTAGCCTCAATAATGGTGACCATGACAGCTATCATCATCGAGCGTTGTAAAAACCCATCTGGTTCACTAATGTCCTTAGGGGAGGAAATCTGCCATCCTTACCCGGTCTGACCTACATGTGACTCCAGACCCACAGCAATGTGGTTGACTCTTAACTGCCCTCTGAAATGGCCGAGCAAGACACTCAGTTCAAGGGCAATTAGGGATGGGCAACAAATGCTGGCCTTGCCAGCGACACCTGCATCCCATGAAAGATAAAACCCAACATTTTGGACACAGCCTCACAAATAGCAGTGAGCAAATGAGAAGTTAATCTGGTTTTCTTTTGGTGTTGACTGAGGCAAAAATGTCAGCTGGGAATTGTGTCCAATTCTGGGCAGCGCACTTGAGGAAGGATGCCAAGGTGCGGAGTTAATTTACTGGAATGGTAGCAGGAATGAAGGACCTCAGCAAAGTGGAGATGCTGGAAAAGCTGGGATTGTTCTCCTTCGAGCAGAGAGCTTAAGAGAAGATTTGATAGAGGTGTTCAAAATCATGCAGGATCTTGATAGAGCAAATAAGGAGAAACTGTTTCCCATGGGGTAAACAGACAAATGCAAACAGGAAATGCTGGAAATAATCACAGCAGATCTGGCAACATCTGTGGAGAGAGAAACAGAGTTAAACTTTCAGGGTGGTGACTCTGTCATCGCAACTGTAAGTGCGAAAGCCAACATGAGGAGAGAGAAACTATGTAGAGAGTCGTTATTTGGAACACGCTACCTGAAAGGGGAGTGGAAGCAGATTCAGTAGGAACTTTCAAAAGGGAATTGGATAAATGCTCGTAAGAAAAAAAATACAGAGACATGGGGAAAGAGAGCAGAGGGGGTGAAACCAATTGGATAGCTTTTTCAAAGAGCCATCATAGATGTGATGGGCTGAATGGCCTTCTTCTGTGCTGTATCATGTTATGAGATTGTGCCACTAGATTCCTTAAGCTCCGCCTGAGTGGTAGATAGGGGCTTTGCCACTGTATTCGACACACGGCCACATCTCTCTCACTTCAGCACTCCCTCGGGGCTAGGCTTGACACCCAAATTCTGGGGTGGGGCTTAAGCCAATGATCAAACGACTCAGTGACAAGGGTGCTCCTGAGAGAGCCAAGCCAACACTGAAAGCAGGAGGGGGGGGGGTGGTCAGGGTAGCGAAGGTAACCAACACAGTCATCCGAATCTGTTTGGGCAGGGAGAGAATTCAGGGGTCCGTGATTCTGGTCTTCAGTCCTTAAAATTGCAGGGGCTCATGTCCTTCATAAGCAACCAGTTCAACATTGGGAAACGAGATCTGGTTCGATGTTCCTCAGTTCCGTCTCCTCGCTTCTTGACTGCCACAGGGTAAGGTCACGGACCTGGCTCTGTCATCGCTCTCTGTCTCAGCTCCTTTCTCTTTGGTTTCTACCTCCCCTGGGAAAGAACCACAAAATAATAATGAGAAAGATGTAATCGTGTTGCCATAGTAACAATGTCCCAGGCTTCTGGTCCAGCTGTTCAGCTTGGAACACAAGTGGCAGAGGGAGCTTTATAGAGGTGAACAGAAGGTACTTAACACAACTTCTGTGCTTGGCGACCTACATTGGCTCCTGGTCCGGCAATGCCCTGATTTTAAAATTCTTTTCCTTATTCTCGGATACCACCCCCCCCCCCACCCCCCCCCCCCCCCAGCCCCCCATAGCCTCGCACCCCCCACCACCCCTCCCCCCTCTCTCTCTGTAACCTCCTGCAGCCCCTCAACCCTCCGAGATCTCTGCGCTCCTCCAATCCTGGCTCCTTAAGCACGTTCCCGATTTTAATCACCATGCCGTTGGCTGGGCCTTGACCTCTGGCGTTCCCTCCCTCAACCTCTCCCGCTCCCTCTCTCCTCCCTTAAGAGGCTCTTTAAAACCGACCTCTTTGACCAAGCTTTGTGTCACCTGTCCCAGTATTTACTTACATAGGCTCGGTGTTGAGTTGGAAACGGTTTGGTAACGCTCCTTGGGCTGTTCTACTACATCAAAGGCGCTATATAAATGCAAGTTGTTGCTTTTGAGCGAGAACGCTGATCTCCAAGTGAAGTATTAATCGATACCCTAAAGTAGCAGCAGCAGCGGCAGGGAGATGGGGTGAGGATAAGGAAGGGCAAGTTTAACGCAGACGTTGCTTCTTTAAGCTGGGTGGGGCCCACAGCTGGAACAGATTTCCATGAAGCGCGATCAAGGCCAGGCCACAGCTGGAATTCGTGATGGGGAGACAATCAGATTTGGGATTCCGAAAACATGTGACCCAAAAGGGACTGAGGGGGGTTCAGGTAACAACCCAATCCTGTAGCGATTACTCAGGGGTGATCTCAGGGAGCGTTTCATCCCACAAAGCGGACTGGGAACCTGGAACACTCTCCGTCCACACCCCACACATCACCCACACCCACACCCCACACCCACACCCCACACCCTACACACACCCCACACCCACACATCACCCACACCCACACCCCACAACCCACACATCACCCACACCCCACACATCACCCACACCCCACACATCACCCACACCCACACCCCACACCCCACACATCACCCACACCCTACACACACCCCACACCCCACACATCACCCACACCCCACACATCACCCACACCCCACACATCACCCACACCCACACCCCACACTCCACACATCACCCACACCCCACACATCACCCACACCCCACACATCACCCACACCCCACACCCCACACCCCACACATCACCCACACCCACACCCCACACCCCACACATCACCCACACCCACACCCCCACACCCCACACATCACCCACACCCCACACATCACCCACACCCCACACATCACCCACACCCCACACACACCCCACACCCCACACACACCCCACACACACCCCACACCCCACACATCACCCACACCCCACACACACCCCACACCCCACACATCACCCACACCCCACACACACCCCACACCCCACACACACCCCACACATCACCCACACCCCACACATCACCCACACCCCACACACACCCCACACCCCACACACACCCCACACATCACCCACACCCACACCCCACACCCCACACACACCCCACACATCACCCACACCCCACACATCACCCACACCCCACACACACCCCACACCCCACACACACCCCACACCCCACACATCACCCACACCCCACACACACCCCACACCCCACACACACCCCACACCCCACACACACCCCACACACACCCCACACATCACCCACACCCCACACATCACCCACACTCCACACATCACCCACACCCACACCCCACACCCTACACACACCCCACACCCCACACATCACCCACACCCCACACCCCACACTCCACACATCACCCACACCCCACACCCCACGCATCACCCACACCCCACACATCACCCATACCCCACACATCACCCACACCCCACACACACCCCACACCCCACACACACCCCACACATCACCCACACCCACACCCCACACCCCACACACACCCCACGCACACCCCACACCCCACACACACCCCACACCCACACCCCACACATCACCCAAACCCTCACCCCACACCCCACACACCCCACACCCCACACATCACCCACACCCCACACATCACCCACACCCCACACACACCCCACACCCCACACACACCCCACACACACCCCACACATCACCCACACCCCACACACACCCCACACCCCACACACACCCCACACATCACCCACACCCCACACACAACCCACACCCCACACACACCCCACACATCACCCACACCCCACACACAACCCACACCCCACACACACACCACACACACCCCACACATCACCCACACCCCACACACACCCCACACCCCACACCCCACCCACACCCCACACCCCACACATCACCCACACCCCACACCCCTCACCCCACCCACCCCACACCCCACACATCACCCACACCCACACCCCACACCCCACACACACCCCACACCCCACACACACCCCACACACACCCCACACCCCACACATCACACACACCCCACACACACCCCACACATCACCCACACCCCACACACACCCCACACATCACCCACACCCCACACACACACCCCACACCCCACACATCACCCACACCCCACACACACCCCACACACACCCCACACCCCAAACACACCCCACACATCACCCACACCCACACATCACCCACACCCCACACCCTACACACACCCCACACACACCCCACACATCACCCACACACCACACACAGCCCACACACACCCCACACCCCACACATCACCCACACCCCCACACACACCCCACACCCCACACACACCCCACACTCCACACATACCCACACCCCACACATCACCCACAACCCACACACACCCCACAAATCACCCACACCCCACACATCACCCACACCCCACACACACCCCACATCCCACACCCCACACCCCACACCTCACACACACCCCACATCCCACACACACCCCACACCCCACACATCCCCCACACATCACCCACACCCCACACATCACCCACACCCCACACACACCCCACACCCCACACCCCACACACACCACACACCCCACACACACCCCACACCCCACACACACACACACCCCCACACACACCCCACACCCCACACACACCCCACACCCCACACATGACCCACACCCCACACTCCACACTCCACACTCCAAACCCCACACACACCCCACACACATCCCACACCCCACACACAATCCAAACCCCACCCACACCCACACCCCACTGACACCCCCACACCCCACACACACCCTACACCCCACACACACCCCCACACCCCACCCACACCCCACCCACACCCCACACCCCACCCACACCCCACCCACACCCCACCCACACCCCACACCCCACCCACACCCCACACCCCACACCCCAAACCCCACCCACACCAACACCCACACCCCACACCCCACCCATACCCCAACTACAACACACTCCACACCCCACACACACCACACACACCACACCCCACACACACCCCACACCCCACACACACCCCACACCACACCCCACCCACACCCACACACACCCCACACCCCACACCCCAAACCCCACCCACACCCACACCCCACACCCCACCCCACACCCCACACACACCCCACACCCACCACACCCCAAACCCCACCCACACCCACACCCCACACCCCACCCCACACCCCAACCACACCACACCCCACACCGCAAGCACATCCCACACACACCCCACACACACCCCACACCCCAAACCCCACCCACACCCACACCCCACACCCCACCCACACCCCAACCACACCACACCCCACCCACACCCCACACACAACCCCACAGCCCACCCACACCCCACCCACAACACAGCCCACACCCCACCCACACCCCACACACACCTCACACCCCACATACACCCCAGACCCCACCCACATGCCAAACCCCACCCACACCTCACCCACACCCCACACCTCACCCACATCCCACACCACACCCACACCCCATACACACACCCCACCTACACCCCACCCACACCCCACACCCCATACCCCACACCCTAAACCCCACCCACACCCACACCCCACCCACACCCCGTCCACACCCCACCGACACCCCACCCACACCCTACCCACACCCCATCCACACCCCACCCACACCCTACCCACACCCCATCCACACCCCACCCACACCCTACCCACACCCCATCCACACCCCACCCACACGCCAAACCCCACCCACACCTCACCTCACCCACACCCCACACCCCATACACAACCCACACCCTACACCCTACACACACCCCACCCACCCCAAACCACACCACACCTACACCCCACACCCCACCCACACCCCACCCACACTCCAACATACACCCCACATACCACCCCAAACCACACCCCACACCCCACCCACACCCCACCCACACCCCACCCACACCCCACCCACACCCCACCCCACACGCCAAACCCCACCCACACCTCACCTCACCCACACCCCACACCCCCATACACAACCCACACCCTACACCCTACACACACCCCACCCACCCCAAACCACACCCCACCCACACCCCACCCACACCCCACCCACACTCCAACACACACCCCACATACCACCCCAACCACACACAACACCCCACACCCCACCCACACCCCACCCACACCCCACACCCCAACCCACACCCCACCCCACACACCACCCACACCCCACATCCCACCCACACCCCAACCCACACCCCACCCCACACACCACCCACACCCCACATCCCACCCACACCCCAATCCACACCACACACCCCACACACCACCCACACCCCACCCCACACCCCACATACCCACACCCCACACCCCACCCACACCCCACCCCACACACCACCCACACCCCACCCCACACACCACCCACACCCCACCCCACACCCCACACCCCACCCCAAACACACCCAACCCAAACTCCACCCACACCACACCCACATCCCAACCATACCCCACATCTCACCCTCACCCCACACATCACCCCACTCCCCACACCCCACCCCACACCCCACCCCAACCACACCCCACACCACACCCCACCACAACCACACCCCACACCCCAACCCACACCCCACACACCACACACCACCCACACCCCAACCACACCCCATGCCCCACCCACACCCCACACCCCACCCCACACCCCACCCACACCCCACGCCCCACCCACACCCCACACCCCACCCCACACCCCAACCCACACCCCACACCCCACACCCCACCCCACACCCCACCCACACCCCACGCCCCACCCACACCCCCACACCCCACCCCACACCCCAACCCACACCCCACACCCCAACCCACACCCCACACCCCAACCCACACCCCACACCCCAACCCACACCCCACCCCACACCCCAACCCACATCCCACCCCACACCGCAGACACCACCCACACCCCACCCCACACCCCACCCCACAGCCCACACACCACCCACACCCCACCCCACACCCCACCCACACCCCATACCCCAAACACACCCAACCCAAACCCCACCCACACCCCACACCCCACCAACACCCCACCCACACCCCACACACACCCCACACCCCACCCACACCCCACCCACACCCCACCCACACCCCACCCACACCCCACCCACACCCCACACACACCCCACACCCCACCCACACCCCAACCCACACCCCACACACCACCCACACCCCACACACCACCCACACCCCACACCCCACCCCACACCCCACACACCACCCACACCCCACCCAACACACCACCCACACCCCACACCCACCCATACCCCACACCCCACCCACACCCCACCCCACACCCCACACCCCACCCACACTCCACACCCCAAACACACCCAACCCAAACCCCACCCACACCCCACACCTCACCCCAACCACACCCACACCCCACACCCCACACATCACCCCACTCCCCACACCCCACCCCACACCCCACCCCACACCCCACCCCAACCACACCCCACACCACACCCCACCGCAACCACACCCCACACCCCACACATCACCCCACTCCCCACACCCCACCCCACACCCCACCCCACACCCCACCCCACACCCCACCGCAACCACACCCCACACCACACCCCACCGCAACCACACTCCACACCCCAACCCACACCCCACACCCCACCCCACCCACACCCCACGCCCCACCCACACCCCACACCCCACCCCACACCCCACCCACACCCCACCCCACACCCCACCCACACCCCACACCCCAACCCACACCCCACACCCCACACCCCAACCCACACCCCACCCCACACCCCACACACCACCCACACCCCACACCCCAACCCACACCCCACCCCACACCCCACACCCCACCCACACCCCACACCCCAAACACACCCAACCCAAACCCCACCCACACCACACCCACACCCCAACAATACCCCACATCCCACCCACACCCCACACCCCACCCCACACCCCACCCCACACCCCACACCCCACCCCACACCCCACCGCAACCACACCCCACACCCCAACCCACACCCCACACACCACCCACAACCCCACATCCCACCCACACCCCAACCCACACCCCACACCCACCCACACCCCACCCCACCCCACACCCCACATCCCACACCCACCCACACCCTACACCCCACCCACACCCCAACCCACACCCCACACCCACCCACACCCCACCCCACACCTCACACCCACCCCACACCAACCCACACCCCACCCACACCCCACCCACACTCACATCCCACACCCTACCCACACCCACCCACACCCCACCCTATACCCCACACCCCACCCCACACCCCAAACCCCACCCCACACCGCACACACACCCCACACCCCACAACCCACCCACACCCACCCACACCCACCCACACCCCACACCCCAATCCACACCCCACACCCCACCCACACCCCACCCACACCCCACACCCCACATCCACCCACACCCACACCCACACCACACCCCACACCACACCCCACACCACCCACACCCTACATCCACACCCCACACCCCACACCACACACACCACACCCCACACCCCACCCACACCCCACACCCCACACCCCCACACCCACCCCCACACCCCACACCCACCCCCCACATCCACACCCCACACCCCACACCCCACACCCCACACACCACACCCACCCACACCTCACACCCCACACACCACACCCACCCACACCTCACACCCCACACCCCACACCCACCCACACCCCACACACCACACCCACCCACACCCCACACCCCACACCCCACACCCACCCACACCCCACATCCCACACCCACCCACACCCCACACACCACACCCACCCACACCCCACACCCCACACCCCACACCCACCCACACCCCACACACCACACCCACCCACACCCCACACCCCACACCCACACCCCACACCCCACACACCACACCCACCCACACCCCACACCCACCCACACCCCACATCCCACACCCACCCACACCCCACACCCCACACCCATACCCCACACCCCACACACCACACCCACCCACACCCCACACCCCACACCCACCCACACCCCACACACCACACCCACACCCCACACACCACACCCACCCACACCCACCCACACCCCACACACCACACCCACACCCCACACACCACACCCACCCACACCCACCCACACCCCACGCCCCACCAATCACCATGCTCCCAAAAATATTTTGAGTTGCGGATCAATTTGAAAACTTCAAAACTGAAATTGTTTTTCATAAATAAAAGCAAAACACTGAGGGTGCTGGAAATCTGAAATAAAAACGGAAAGTGCCGGAAATACTCAGTAAGTCTGGCAGCATCTGTGGGGAGAGAGAGACAAACATTTTGGAGAATTCCTTCTTTCATGGGATGTGGGCTTCCCTGGCCCATCTCTAATTGCCCTTGAACGGAGAGGCTTGCTCAGCCATTTCCGAGGGCCTGGAGTCACACATAGGCCAGACCAGGTATGGACAGCAGAGTTCCGTCTCTGAAGGGGCTTAGTGAACAGGATGGGTTTTTAATGACATCTGATGATAGTTTCACAGTCACCCTTACTGACACTAGCTTTCAATTCCAGGTTTCATTGGATGAGTTTTTAAACTCAACCAACTGCAATGGTGGGACTTGAACCCACACCCCCCAGTGGGTTGGCTGGGCCTATAGATTACTAACCCAGTGACATTACCACTACACCACCATCTCCCTTCTAATAGAGTTAAATATGACTCTTCTTCAGAACAGGATAAGACTTTGAAGATGAGTCATATTGGGCTCGAAACATTGACTGTTTCTCACTCCACAGATGCTGCCAGACCCGCTGCGTTTCTCCAGTGTTTTCAGAGGTTGTTAGACAAGGATATTAAAGTGTTGCAGAGCCAGAATTGAGGTACAGGGTAACCGTGATCTAACTGGACGGTGGAGCAGGCTCGAGGGGCTGAGTGGCCTCCTCCTGTTCCTAAGTTCCTCTGCACGATCTTTTTCTCTGTGGCCTCCATTGCAGGGTATTGCAGAGAACGGAGAGCCCTTAGATGGCAGTGATGTCTTATTCAGTAATCCATTGGTAACAAGGGTGGAATTGGAGCTGATCTTGCCTGGAATCATTTAGAGTCATGCATGAAAGTTGGTCATTTGGTTAAGATGCAATATAGATGGTGAGCAGGAGAGGGGGGTAGAGAGGGAGGGCAGGGGAGCAGGGGAAGGACAGGGAGGGATCGAAAGAGATGGTGGGGGGAGGAAGGGGAGGGAAGGGAGGGGGTGTTCAGCCATAATGCTGCGGCCACCTGGCCTCCTCTCGCTTTTTACTTTTGTACCTTTGTACGAAACTGTTATCTGCATTGGGCCTCCATCTTTGCAAAGACAGGATGGTTACAGCACAGAGGGAGGCCATTTGGCTCATCCGGCCTGTGCTGGCTCTCTGCAGGTGCCTCTCAGCTCGCCCCATTCTCCTTCCCTCTCCCTGTAGCCCTGTAAAGATTTTCCAATTGGCAGGTCATTCAATCCCCTTTTGAAAGCTGCAATTGAATCCACCACACTCTCAGGCAGCGCATTCCAGACCCTGACCACTCACTGTGTGAAAAAGTTTCTCCTCATGTCACCTTATTCCTTTTACCAATCACCTTAAATCTATGACCTCTTATTCTCGATCCTTCCGCCAATGGGAACAGTTTCTCCCCATTGACTCTGTCCAGGCCCCTCATGATCTTGAATACCTCTATCAAATCTCCTCCAAACTGCCTCTTCTCCAAACAGAACAGTCCCAGCTTCTCCAATCTATCCACATAACTAAAGTACCTCATCCCCAGAACCGGTCTCATAAATGTTCTCTGCACTCTCTCTAAACGCCTTCACATCCTTTTTAAAATAGGAAGATGTGGGAGAATCACTGGAGAGGAGGAGGAACAGAGATAATCTCAGTATCGCACAATAACCATTCCTCGAGTGCACTCCACTGATTTATTCATTCATGGGATGTGGGCATCACTGGCTGGGCCAGCATTTATTGCCCATCCCTAATTGCCCCTTGAGAAGGTGGTGGTGAGCTGTCTTCTTGAGCCGCTGCAGTCCATGTGGTGTAGGTACACCCACAGTGCTGTTAGGGAGCGAGTTCCAGGATTTTGACCCAGCGACAGTGAGGGAACGGCCGACATATTTCCAAGTCAGGATGGTGAGTGACTTGGAGGGGAACTTCCAGGTGGTGGTGTTCCCATCTATCTGCTGCCCTTGTCCTTCTAGATGGTAGTGGTTGTGGGTTTGGAAGGTGCTGTGTAAGGAGCCTTGGTGAGTTGCTGCAGTGCATCTTGTAGATGGTACACACACTGCTGCTACTGTGTGTCGGTGGTGGAGGGAGTGAATGTTTGTGGATGTGGTGCCAATTAACTGAGCTGCTTTGTCCTGCGTGGTGTCGAGCTTCTTGAGTGTTGTGGGAGCTGCGCTCATCCAGGCAAGTGGGGAGTATTCCATCATACTCCTGACTTGTGCCTTGTAGATGGTGGACAGGCTTTGGGGAGTCAGGAGGTGAGTTACTCGTCGCAGGATTCCCAGCCGCTGACCTGCTCTTGTAGTCACAGTATTTATATGGCTGGTCCAGTTCAGTTTCTGGCCACTAGTAACCCGCAGGATGTTGATAGTGGGTGTTGGGGGTGGGTGTGTGGCAGAGGGGTGAGGGATGGGGGGTGGGGGTGGGATTCAGATTGAAAACTGCCAGTTGATGGTTCTGGTTATGTCACTATGCCGGCTCCCCAGGATCCTTCTCTCCGACCCTCCCGACCTCTCGGTTAGGAGCCTCCTTAATTGAAACCACCAACCATTCCTACCTTGTTGTGAGGTGTCACCGGGCTCTGGGTTGTTTCCACTCGGGCTGTCTGTCTTGCTGCTTGCCTCGCAGAAGGTGTCCTCATCTTCGCAGCAGCTGAATCCTTCTGGTGGCCAACGCAACTCTCCGCTCTCCACCTCCCCCGTGTCTGTCAGCTCCACAACAATCGAAGGCAGGCGACCTTTGATCCTCCTGCAGCACTCATCAACACTCTCAAAGGGGTCTGGGAATATCTGCGTTGGAGGGAGGGAATGGGGGAGAGGAATAGGAAGACAGAAGGTGCCCTCAGATCACAATGGTTACCCACAGACTGCCTCACAAGGCCATAGGCTTAGCAATAAGGTGCAGAATTCCCGACTGATAGGGTTGTACCACACAAAAGGAGGCCATTCAGCCCATCGCACCTATGTTGGCTCTCTGAAAGAGTGAGCGACAGCCGCTTGCTAGTACGGGGTCCCTGTATATGAATGTGTGTCACCTAGCTACGCTCTTCCCCACTAGAGAAAACATTCTCCCTCCATTAGGCCGTCCCTCAGGCTTCTTTTTTCAAAAAGCAGCCCGGTCGGCCTACCCTTTCTTGATGCCTACACCAAAGACAGGGCCTCTGACAGTGCAGCACTTCCTCAGTACTGCCTGAGAGGGTCAGCCTAGATTTTTTTTTTTAAGTGCACGGGTCTCTGGAGCTGAGACTTGAACAGACAACCGGCTGAGTTTGAAGTAAGATTGCTGCCATATTGAGCTACGGCTCACAGGCTCGGTTGTAGGGGAGCCCTGATCCTATTCTCACCTGACTCCCGCAGGGCACGCACCTCCCAGCCAGAGCCAATGATCGGGAGTGGGAGGAACAGTGAGCCAGCTTATGGCCCTCTACACTCAGCCTATAATCGATAAACCTCACCGCCCTTGGGTCCCGTTTGGCTTAAAACTAATTGACCCATGGACAGACGGTTCCCCTTTAAGTGGGTCCCTGAAAGACAACACAGCTGAGCCGGTCCAAGTAACCCGAGACTCTTCATGTCAATTCCTCGGGCCAGATTTAGCCTCAATATTTTCTCTTAAGCGTGTCACCAACGCCCAGGGAGTTATTTTAATCTCGGTATAAATAACTGTCGCCTGCGTTAGTCACTGTTGGCTATCGAGAGCAATCAGATTCTGGAATCTTATTAACGTCACTGACAGGAGCAACAGCCAAAAACAAAATCCCCCTAAGCACTTATTAGTGTCACCATTAGCTACATGCCTAAGTTCCACAGTGACTTGCATTTATATAGCACCAGTAATGCAGTCAGAACGTCCCAAGTGCTGTACCAGGAGTGTTATCAGGACTAAATATGACACAGAGTCACATAAGGAGGTAATTTTTGTTTCATTCTTTCACAGGATGTGGGCCCAGCATTTATTGCCCATCCCTAATTGCCCCTTGAGAAGGTGGTGGTGAGCTGCCTTCATGAACCACCGCAGTCCCTGTGGTGTAGGTACACCCACAGTGCTGTTAGGGAGGGTGTTCCAGGATTTTGTCCCAGCGACAGTGAAGGAACGGCCGATATATTCCCAAGTCAGGATGGTGAGCGGTTTGGAGGGGAACTTGCAGGTGGTGGTGTTCCCCATGTGTCTGCTGCCCTTGTCCTGCTAGATGGTAGAGGTCGTGGGTTTGGAAGGTGCTGTCTAAGGAGCCTTGGTGAGGAGAGGTCTTAGTCAAAGAGGTCGGTTTTATAGAAGCATCTTAAAAGGAGGAGAGGTTTACATAGGGAATTCCAGAGCTTAGTGCTCTGGCTGCTGAAGGCATTGCTGTCACTGGTGGAGCAAAGACAATGGGGGGTGCACAAGAGGCCTGAATTGGAGGAGCACAGGGACCTCAGAGAGTTTCTTCCCCTGTATTCGTTCATGGGGTGTGGGCATTGCTGGCTTCACCAGCATTTATTGCTCATACCAATTGCCATTGTCCTTGTTCAGAGGGCATTTAAGAGTCATGTAGGCCAGACCAGGTGAGGTCAGCAGATTTCCTTCCCTAAAGGTCATTAGTGAACCAGATGGGTTTTTATGACAATCAGCAATAGTTCAATGGTCATCAGGCTTAAATTTTTTACTGGACTCAAATTCCACCATCTGCCATGATGGGATTATGAACCCAGGTCCCCAGAGCATGGCCCTTGTGTTTCAGGAGTGCTAGTCCAGTGACAATACCACTACGCCATCACCTCCCCCATATGTAGAGCTGGCGGAGGTTACAGAGATAGGCAGGGGTTGGAGCCATAAACGGTTTTGAACATTGGATGAGAATATTAAAATGGTGGTACTGCTTGAGTAGGAGCCAGTGTCAGTAAGCAAGCACTCGAACGAGACTCGGTGTGAGGTTGGATACAGGCAGAAGAGTTTTGAATGAGCTACGGTTTGCAGAAGCCTCGACATGGGAGGCCAACCTTGTGAAACATGGTCGCTTGGTGGTTGGTTATATTACTGAACCAGGCCTGTTCCTATGACCCACAGACATGG
This sequence comes from Isurus oxyrinchus, assembly GCA_026770705.1. NCBI lineage: Eukaryota > Metazoa > Chordata > Chondrichthyes > Lamniformes > Lamnidae > Isurus > Isurus oxyrinchus. The sequence goes on along the minus strand of JANJGN010000031.1, from coordinate 16,317,115 downwards.
GTTCAAATTCCACCACAGGGGCTGGGGAACTTAAATTCAATTGATTAAATTAACCTGAAATAATTGCAAAGAAAGTTAGCATTGGGTATGTTGGCCTTAGTGTTGTCAAAATCCATTTTTTTGGCTTACTCATGTCCTTTAGGGAAGGAAGTCTGTCATCATTACCCGGTCTGGCCTACATGTGACTCCAGACCCACAGCAATGTGGTTGACTGGAGTCATTACAGCACAAACGGAGGACACTTGGCCCATTGAGTTCATGCTAGCTCTCTGGAGTGCAGTCTAGTCAGTCCCATTCACCTGCTCAATCCTTGTAGCCTTCGGAGATGTTCGAGCAAGTTGTAGGCGTAACCTTCTCAAGGGCACTTAGGGATGGGCAATAAATGTTGGCCATACTCAGGTCCCATGAATGAATAAAACACGTGGATGCAGAGGAGTCACCTGTATTTAAATGGAGATGTTGCTAAAAAAGGAGTTATTTTGAAAGACTAAGATTTCTGCTCTAGTCTGAGCTGGGTTAATTCAGCCCAGTCAGGAATAGTGGTGAGGGCACTATACTCAGCCTCAGGACCTTGGGATAGGGAGGGAAGCAAAGAGGTCGACTTTGTACTCGTGCACAGTTAATGTTGTAAGTAGCCTCTCATCTCTGAGATCAGAAGGTTGTGGGTTCAAGTCCCACACCAGGAGGCTTGAAAGCAAAGATCTATGATACTGCACTCTGTACTGAGGGAGTGCTGCACTGTCAGAGGTGCTGTCTTTTGGATGAGACATTAAACCGCGGCCTTATCTGTGCTCCCAGGCAGGACTATTTCATGGAGCTGGCATAGACTTGATGGGCTGAATGGCCTCCCATTGTGGTGTAAGGACTCTAGTCAACCATGTGGCTGTGGCTCTCGAAACCAGGGTGGCACTATTTCGAGGAAGAGTTCACCCTGGTGTCCTGGACCAATATTTATCCCTCCACAAACATCACTAAAAACAGACAATCTGCATTGTTCGGGATGTTGTGAAAGAATTATGTAACAGTTTATGTCCACCTGAGAGGCCAGACAGGAGCGCAAGTTATCTAATCCGGAAAACTCTGACAGTGCAGCACTCCCTCAGCACTGAGAGTCAACTGGGAGGCTAATTAAGGCAGAGGTAGATAGATTCTTGTTAGGCGAGGGATTCAAAGGTTATCAGGGTGGGGGGGTGGTGGGCGGGGGGGGGGAGGGGGGTGGGGGGTGGGGTTAGGTGAGAACGTGGAACTCGAAGCACAAACAGACCATTATTGAATGGCGGAGCAGGCTCGAGGGGCTGAATGGCCTACTCCTGCTCCTATTTCGCCTGCTCATATCTATGATCTGTGGTTTGTTGTTGGTGGGGGAGGATGAGATGAGGAAGGAGGGGGGGGGGGTGAAAACAAAGCACGTCAAGAAAATGCCCACCGACGCTTACCTGGATGGGAAGGTGCTCCACGTTTTCTTTGAAGCTGACTTTTTCCATGCCGATTCTCGAGTAGGCGGCACGTGTACCCTGCTAGAAACAAAGAGAGCAGTGAAATGCCTCAGGGCTTCAACAACACTCCCCATTCCCACCGCCCCCTGCCCACAAGCTGCCACCTAACAATTGCTGGACTAATAATTTAGAGAAACCGAGTTCAAATCCCATCGGCAGAGCTTGAGTTCACTCACATCCTTCAGGGAAGGAAGTCTGCCACTTTTCCTGGCCTGCCCTACATGTGTGACTCCAGCCCCACATCAACATGGTTAACTCTCAACCGCACTCAGACGTGGCCCAGCAAGCCACTCGGTTGTGTCAAGCCGTGGTTCATGATGGAGGACCACCATCACCTTCACAGGGCAATTAGGGATGTCAATAAGTACCCGCCTTGCCAGCGATGCCCTCATCCCAAGAATGGATAATAAGATAAAGATGTACTATGCCAGCGTCGCTGTTACTTATTCTTCAAGATACGTTTGTGGGAAGAGCTGCAATGTTACACTTGTAGGAGAATAGCTGATCAGGTACGTTCTGTGCAATGCAAGTCCAGCAGCTACATGAAGAAACGGTGAAAGATTTCACGCTACAGAAACTGTGGAAAACCATCATTGAAGGATGGCCTGATTCAATTCAGCATGTCTACGAACACGTGAGACCATTTAGGCCCAATCAGGATGAGCTAGGCCGGGGAGTCATTTTTAAAGACAGGCAGGTCGTCATCTTTGTGACCTGATATTCTTCAACAACTTCTTCACTCACACATGGGCATAGATTGGACAAGAAGGTTCGCAAGAGAGACAGTCTGTTGGCCGGGTATGAACAATGACACTGAAGTTGACATGTCTCGCTCTTCTTGACGCCAAGAGCAGATGCCAAGTCAGCACAAAGCACCATTGATTCCACATGAAGTTCCTACCCATCCTCGGTCCTGAATCACATCCGACCTCTTTCATGTCCATGGCACTGACTTCATCGTCATCGTCGACTACTTTACCAAATACCCCATTATTCAACAATTGCACAATTAATCCAACACAACTGTTGCGCACACTCTAAGTGCTATTTTCAGTTTATTCAATGTGCCTAGAGAGATCATCATGGATAGTGGTCTGAAACTTGTTGGTTAGTCATTTCTGCATCTGTTTGAGAAGTGTAATATTGATCACACTACTTCTTCTCCTCGTTACCTTAGGTCTAACAGCCTAGTTGAATGAATGATTCACATGGTGAAATCCCTAATTCTCAAATGTAGACAGACCAAGCAAGATCTACACATTGCAATGGTACCTCTGACAGCAACACTTTTAAGGACAACAATTCCATCACCTGCAGAGCTCATGTTTGGCAGACCAGTGAGTACCAATTTACCCACTCTTACCCATTGTATTCTCTCAGAAACTAGAGAGCAACTTTTAAAGCTGCAAGAGATGAAGACCAACATGCATGATAAAACGCAGAGCCAGAATTGCCAAGTTTGGAGTTGAGACGTCCAATTCACATCCAGGATCCCAGAGAAGGTGCATGGCAACCAGCCGAGGTGACAAGGATTTGTTGAGAATCAAGGTCCTATGAAGCCATTACACTCAAAGATGCAGCAGTGAGGCATCACCGAGGACAAATCAGATCCATTCCCGCTCCTCAACAACCGTATAGTCCAGTTGCTTCGAGGACAAGATCCCAAACACAAGCAGCATCAACATGCAAGAATGACAACTCCAGAGATCACTGTGAGCAGTTGAAGACACCTCCAGACAAGGTTACCATCACAAGATCTGGGTGTACCAGAAGATTACCTTTCCGCTTTAGAGACTCATGGATTCCTCAGTTCTATACGCTCATGTAATGGTAACTAAATATGAACATGTATTGTCAATAGTCATACTTCTTTGGAATGGGTGAAAATATCTTTAAAAAGAAAGGGGGATGTTATAACATCCCTCAGCACATTGTAATACCTAGGCCGGGATTTTCCAGCCCTGTCATGATGGGACATGCCATGGGAGATTTGGCGGCCCAGCCAAAAGTCCATTGGCTTTCGGCTGGACTGAACGATCCCAATGGTGGGCCTGCTGGGAAATCCCACCCCTAGTCCCAGCTATTCACAACCTAAATCAATGATTTGGATGTCGGGACCAAATGTAATATTTCCATGTTTGCCGATGACACAGAACTTGCTGGGAAAGTGAGTTGTGAGGAGGGTGCAAAAAGGCTTCAAGGGGATTTAGACTGACTAAGTGAGCGGGCAAGAACATGGCAGATGGATATTAATGCGGAAAAATGTGAAGTTATCCATTTTGGTAGGAAAAAGAGAAACGCAGAGTATTTCTTCAATGGCGAGAGATTGGGACGTGTTGGTGTCCAATGGGACCTGGCTGCCCTTGTTCATGAGTCACTGAAAGCTAACATATAGGTGCAGCAAGCAATTAGGAAGGCAAATGGTATGTTGGCCTTTATTGTTACGGGATCTGAATACAGGAATGAGGAAGTCTTGCCGTTGTATAGAGGCCTTGGTGAGACCACACCTAGAGTATTGTGTCCAGTTTTAGTCTCCATACCTAGGGAAGGATACACTTGCCATAGAAGGAGTGCAGCAAAGGGTCATCAGTCTGATCCCTAGGATGGTGGGATTGTCCTGTGAGGAAATATTGAGGAGACTGGGCCTCCATTCTCAAGAGTTTAGAAGAATGAGAGAAGTGTGCAAGATTCTTACAGGGCTCAACAGGGTAGATGCAGGAAGGATATTTCCCCTGGTTGGGGGCTCGAGAACGAGAGGACACAGTCTTAGAATAAACGGTAGGCCATTCAGGACGGAGATGAAGAGGGATTTCTTCTGTCAGAGGGTGGTAAATCTTTCGAATTCTCTACCCCAGAGGGCTACGGAGCCTCAATCGCTGAGTGTGTTCAAAGCAGAGGTTACTGGATTTCTAGATACTAGTGACATCAAGGGGCAAGGGCAAAGTGCAGGAAGATGGTGTGTTGGTAAAACATCAGCCATGACTTAATTGAATGGTGGAGCAGGCTCGAGGGGCCGAATGGCCTACTCCTGCTCCTATGTTCCTATGTTACCTCCTTAGGCAGCACCTTCCAAACCCACGACCATCACCATTTAGAAGGACAAGGGCAGCAGATAGATGGGAACACCACCACAACTGGAAGTTCCCCTCGAAGTCACTCAGCATCCTGACTTGGAAATATATCGGCCATTCCTTCACTGTCGCTGGGTCAAAATCCTGGAACTCCCTCCCTAACAGCACTGTGGGTGTACCTACACCACATGGACTGCAGCGGCTCAAGAAGGCAGCTCACCACCACCTTCTCAAGGGCAATTAAGGATGGGCAATAAATGCTGGGCCTAACCAGCGACGCCCACATCCCCTGAATGAATTTAAAAAAAGAGATGCATTCAGAGAGCATCTTCAAGTTTGATGTCAATGAAATTAACTTGTAGATCTAAGAATATATCTTCCGTTTTGGCTGGGTCAGGCAATCTGCTAAATGTGTCCGATGTGACCATCAAGTTACCGAATCTTTATGAAGCGACATTGCAACCTTGGAGATGCACAGGTCAACGGTTTGCAGCAAATCATCTCTTGAGAACAGCTCTACAATGGTGTAAAACTCAAAGTCACCAGCAGCGGAGCTGTCTGTGCTGTGCTCTGCCTTAAAGCAAAAGTGAAACCAAAACTGGATCGCGTGACATACTTTCCCTCTAGTCACGCTGCTGTCCCTTAAAGGCATAACTACACCCTGCGTGCTCCCCTCCCCCACCCACCATACTCCCCACCAGCAAGACACTTTCAACTCAGCCTCAAGAAGAATGAAATTTTGGAGAAATTAGAGTCGAGGGAAGGGCTGGGCAGAATGGAAAAAGGAGCGGGAATGGAAATTAAGTGAAGGAAGGGGTCAAACAGATGTGGAGAATAAAAATGGCCATAAAACGCAGGGGAGGAAGGGGGAAAACTGGGAAGGAAGGGATGAAGAGGGTAAACTAAAATGGAAGGGGAAAAAGTTCATTAATGGCAAGAAGAAAACAAGGAATAAGAACGAGGATAAAAAGGTTTAAGAAGAGGGATTGGATGAATGCTGCACATTAAATGCAATAAGATTACAAGAGTTTCTATGTTAGAAAATGGATTGAAGATTAGGATCGAATAAGACGTAGGAGCTGCCTGAAGGAGTATGGCTTACCTCAGTCCATGTCTTCGACACAGGTGCTGGGCTCTGGGTTTTGTCTCTCTCTCTTTCTCCGTCTCTCTCTCTCCTCCACTGCCACTGGGAATTGACTCTGTAGGAACCAGGTCAACACCAGGACCCGCAGATTACTCAGTACGACAGATATTCAATGGAGCAAGGAACAATCCTCTCGTGACCAGAAGGGAATTAAAACACAGTTCACCTACAGGACTAGGGACTGAAATATAATTGAGTGGCAGCTAACTTAAGTGCACCTCTATCAGCTATTTAAACCTGAACAGCTTCGTCTCTCAGTCTCACCCCCTCCCCTTCACTTTCACCCTTCCAATCTCTTTGTTGCCCTTTCGGTTCCACCTTGGTGCCTCTCTCAGTCTGACATTGCCTCTCTGTCCTGATCTGCTGTCTCTGTCTCCTGTCTGGTCTCTTTCTGCCTCTTCCTTTCTGTGTGTCCTTTTCGCTCCGTTCTGTACGTCTCTGCCTCTTGTGTAACTCTTTCCTTCTCTAGCTCACTTTATCTGTCTATTTTTATATTTCCTTCTCTCTGATGATGTACAAATCTGTCACCCTGTCTCTGTTACTAACTTGGTTCCTCTCTGTGTATTCCTGTGTCTTGCCTCAGCTATTGCTGTTGTTATATCTTTCTATCTCTGTGCCTGTTCTCTCTCTGTTTCGATCTTTGTGTGTCTCTCTCTCAGTCTCTCTCTCAGTCTCTCTCTCTCGCTCTCTGTCTTTCTGTCTTTAACCCTGTCTGTCTGTGTCTCTCTCTCTCTCTCTGTCTGTCTCTCTCCCTCTAACTCTGTCTGTGCCTCTCTCTCTAACTCTGTCTCTCACTTTAACTCAGTCTGTCTCTCTAACTGCCTCTCCCTACCTGTGTCTGTTTTTTTCTCTATATCTGTGTCTGTCTCTCTTTCTCTGTCATTCTGTCTGTGTCCCTCTCTGTCTATCTCTATCTTTGTCTCTCTCTCTCCATCTCTGTACCTATCTGTTTCCCTGCATCTGTCTCTCTCTCTGTGCCTGTCTGCCTCTCTCTCTCTGTCTCACACTCTCTACCTCTCCCTGCCCTGATGATGGGAGACTTGTGCGAGATGTCTGTCAGCTGCATAGCCTTTGCTATGCTCCAATAGGATTAATGCCTCCTTCGATTAATTCTGAGACAGTGGAAGAGCTAACAACTAGGGCTAGAGTCATGGATAATCCCAAAAGGAATTAAGACTTTGCCACTGTTTTAGCAGAAGGAAGAGGTAGAGATAGACAAAGCGACTTATACCTTAGGAACGACTGAACAGAATGTTTGAATGTGAAGCTGTCATGAGAAAGGAAGGTGAGTTTTGTAGTCTCTATGTTATTAAGAGTTCTGAAGCCGGTTTTGACTACAGATTGGACAAGGCACTGGGGTGACAGGTTGGAATGGGACAGGATTGGATATTACAAGTTTCAAGAGGACGCAGAGGCTGGCAAAATAATTAATATTTCATTCAGTTGGACTTAATATCCAATTTCTCAAGGCATTCCCATTAAACAGGACTTCATTAATAGTGATTAGAATAGAGGGATTGAAGCCTCAAGAAATATCTCATAAAAGGCCCTTGTTAACCAGTAAAAAAAAACAAGAATTGAGATTGTGGCAACAACCATTTGCATTTTTATAGCGCCTTTAATATCGTAAAACATCCAAGGCAGTTTGCAAAACAAAATTTGACACTGAACCTCAATAGGAAAGGCCTCACATTGCCCTATCTTTATCTCCTCCAGCCCCCTGACATCTCTGCGCTACCCTAATTCAGTCTTTGCGCGCATCCCCAGATTTTAATCGCACCACCACTGGTGGCCATGCCTTCAGCTGCCTGGGGCCCCAAGCTCTGGAATCCCCTCCCTAAACCTCTCCACGTGTGTCTCCTCCTAAGACACTCCTTAAAACTGACCACTTTGACCAAGCTTTTGGTCATCTGACCTGATATCTCCTTATGTGGCTTGGTGAAATATTTTGCTTTCCAATGGTCATGTGAAGCACCTTGGGATGTTTCATCAGGTTAAAGGAGGCTACAGTAATATAAGTTGTTGTTCAGATAGGTTTGGTCAAAAGGTAGGTCAAAAGAGCAGGAGAGAGAGGGAGAGTTGGAGAGGCTTAGGGAGGGAATTCCACGGCTTGAGGTCAAGGCAGTGGAAAGCACGGCCATCGATGATTGGACAGAAGAAAATCGCTCAGGAGGCCAAAATTGGAGGAGCGCAGTGATGTCGGAAGGCTGTCAGTCCAGAGGAGTTTACACAGACAGTGACGGCTAAAGGCCACGAGGGGGTTTGAACATAAGGAGAATTTTGAATTTGACGGCGGCGCAGTTGCATTCTCAGAATTGATCCCTGAACGCCCCATGGCGGAACTCGTGATGCAGGCTTCGGCACAGTGTAGGCCTTCAGGGTGCGGTCACTACACGCACACTATAAAGATGTGTGGGAGATGTAGCTTCTTTTGCCAGAGGCGCCATAGCAACACGAGAAATAGGAGCAGGAGTGGGCCATTTGGCCTCTTGAGCCTGTCCTGTAATTCAATAAGATCAAGGGTGACCTTCCACAGCAACTCTACTTTTCCACCCCATCCCCATATCGCGTGATTCCTGGTGCATCCAACAATCTATTGATCTCGGTCGTCAATATACTCAACAACTGAGCATCTACCCCTCTCTGGGATAAAGAATTCCAAAGATTCACAACCCCCCGAGTGAAGAAATTTCTCCTCACCTCGGTCTTAAATGTTTGGCCCTTCATCTTGAGACCGTGTCCGGTAGTTCTAGACCCTCCAGCCGGGGGAAGCGACTTCTCAGCACCTGCTCCGCCAAGACCTGTGAGAATCTTCTTCAGTCCCCACCCAACAGCAGCCTCGATATTAGGAAGACGGCTCATTGGACAGCTGTCCTTAGGATGTTGCTGCAGGCTAAACCTGAACATACGAATTAGGAGCAGTAGGCCATTCGGCCCCTCGAGCCTGCTCCGCCATTCAGCAAGAGCATGGCTGTTCTGATTGTGGCCTCAACTCCACATTCTGCCCCCCCAACAACTTCCCCCCCCCCCCCCACCCGCCACCCCGGTACCCTTTGACCTCTACCCCTGCCTTAAAAATATTCACTGACCCGTCCTCCGCCACTCTCTGGAGAAGAGAATTCCAAAGGTTCACGACCCTCTGAGAGAAAAAAATTCTCCTCATCTTTGTCTTAAATGGGAGACCCCTTATTTTTAAACTGTGCCCCCTAGTTCTAGGTCTCCCACAAGCGGAAACATCCTCTCAGCATTTACCCTGTCAAGACCCCTCAGGATTTTATATGTTTCAATAAGATCATCTCTCATTCTTCTAAACTCCAACGAAGGACCCAACCTATCCAATGTTTCCTCACGAGATAACCCCACCCCCACCCCTTCCTTAAGAAGAGTGAATATTCATATAATGGTCTCTTTCTCTCTCTCTCTTCATGATCCTCCCTCTTGCTAAGGGTCAGATGCAACGTTCTGCCAATTCCTTTGGCCGTAAGTGACTGTCTTTTTGGGACCGGCCTTCCTTGCTTAGTATGGATTGGTTCTCAGGAGAGTCCCAATCTTTTCCGAGGTGCCTGGCCTCAAATCCACCTTGTCAGGAGAATGTTCTGGATGAGTCCTACATCTTGCTTGTGTCCAGGGTTGCCAACTGTAGTTAAATGTATTCCTGGAGGTTCCATCACGTGACTCGCCCCCACACTCCAGCCATTAGTCGGCCAACACGTCCATCCTTGTGACGTATGGCCTTCCTACACCAATCGGAAAGCAAAATGATTCATTACCCAATTGGATGATGTTTGACTGTCAGTCAAACAGCCTTTTCCTCCACTTTCAATATTTTTATATCTGGTAAAGAGAAAGAAAATGACGGGAGAAAAACAATCATTTTTAATGCCCCAATGACTTTTCTCCAGGGTTTGATTGATCTCCAATTCCTGGAGACTCCAGGCCAATCCTGGGAGGGTTGGCAACCCTACTTGCATCGGCCTTCAAAGCTGCTGTTGTCTTGCTAGGATCGTCTGCCTTTTCCATCATTCCGGATTTCAAACACTTTGTGGGGGGGAGGGGGGGGGTGGCCTTCCCTATCCACAGCAGCCAAAGCTCTTGCCCAGTTTAGCTCCTCTGTGGAAGTGAGGTACCTGGGTGTGCCCGCTGCTGTGCGCAGTGCCCGCTGCTTGGGGTGGTCTATGTTGTGATATTGTGTGCGTGCTAATGCAGACAATGACCTGTACCTTTAAGAAGCTGCATAATGATATCACTATGACATCGCTGTGTGTAAGGTTGGAGGATAAAAGGAACGGTCTCCATGTTAGATATTCACTACTGCCTCTGATCACTACTGCTGATATTCACTACTGCTGATATTCACTACAGCCTGTGATCACTACTGCTGATATTCACTACTGCCTCTGATCACTACTGCTGATATTCACTACTGCCTCTGATCACTACTGCTGATATTCACTACTGCCTGTGATCACTACTGCTGATATTCACTACTGCCGATATTCACTACAGCCTGTGATCAACTACTGCAGATGTTCACTACTGCCTGTGTTCACTACTGCTGATATTCACTGCTGCCGATATTCACTACAGCCTGTGATCAACTACTGCAGATGTTCACTACTGCCTGTGTTCACTACTGCTGATATTCACTGCTGCCTCTGATCACTACTGCTGATATTCACTACTGCCAATATTCACTACAGCCTGTGATCACTACTGCCGATATTCACTACAGCCTCTGATCACTACTGCTGATATTCACTGCTGCCTCTGATCACTACTGCTGATATTCACTGCTGCCTCTGATCAACTACTGCAGATGTTCACTACTGCCTGTGATCACCATTATCTGTGATGGTATCAGTATGGCTTTATGCCTTATGGGTCAGGCAATCAGCCCATGTTTTCCTTTTATTCATTGGATGTGGACCACACTGGCTGGGTATCCATCCCTAATTGCCCTTGTCCCTAGGGCATTTAAGAGTCAACCACATTGCTGTGAGTCTGGAGTCACAAGTAGGTCAGACCAGCAGATTTCCTTCCCTAAAGGACGTTAGAGATGGGTTTTTACTATAATCAGCAAGGGTTTCATGGTCACTTTTGATTTCAGGTTTTTACTGAATTCAAGTTTCACCATCTGCAGTGAGTGGGATTTGAACCCAGGACCTCAGAGCATTGCCCTGGGTCTCTGGAAAACTAGCCCAGTGACAATGCCACTATGCCACCACCTCCCCTCAAGCTGTTAGTACCCAGGCTAGATTAAAGCCTGTGCAGAACTGTATCTAGCTGTTACTGGTAATAAACCTCATGTCATTGTGCTCAGCCAGAACCCTGGTCAGTCTCAATATCTTGCTTAGCATAAATAGCATAGAGACAGATCCCTTGAGTTCTCCATTGAAACTCTCAAAATATATAGTGGCAGCAGACTGTAAGAGATCAGGACAGTATAAGTGAGAGCTGAAGATGCTGGGGCACCAGTGAGCCTTTACCGCATTCGAAGCCAGAGTGTGCAACTCGCAATAACTCGGGGGGATTCATTCAATCACAGAAACCCCCACCATTCTCCCAAAATTGTACATGGCTAAAAAACAACAGAGGCAACCTGGTGAAAAATAGGTTGAACAAGTCATTCAATAGATACGTGGGAACTATGGCCACCTCAAACCTGACTGAACCATGAAAGCTTCATTAAACTCAACAAGCATCCCTTCAAATCTTGGATCTCAAGAATTGTTTTGCTATTTATCCGGCTGCTGAGTCTAACTCCTCGGATTTCCACCCCTTCCATAACCAGATTCCAACCTCCCACTGACCTGAGGCCCTCACCTCAGGCTCCCAACAGAGAAGAGTGCCTCACGAAAGCATGACACTGGGGATGCTGGAGTCCTGAAATAAAACACAGAAAATGATGGCAGGACACAGCAGGTCAGAGAACAGCTAGGGAGAGAGAAGCAGAACTCACGTTTCAGATCCATGATCTTCTGACTGAACACACACCAACCCCAACACAAGAAGAATCTCTCGGGACGCTCTAGAGGGAGCTTTACTCTGTATCTAACCCCATGCTGTACCTGCCCTGGCAGTGTTTGATCGGGACGGTGTAGAGGAAGATTTACTCTGTATCTAACCCTGTGCTGTACCTGTCCTGGGAGTGTTTGATGGGGACGGTGTAGAGGAAGCTTTACTCTGTATCTAACCCTGTGCTGTACCTGTCCTAGGAGTGTTTGATGGGGACAGTGTAGAGGGAGCTTTACTCTGTATCTAACCCCGTGCTGTACCTGTCCTGGGAGTGTTTGATGGGGACAGTGTAGAGGGAGCTTTACTCTGTATCTAACCCTGTGCTGTACCTGTCCTGGGAGTGTTTGATGGGGACAGTGTAGAGGGAGCTTTACTCTGTATCTAACCCCATGCTGTACCTGGCCTGGGAGTGTTTGATGGGGACAGTGTAGAGAGAGCTTTACTCTGTATCTAACCCTGTGCTGTACCTGTCCTGGGAATGTTTGATGGGGACAGTGTAGAGGAAGCTTTACTCTGTATCTAACCCCGTGCTGTACCTGGCCTGGGAGTGTTTGATGGGGACAGTGTAGAGGGAGCTTTACTCTGTATCTAACCCTGTGCTGTACCTGTCCTGGGAGTGTTTGATGGGGACAGTGTAGAGGGAGCTTTACTCTGTATCTAACCCCGTGCTGTACCTGTCCTGGGAGTGTTTGATGGGGACAGTGTAGAGGGAGCTTTACTCTGTATCTAACTCCGTGCTGTACCTGTCCTGGGAGTGTTTGATGGGGACAGTGTAGAGGGAGCTTTACTCTGTATCTAACCCTGTGCTGTACCTGTCCTGGGAGTGTTTGATAGGGACAGTGTAGAGGGAGCTTTACTCTGTATCTAACCCCGTGCTGTACCTGTCCTGGGAGTGTTTGATGGGGACAGTGTAGAGGGAGTTTTACTCTATATCTAACCCTGTGCTGTACCTGTCCTGGGAGTGTTTGATAGGGACAGTGTAGAGGGAGCTTTACTCTGTATCTAACCCCATGCTGTACCTGTCCTGGGAGTGTTTGATGGGGACGGTGTAGAGGGAGCTTTACTCTGTATCTAACTCCGTGCTGTACCTGCCCTGGGAGTGTTTGATGGGGACAGTGTGGAGGGAGATTTATTTCTGAATCTAGCCAATATTGTGGTTGTTCTTCAACTTCTTGTCAGTGGCATTGGGTGGGATTTTGGGCATCGTCACTCTCCAAATTTTCCAGCCCGTCCTGTCTGTGACAGAGCCACTGCTGTCGGGGCCGGAAAACCCCGGCCATTGAGTGCAGTAGGTGTGAAAATTGTATTCCATTGTCTGTCCCAACAAGCAAAAAAGGAGCTTAACTATCGCTATTATTGTGATTATTTTTACTAATCGGCTTTTACGGAGTGTAATTTAAAAAAAAATTACACAGTGCAAAATATTAAGTGTGCAGTGATAATTCTTGCTTTAAGAGGAATGCTCATTGTGGTTGCAGATAGTTTTAAACAGGCAACCAGTTGCTCACCCAGTAGCGGAGGGTAAAGCAAGAGGAACAAGGGAGAGAACAAGGAATCGTTGTCAGGCAGGTTGTGTGAAGAAGTTTTGTCCAGTTTAAAAATTCGGTGGTGTGGGGCGAAGTATGGAATGATCCGATTGATCTAATCTCGTGGAAGTGGAGGGACTTTAAGATGGAAATGTCAGCAGTGATCCGACTGAGAGAGTTGGAATCGCTGATTTTAACGGGAAGGCTGATTGGTGTCGAGGGGCTGCTGGATGTTTTAGTCTGTGTGTTCGAGGAGCTGAGGAGGCCACTATTGGCGGGCGAGAAACATGTCCAGGATTTCCTCCTCTGGGGTAAGTGTCTTTCATGGATAAAAACCTATTACCCGTTTGTGGAAGCTGTCAGTGGGTAGCTGTCCTGCCCCTGAGTCGGGACCCATCAAGAGGTCAAGTTCAGCTCCAGAGACGTGCGGAGCTGAGGGGGTGCTGCCCTGTCGGTGGTGCTGTCTTTCCGATTCAATGTCAAACCAAGGCTCCGTCTGCCCTCTCAGGTCGGTGTAAATAGATCGAAGACGAGTAGGGGGAGTCCTCCTAGGAGTCCTGGTCAATATTTACTCCTCAGCCAAACAGGAGAAACGGGTTATCAGGTCATTTGTCGCATTGCTGTTTGTGGGATCTTGCTGTGCACGAATTGGCTGCCGCATTTCCTACACTACAACACTGATTACCTCATTGGCTCTAAAGGGCTTTGGGATGCCCTGAGGTTGCGAATGGCGTTACGTAAATGCAAGCTCTTTCCTCCCCTCCTCTAGAACGAGTTCCATTTCACTGCAGTCCACCCTCTGCTGTCGATCTACCATGATGTGCTTCATCACGAATCCCAGGAAGCTCCCTCTTTACCTCACTATTCCCAGAGTGTATCCTCTAAACCAGTGCTTCTCAAACTTTGCCATCCTTGGACCACTTACCAGGGGCACAATACCCCACAGACCACCTACCAGCAACACGCCCACCCCCCCCCCCACCCCCCAACCTCACCCACTTTCACTTGCCACTTCAAAAAAAATCTCTCCAGAATTAATTGGAGCTTGTGGAATCGCGAAATATTTTGCTCCTTTTTCGCTACTGAATGTATTAAATTTACGTGAGTTAATATTCCTTGTAAAATATCACAAATAAATAATTAATCCATGCCAGAATCAAAAGTGTCCACATTTTCACATTATAAACATTAATACCAAAAGAGAACTCACTTATTTGCAATATTCCAACATGTGTCATAAAATCACCACAATAATCTTCTCCTGGGAAACTAATGTGTATCTCACAACGCTATTCATCAAACGAGATTGATAATAACGTAAACCTTGCTAATAAAGCTATAGCCATTTGGTGGTACAGAACTTGAGTGTTGCTGAAAAAAAGACATTCTGTCAAAGCTTTTCGTCTTGCACTCATCAGGACAATTTGCAAGAAAATACCAATGTTAGGGGGAGCAACAACTTTGCACTGTATGAAAAGAGAGTGCTGATTGGTTGGTTCACACATTGTATGAAGCTGTTGCTCTCCCCCTGACATTTGGTATCCTTGCGCTTGCCCTGATGAGTGCGAGGTGAAAAACTTCGACAAGGTGTCATTTTTCATCAATAATAAAAAAAACCCCTCCTTGTTCTTGCTCGGGATTGTGAAGACTTGTGCCGTGCAGTTGTCACGAGCTGGCCTGTTTGTGTGACGCCCTGTGAGAGGTGTGTGGGGGTGGGGGGGGGGGTGGTGTGTGGGCTCGGGCCTGTTCTCACGTGGCCTCGACTGTGGTGTTGCAAGTCGGTGGCGTTGCATTTTGGAATAATCTGTGGGTGGGGGTGGGGGGGGCGGGGACGCTCAGAGACCAGCAGTGGTCAGCGGGACGCACTTTGAGAGCCACTGGTCGATATATCGCACTGCCCCCCCCAATTGTCTCCCTTCATTCCTACTATTAGCGCAGTGCTGTATAGAAGGTAGGAAGCTTTCTAGAGTACATGAACAGACAGATATTGAGCACTAATGGTAGGAACAGGGGGTGTACAAAGGAAGAGAATTGGGGGGGGGGGGCAGTGGGATATATCGACCAGTGGCTCTTAAAGTGCACTCTGCGGACCACTGTTGGTCTCTGAGCGTCCCCCGAGTTGTTCCAAAATGTAAGTCACCGATTTACAATACCACAGTCTAGGCCGTGAGAGAACAGGCCAGAACCCACCTCCCTCGCCTGTTGTGCGATGTACACGTACAGGAGTAGGCACTGAGATAGAAAGAAGCAGTTCAGAATCATCAGGCACTGTAGAACCATGGAGACTGCAGATGGCAACTGGTATCTAATATACAACATGGCTTAACCCTTCACTTAGGCCCAAAAAGGCCTCAATAAACCATCCATTGCAGTCAGCTCCACAGGCCCCAGGGTTTGATCAACTGTGAGCCTGAAATAAATTCCCGAATGTTAACTCACAGCAAACCCTGTTCAGCCATCATCCCTGTGCTCACTGACCCATGTTGGCTCCCAGCTGAGCGATGCCTCGATTTTCTGATCCCCACCCTCGCTTTCAAATCCCTCCATGGCCTCGCCCCCTCCCTATCCATAACCTCCTCCAGCCCTAACAGCCCTCCGACACATCTGCACTCCTCCAGTTTTGACCCCTTGAGCATCCCCCGATTTTAATCGCTCCACCATTGGCGGCCGGGCCTTCAGCTGCCTGGGCCCCAGGCTCTGGAGTTCCCTCCCTAAACCCCCCCGACTCTCTCTACCTCTCTCTCCGCCTTTAAGGCACTGCTTAAAACCTTCCCCTTTGATCAAACTTTTTCCCATCGCTCCTTACATGGCTCAGTGTCAAATTTGTGCCTGGTAACACTCCAGTGAAGCACCATGGGATGGTTTATGATTTTGTAGGTGCTAGATAAATGCAATTGTCAATTGTTGCTGGTCTGAGCTGGTTCAGCAACAGGTTTGCCATCAATGCCCTCGACGCTTGTGGACAGAATCATAGAATAGAATCATAGAATGGCTACAGCACAGAAGGAGGCCATTTGGCCCAATGGACCTGTGCTAGCCCTCTGTGAGAGCAACTTAGTGAGTACCATTCGCCCGTCATGTCTCTGGTACTCCTGCAGAATAATTCCCTTCAAGTATTTATCCAATTCTCTATTGAAAGACCCAATTGAACCTGCCCCCACTGTGCTCTCGGGCAGCGCATTCCAGACCCTAACCACTCGCTGCGTGAAATAGTTTCTCCTCATTTCGCCTTAACTCTGTGCCCTCTGGTTCTCGATCCTTCCGCTAATGGGAGCAGTTTCTCCCGATCGACTGAGTCCAGACCCCTCGTGACCTTGAAAACCTCGACCAAATCTCCTCTCAAACTTCTCTTCCCCAAGGAGGACAGCCCCAACTTCTCCAGCCTACCCGCAACTGAATTCCCTCAACCCTAGAACTACTCTTGTGAATCTTTTCTGCACCCTCTCTGAAGCCTTCACACCCTCTCGAAAGTGCGGGGCCCGGAATCGAATACAATACTCTGGTTGTGGCCAATCAACGAGAGAGAGAGGGAGAGAGAGAGGAAGCCCAACAGTTCTTAAACCCAGGTTGCAAACTGGTGCAGTGTGCTGGAAAACTCATCGCTCAATGTCAGGCAAGGTCAGGATCAGGGACGCACACTGCAGTTAAATAGCTGGCCTAAGCTCGCACAGAAAAGAATGACCAGCTGTGCTGGAGGGCTGGCAGTGATGACAGGGGAGAAGTTAAAAACAGAAAACCCTGGAAAAACTCAGCAGCTCTGGCAGCATCTGTGGAGAGAGAAAGAGAGTTAACGGTTCGAGTCCGTCTGTCTCTTCCTCAGAGCTGAAGAAAGTCTACGTTGACCCTGTTTCTCTCTCCACAGACGCTGCCAGACCTGCTGAGTTTTTCCAGCATTTTCCGTTTTTGTTTCAGATTTCCCGGCCTCCACGGTATTTTGCCTCCATCGGGAGGAGGAGAGAGACCCGGCTTTGGAGGGACAGGCTCTTAGAGGCTTAAAACAAAACTTGGTCTCGCTCTGACTTGGCACAGGGAAGTTGGAGCCCAGCCAAGCCCTTGGATCAGTGCGAAACATAATTAAGAGAGGATGACTTCACTCTGCCCGGAGCAGCTGTCCTTGTCCATTAGCAGCAGAGGCTGCCCTGCAGCAGAGGATGCATTCTATCCCTTGCGTTCCACTCTGTCTCGGGCTGGAACTTTGCAACTGCAGAAGCGGCAACAGAAATACACGGTCTGATGGAATTAAAAAAAGCAATTCCTTCCTGCTTCTCTCCACACCTACCCCCAACCCCACCTCCCTAACCCCTCTGGACCTCCAGCATCCCCCAGCTCCATCTGACTCTCCCCAGGGAACGGTCCCATTCGTCGACTTCCCACCACCCCGCTTCCCCCCCCCCACCTACACCGCACCCCCCCCCCCCACCCCTCCCCTCCCCGTCCCACACACACACAACTCCATATGATTAAAGGAACCATCCCTCCTTGCCGACGGAGCGAATGCTGGAAATACTCGGCAGGTCTGGCTGCGGAGAGGGGAAACGGAGTTAACATTTCTCAGAGAAATGACCTCTCAGCAGGACCTGGTGAAGGTTAGCGAGTGAAAAGGTTTTGAGCAACTTCAGAGGGAGGAAAAGGGGGGGGCGGGGCGAGGGTTGGGGGTGGGGTATGTTGGTGGGGTGAGTTGGGGGGGGGCGCAAGCCAAGGATAGAAGGAAAGGGAAGATCTTTGCGGAGAGCAGGGGAGATAAGAACTGTTAAAGGGGGATGGTGGCGCAAGGCAACCATCATGGGGCCAGTTAAGGAAGAAAAGAAGAGAAGGATTGCATTTATATAGCGCCTTTCACCGCCTTCGGGCATCCCAGAGCACCTTACAGCCAGTAAAGTGTCTTTTTTTTTCACGTGTCATCACTGCTGTGATGTCGGAAGCCACAACCAGCAAATTTGCGCACAGCAAGATCCCACAGACGCCGATGCGATAATGACCTGTCAATCCCTGTTTTTTTTTGGGGGGGGTGGGTGGATGCTGGTCGAGGGGTAAATATCAGCCAGGACACCGGGGAGAGCTCCCCCTGCTCTCCTTCGCAATAGTGCCGTGGGATCGTTAACATCTACACGAGCGGGCAGCCGGTACCTCCGTTTAACATCGCATCTGAAGGACGGCACCTCCGACAGTGCAGCACTCCCTCAGTACTGCACCTGGGAGTCTCAGCCTCGATTTTTGCGCCCAAGTTCCTGGGACCTTGCAACTCAGAGGCAAGAGTGCTACCAAGTGAGCCGTGGAAGGGCAGGAGCACAGCGCATGTAGATGGGATACAGCAGAATAGTCAGCCATCAGCCGCAATTTGAAAATAAAAAGGAGGCAGGGAGTGCGATTGTTGAGCTCAGTGCCGATTCCTGACTTACCTGTCAAGTCCCCAATCGAGAGATGAACTGGTTGAACTTCAATGGGACAGTGCAGCAGGCCGAGGACAGAGAGGTCAGATTGGGAGCGGGACAGAGAGTTAAAATAACAGGAGGACGGAAGCTTTACTTGCAGCCTGAACAGAGGTGTTCAGTAAAGCAATTCTTCCTAAGTGACCTGGGCAGTGAGCACTGGTGAACTATTTGACTGGGTATGGCATCACGGTTGAGTCCAAATCTGTACTGCTTAACAGTACTGGCCTCCTTATTTACTCTGTCAAAACCCCTTTATAATGTTGAACTCCCCTATTAAAACTCTCCATCCCATTTAACACAGTGTAGCTCTTTTCCAGACCCCAGTCCGCAACAGACTTAACCTCTGTGGGTCTCATCACTGCAAGAGGGGGCAGACACCAGGTGACCTTATCTCTTTGTCAACTGGTGGGCTGAGTGCAGGAATGGCTGTCCACCCGCACCCCCCACACCTCCCCCTGCCCCCGCCACAACACTCACCCCCCTGCACTGTGATTCCTCAGCCCCCTCCAGCTACCCCAAACGCCAGGGACCATCTGCAGTGAGGAATAGTGCAACCAAAATACTTGCAGCTTGTATCGGTAGCACTGGGGGTTGGGTGGGAGCACCTAGACAGCACCTATTGGCAGGCAAATCAACCATGGGGGGCATCACACACCAACATGGCGCTGCTCTCGCTGGCAGCCACACACATACCCAGCGGGAAGCAGGAGGTGGCCGTCGAGGACACAAGCATCTGAGTTCGGCTTTAGCTCGGCGGACACTAACCCTGCCTCTCGAGTCAGATCGTCTGTGGGTTCAAGTCCCACTCCAGAGTCTTGGGCCCATGACCTGGGCTGACCCTCCCAGTGCCAGTACTGAGGGAGGGCTACACTGTCAGAGCGGCCATCTCTCAGGCGAGATGTCAAATTGAGGCTGTGTCAGCTCTCTCAGCTGGGCCTGAAACTCCCATATGGCACTATAAGGTGGTGGGGGGGTAGTTGTCTCCAGCGTCTTTAAAGCAAATTACTGGAAATCTGAAATAGAAAGTGCTAGAAAGACTCAGCAGGTCTGGCAGCGTCTGTGGAGAGACGGGGTTAACGTTTCAGGCCAAGCACCACTCTCCTTGCCGACCGAAACAACAGGTTATCTGGCCATTTCCACATTGCTGTCTGTGGGATCTTGCTGTGCGCCAACCAGCTGCAGTGCCCCCTACACCGCAACAGCGACTTCACTTTTAAAAGTGCTCCATTGGACGTAAAAAGTGCTTTGGGGGCGCCCTGAGGTTGTGACAGGCGTTCAATTTAATTTTTCCCTCCCTCCCTCCCTCCCTCCCTCCCTCCCTCCCTCCCTCCTACCCTCCCTCCGACGCCGGGAAGCTGAGTTAACCCGCTGTGGGACGTCGCCCGGCGTGGCTGGAGGAAGGGACTTGGGGAGAGCTGCTCATGACCCCCTGTTGTTTTGTGCTTTACCCAGCCGGTCCGATCGTGAGGGAGGCGAGGCCCTTGCAGCTGCACAGCAACGACTTTGAGGTCCTGAAAGTTATCGGCCGCGGAGCCTTCAGTGAGGTAGGTGGCCGGCCAGTGCCAAGCTGGGGATTTTGTTTCAATGTACCCTCGCCGTCTCCCCGAGCGGGTTCGACTGGCACCTGCTGCCATGTTGGTTCTCTGAATGCCGGGTGGATTAGCAAACGGGGCCCCACCAGTGGTCTCTCCGTAGGCAAGGGCAAAGAACTCACCCACTTGGCAAAGGTATAAAGGCCAGGATCGTAAGGCAAAGAATTTGCAGCACAGAACCAGGCCATTCAGCCCAACTGGTCCATACTGGTGCATACGCTGCACACGAGGCCCCTCCCACCCCTCCTCTACCTCCCCTCATGTGTTTATGTAGCTTCTCCTTAAAGGCATCCATGCGATTCACCTCAACTGGACCCCCCCCCCCCTCCGTTTCCTCATTCTTTCACGGGGTGTGAGCATCGCTGGTACAACCAGCATTTGTTGCCCATCCCTAATTGCCCTTGAACTGAGCTCAGCCATTTCAGAGGGGCATTTTTAAGAGTCAACCGCACTCTGTGGGTCTGGAGTCACACCTAGGCCAGACTGGGTAAGGGCGGCAGGTTTTACATACAAATGTACCATCTAGGAGCAGGAGGAGGCCATTCGGCCCCTCGAGCCTGCTCCGCCATTCAATAAGATCGTGCCTGATCTGATTGTGGCCTCAACTCCACTTTGCTGTCTGTCCCCCGATAACCTTTGACCCCCGCCCCCCCCACTTGTTAGTCAAGAATCTATCTACCCCGGCCTTAAAAATAGCCAATGACCCTGCCCACCACCGCTCTCCGGGGAAGAGAGTTCCAAAGATTCACGACCCTCTGAGAGAAACATTTTTTTCCTCATCTCCATCTTAAATGGGACACCCCTTTATTTTTAAAATGTGTTCCTTAGCTCCGACCTCTCTCCTTTCCCTCCCTAAAGGACATTAGTGAACCAGGTGGGTTTTTTTAGGACAATCGCCAATGGTTCCGTGGCCGCCATCAGCGAGGCTAGCTTTTAACTCCCTCGCGGAAGTGAGCCCCACATGCATAAAATCGCAGAAATTTATGGTACAGGAGGAGGCCATTTGGCCCATTGTGTTCATGCTGTCCAACAAACAAAGAGCTCTCCAGCTAACCCATGTTCCATCTCCTGGTCTGTAGCACTGTGTGTCACTTCGACTGCACACCCGGACGTTTTATTTAAGTGCGATGGGAGTTTTTTGCCCCTTTTCGGGCACTGAGTTAGAAACCCCGGCCACTCTTGAGGTGAAAAGTTTGCACAACTCCTCTCTGGTCTCCCTACCCATCGCTCTAAGCCTGTGCCCCTGGGTATTCAGCTCTCTGTTCAGGGAAACAGGTCCCTCTGATCCACTCTTTAACCAGGTCCCTCATCGTTTTAAAACCTCAGCTATACCCACCCCCTCGCAGCCGCCTCCGTTCCCAAGGAAACGACCCCCAGCCCTATCCAATCGCTCCTCAGCGGCTGAGACCCTCCATAGGTGGCAACATCCTTGTAAATCTGCCCCGTAACCCCCCCCCCAGTCGCCAGCGCGCGACCTGAACCCGCTCTGGGTAAGGAAGGTTTAAGAGGGGAAGTGACTGGAGGTGCTGAAAATGTTGAAAGGATTCTGATAGAGTCAAGGGGCAAGAATGTGTCTGCACTGGCTGGAAGGTCAGGAAGCAGAGGTAACACGTTTAAAATAATTGACATAAGGAGCAGGGTGGGGGGTGGTGGGGGGAGGGTATATTTTTTTTAACGCAGTGAGCTGTTGTGTTCTGGATTGCGTGGCCTGAAAGGGTGGTGGAAGCTGACTCAACAGGGACAACCCCCGAACCCCAGGCGACTCACTGAAATCACCAGTCCCCCCGGGTCAGACAAGTCGACGCAGAACTCGTTTGTCAACTTTGACCACAGTTCGCGAAGTGTCCGAGGGTTTGTGGGGTGCAGGGGGTACGGAGGGGGGAGGGGTGGGTGTGGGAGCGGAGGAGGAGGGATGCTGGAGGAGGAGTGGCGGGGTGGGGGGGGGGAAGGGGGGGTTTGGAGGAGAGGGGTTTGAGAGAAGTGGGGGGGGTTTGCTGGCAGGGGAGGGGGTGAGGGGGGAAAGGTGTGTTTTGGGGGCAGTGCTGCTTCCATCTTGAGTGTGTGGGGCAGGCTTGTTGGAACCAATGGGTCACGTCCTCCATGACAGTTTCAGATGGTGTTAACCAGCAATGTCTCGTCCTGGGCCAAGGAGAAGGAAGGTGGGCGGGGGAAAGGGGCGGGGGTGGTGGTGGGGGAGGGGGTGTGGTGGTGGGGGAGGGGGGTGTGGTGGGGGAAGGGGGTGTGGTGGTGGGGGGAGGGGAGTGGTGGGGGAGGGGGTGGTGGGGGGAGGGGTGGGGTGGTGGGGGGAGGGGCTGTGGTGGAGGGAGGGGGTGGTGGTGGGGGGAGGGGGTGGTGGTGGTGAGGGGAGGGGGGTGGTGGGGGTAGGTGGTGTGGTGGTGGAGGGAGGGGCTGTGGTGGTGGTGGGAGGAGGGGGTGGTGGGGGTGGGGGGAAGGGGTGTGGTGGTGGGGGAGGGGGTGTGGTGGGGGAAGGGGGTGTGGTGGTGGGGGGAGAGTGCTGAGGTGGTGGGGGGAGGGGTGTGGTGGTAGGGGGAGGGGAGTGTGGTGGTGAGGGGAGGGGGTGTGCTGGTGGGGGGGAGGGGTGTGGTGGTTGTGGTGGGGGGAGGGGGTGTGGTGGTGGGGGTAGGGAGTGTGGTTGTCGGAGAGGGGTGGTGTGGTGGTGGGGGGAGGGGGGTGTGGTGGTTGTGTGGGAGGGGTTGTGGTGGTGGTGGGGGGAGGGGGGTGTGGTGGTGGTGGTGGTAGGGGAGGTGTGGTGGTGCCAGTGCTGGGACTGGCCCTGCGTAGTTGGCATGACCTCAGATGGGCTGAACAGCCTCACCCTGTGCTGCATCCAGGGCTCCTGCCCGATTGCTGGCGAGGGACATGCTACTGGGTATCGAGATGGGGCAGGAGCAGTCCCAGCATTGAGTCCACCCACCAACCCAACCCCCTGCCCCCAACTTCTGCTCGTTCCCACTCCTTTGCCCAGGGCTGGTGAGGGGTGTCAGGGGCCAGTGGAACTGGATGTGGGACAGGTGGAGCAGAAGAGGAGGGCAGCAATTGGAAGCAGAAATCAACGTTACCATTACTTTTGCATCACTTGCACTCGTTGAGAACCTATGAAACTGTCATGGAGGGCGTGACCCATTGGCCCCATCAAGCCTGCCCGGCACATTCAAGATGGCAGCGGCATTGCCCCAAATGCACCATCCCCCAACCCCCCCAACCTCCCACTTCTCTCAAACCCCTCTCCTCCCACCCCCCTTTCCCCCCCCTCCTCCTCCACCATCCCGCCTCCTCCACTCCCACATCCACCCCCTCCAATTCCCTCCCTTCCCCTCCTCCACTCCTTCCCCTCGAATCCACGGACCCGTGGATCTCCATGAAGCATTCACTCTCTGTGGTAGAGCAGCGTGGGTTCTGCGCCGACTGTCTGACCTGACACTGGCAAATCCGGTGAGTGCGCTGGGGTTGGCGGGGGGTGGGGTGGGGGGGGCGGTGGGGGGTGATGAGCCTCGCTGTCATGGCCAGACTGCAGGTGGGCAGAGCATCGTAAACCTCCTGTGTTGTTTCTGCTAGATCGCGGTGGTGAGACTAAAGCACACGGACCGAGTGTATGCGATGAAGAGGATGAACAAGTGGGACATATTAAGCCGAGAGGAGGTAAGAGGCCTTTGCAGCCCCCTGAGGGCCATCGACCTTCAGACCAGGAACATATGAACACCTGAATTAGGAGCAGGAGTAGGCCATTCAGCCCCTTGAGCCTGCCTGCCCATTTGATAAGATCATGGCTGGTCTGAATATGGCCTCAATGCTACTTTCCTGCCTGCCCTCTGTTGTAAGGTTATAAGTTCTCTCATGGAGCAGTCTAGAGGCCTGTTTGGTTAAACAATAACTGCTTATTAATAGCACATAACTATACATATATACAGGATGCAGTCCTGACTAGGTGCTATCTTCATACTGACTTCTACCAGACTCTCCACTGCAGTCTACTACTCCCATGTGACTCTTTACATCATCATGTGGGTGGTACTGTTTCCCCAGTCCCACATTAACCCTTACAGTCCCGAGTACCCTAATACTACACCTCCCCCCAAGTCTTTACCCAAATGTATTTACAATATATTTACACACTACACCTTCCCCCCTCCCCCACCCCAAGTCTCTGCCTTTATACATTCAGACGGTCTAGAGGCTTAAAGACTCTTCCAGCCCTCGTTCTTTTCAAGTTTGGAGGAGTGGTAGTCTCAACTGCTTTGGGCTGACTTGGTTGGACCGGAGTCGAAATTTGTAGTATTTGGTGTTTCAAATACTCGGGCGTCAACATCTGTTTCGCTTCTTGTGCTCCTTAATGTTGTATTTTTCTTTGTCGACAATTTATCTTCCTTGGTTGGATACCATGAACTTACCCCTCTCCTTCCGGAGGGGATGTTCATTTCGTTTATTCATAGAGCGGTCTCGGATCTTCTTTTCCAGTGGGATCTGCCATGCTCCTCCTGGACGTTGAAGGTTTACCTTCCTTACATTCGTATGTTCTTCATTCTTGAGCGAGAGACCCATTAATCTTAAACTGTGCCCCCTGGTTCTAGTCTGTCCCACAAGGGGAAACATACTTTCAACATTCACCCTATCAAGTCCTCTCAGGATCTTACATGTTACAATAAGGTCACCTCTCATTCTTCTAAACTCCAATGGATAGAAGCCCAGCCTGTCCAATCTTTCCTCCTAAGATAACTGCCCCTATCCCAGGAATTGGTCAAGTGAACCTTCTCCAAAATGCTTCCAACACATTTATATTCTTTCTGAAATAAGGAGAGCAAAACTTTACTCAGTCCTCCAGATGTGGTCTCATCAACGCCCTGTAAAACTGTAGCAAAACATCCCCACTTTTATATTCCATCCCCCTCACAATAAGCAACAACATTCCACTGCCTTCCTAATCACTTGCTGTTCCTGCATAGTAACTTTTTGTGATTCATGTACTAGGACACCCAGATCTCTCTGTACCTCAGAGTTCTGCAATCTCTCTCCATTTAAACAATGTTCTGCTTTTCTATTCTTCCTGCCAAAGGCGACAAGTTCACTTTTTCCCATATCTGCCAAATTTTTGCCCAATCACTTAATCTATTTCCCTTCGCCAACTCCTTCTGCCCTCTTCACAACTTACTGCCCTACCTGTCTCTGTGTTATCAGCAAAGTTGGCACCCACACATTCAGTGTGCTTCATCCAAATCATTGATATTGATTGTAAATCGTTGAGGCCCCAAAACACTGATCCCTGTGGCTCTCCGTTGGTCACATCTTGCCAATATGAAAATAGCCCATTTATGCATTCTCTCTGGCAGCTAACCAATTCTCTATCCAGTCTAAAATGTTATTCCCTACACCACGAGCTCTTATTTTGATTGGTAACCTTTGCCCTGCACCTACAGGAAATGTAACCCACGTGTGTCGGTGACAGAGCTGAAACACCAAATTTGCTGGGGTCACTGGGTGAAGGAATTGTGGAGAGGGGTTAATACTGAGAGTGTAAACATGCTCACTACAGTAATGCAAACATTAAGACTGAATAAAAACATTCCCTCTACACCGTCCCCATCAAACACTCCCAGGACAGATACAGCAAGGGGTTAGATACAGAGTAAAGCTCCCTCTACACTGTCCCCATCAAACACTCCCAGGACAGGTACAGCACGGGGTTAGATACAGAGTAAAGCTCCCTCAACACTGCCCCCATCAAACACTCCCAGGACAGGTACAGCACGGGGTTAGATACAGAGTAAAGCTCCCTCTACACTGTCCCCATCAAACACTCCCAGGACAGGTACAGCACGGGATTAGATACAGAGTAAAGCTCCCTCTACACTGTCCCCATCAAACACTCCCAGGACAGGTACAGCACGGGGTTAGATACAGAGTAAAGCTCCCTCAACACTGTCCCCATCAAACACTCCCAGGACAGGTACAGCAAGGGGTTAGATACAGAGTAAAGCTCCCTCTACACTGTCCCCATCAAACACTCCCAGGACAGGTACAGCACGGGGTTAGATACCGAGTAAAGCTCCTTCTACACTGTCCCCATCAAACACTCCCAGGACAGGTACAGCACGGGGTTAGATACAGAGTAAAGCTCCCTCAACACTGTCCCCATCAAACACTCCCAGGACAGGTACAGCATGGGATTAGATACAGAGTAAAGCTCCCTCTACACTGTCCCCATCAAACACTCCCAGGACAGGTACAGCACGGGGTTAGATACAGAGTAAAGCTCCCTCAACACTGTCCCCATCAAACACTCCCAGGACAGGTACAGCATGGGGTTAGATACAGAGTAAATCTCCCTCTTCATTGTCCCCATCAAACACTCCCAGGACAGGTACAGCACAGGGTTAGATACAGAGTAAAGCTCCCTCTACACTGTCCCCATCAAACACTCCCAGGACAGATACAGCACGGGGTTAGATACAGAGTAAAGCTCCCTCTACACTGTCCCCAACAAACACTCCCAGGACAGGTACAGCACGGGGTTAGATACAGAGTAAAGCTCTCTCTACACTGTCCCCATCAAACACTCCCAGGACAGGTACAGCACGGGGTTAGATACAGGGTAAAGCTCCCTCTACACTGTCCCTATCAAACACTCCCAGGGCAGGTACAGCACAGGGTTAGATACAGAGTAAAGCTCTCTCTACAGTGTCCTGGTACATGAATCACAAGAAGTTAGCATGTAGGTACAGCAAGTAATTAGGAAGGCAAATGAGATGTAGGTCTTTTTGCAATGGGGCAGGAGTATAATGGAAGGGGAAATCTTGCTACAACTGTACAGGCATTGGTGAGACTCTGGAGTGCTGTGGACAGTTTTGATCTCCTTATTAAGGAGGGCTCTACTTGCATTGGAGGTAGTTCAGAGAAGGTTCATGTGGCTGATTCCTGGGATGAATGGGTTTGTCTTACCAGGAAAGATTGAGTAGGTTGGTCCTATACTTATTAGAGTTTAGAAGAATGAGAGGTGATCTTATTGACACATATAAGATTCTGAGAGGACTCGACAGGGCGGATGCAGAGAGGATGTTTCCCCTTGTGGGGGAATCTAGAACTAAGGGGCACAGCTTCAGAATAAGGGGTCTCCCATTTAAGACAGAGATGGGGAGAAATTTCTTCCCTCAGAGGTTCCTGAATCTTTGGAATTCTCTCCTGTAGCGAGCAGTGGAGGCTGGGTCAGTGAATATATTCACGGCTGAGTTAGATTTTGATTTCTAAGGGAGTCGAGGGCTATGTGGACAGGCAGGAAACTGGAGTTAAGAGCAGAGCAGATCACCCATGAGGCAGAATTTTGTGTCCCGCAGGTGGGCACGTGTCAGGTGTTGTCACTGTCCAATCGCGCGAGGTTTTGTTCGGCGGCCGCGCACACAGCAGTCAGAAGAGCGCCCACCGACAATTAAGAGGGCAATTAAGCTCATTAGTGGCCCGACTGTCAGTGAATTTACCTGGCCCCGTCCAACCTTACAGTTGGTGGACAAGTCTCTCAGCCGGGCAGCCTTTGCATTTCTGATGAAACCTCACCCGCGGGCGGGATGAAACCTCTGTTAGGATATAAAATCAAAATAAATATCTGGGGGGCAGCTGGGGTCAGGTACTTGGTGGTGCTACTTGGACATATTTTGCGGCTTTTTGTGTCGTTCGGTTTATCCTGCGGGGGTCTGCAGCTCCCTGAGGTACCCGTCCGCCTTCAGGGAGCTCAGCGGAAGCGCCCGCCCCCACCCGCGGTGATATTGGCGCCCTTCATCTTCCCACCCCCACCGGCAGCACTGAGCCTTTCCCAGTACGTGTCTCACACCGGCTGGCCGTGAATCGGCCCGGCCCGGGGTGAAATCGCGGTCGGGGGGAGGGCCGATCGCGGTCAGGAGCCCGATTCCCATGAGCTCCCGCGGCCCCACCAATCGCGGGCGCCCGACGAGCGCAAAATTCAGGCCATGATCTTATCGAATGGTGGAGCCAGGGTCGGGGGTGGGGTTGGGGGGGGTGGAGGGGTGGTGGCCAATGGCCTACTCCTGTCCCTAGTCCTTATTTAATTGGGGGTAGCGTTGTGATGAGAGGTTGAGGGATTGCATTGAAACCGCCTACAGTCAGTCACACGGGACCAGCCATTCGGGCCGGAATTAGGCTCATGTCCGCCGAGTGAGTGACCCTTGTCTGTCCTGCTTCACCATCCAGGCTGCGGCGTGTTGGCTTTTGGAGTTGCACCTGTAACGAGGTAACAGTTTATTGCGAATTACTCCCCCAGGCAGCTCGTTTCCGTGAGGAACGTGATGTCCTTGTCAAAAGCAACAGTCAATGGATCACAAAGCTTCACTTTGCCTTTCACGATGAGGACCATCTGGTAAGGACCCTCGGACAGGGCAGCTTAGGCTGAGGTATCGTTGTGGAGCGCACACTGTCGCAGGTAGAGCCCCTGGATTATCATCAATATATAATCACCCATTGAATTAAATTGTCCATCACAGACTCTTCCTGATAGGATCCCTCTTGTCCCATCACTAAGCCTTACTGACCCTGTTTCTCCGCCGAATTGTGAACACTTGTAATGACTGGGTGAATTCCCCTCCTTAAAAGGGGTTTGTGTAACACCAAAGGCAGAACAGAAAGTGCACGGTGTGACGAGCTTGAGGGTTTAGGCCAGGTTCCAGTAGGTTGGCTGGAGGTCTCGTGGCGCAGTGGGTAACATCCCTGCCCCTGAGCCAGAAGTATCTAGGTTCAAGTCCTGCTTCAGGACTTGATGGTCAAGGAAGATGGGTGCATAATGTGGCCATAACAGGTTGAATATCAACCTGCAAGTCCTTCCAACACACACCAATGTCAGGTAAGAGTAGGAGTGATTCCTGGTCAGCCATGGGATGGGAAGGAATTTGGAGCCTCTATCATCATAGCTCCAGATGACAACATGTGTGTAGAAGTGAATGTTGTCACACAATTCAGACTCCCTGAGTGAACTGTAATATACACCACCACACATGCCTGGAGATGCCAACAGCTCGGGGGAGGCAGTGGTATTGTCACTGGGCTAGTTTTTCAGGGACCTATGTAATGTACTTGGGGAACTTGGGTTTCAAATCCCACCTTGGTGGAATCTGAATTCAACAAAAATCTGATGATGAAACTATTGTTGTAAAAACCCAACTGGTTCACTAATCCCCTTTTGGGAAGGAAATCTGCCATCCTTACCTGGTCTGGCCTACATGTGACTCCAGGATACCCTCTGAACAAGGGCAGTTAGGGGTGGGCAATCAATGCCTGGCCTAGCCACATCGCATGGCCAAATTTTAAAAAGCTCAAGATGGTGACCAAGGGGTTAAAATGAGCCAAGGCCCTTCTCACTCCCGGTCCCTCTAGTGAACTCTTGATGGAAAGTGTGTGAATATCTAGAGATTGGGCTGGCAGGAATGTCACTCCACTGCCTAGTTTTAGATGTGAGATAATAGAAAGGCTGTGGGAACCATGTTCCAATGAGATTTGGTGCCTTGAGGGAAAATGAGGAAAATTTGAAGGAAAGAAAGCCTGAACTTGCATTTATAGAAACATAGGAACAGAAGTAGGCCATTCAGCCCAACGAGCCTGCTCCGCCATTCAATACAAACATGGCTGATCTTCCACTTCAATGCCTTTTTCCCACACTACCCCATATCCCTTTATGTCAATGTACTTAGAAATTTGTCAATCTCCACTTTAAACACACTCAATGACTGAGATTCCACAGCCTCTGAGGTAGAGAATTCCAAAGATTCACAACCCTCTGAGTGAAAAAATTTCTCATCTCGGCCCTAAATGGCTTCCCCGTTATTTTGAAATTGTGTCCCCTGGTTCTAGACTCCCCAACCAGAGGAAACATCTGACCTGCATCTACCCTGTCTATCCCTTTAAGTATTTTGTAGGTTTCAATGAGATCACCTCTCATTCTTTGAAACTCTAGAGAATACAGGCCCAGTTTCCCTAACCTCTCTTCATATGACAGCCCTACCATCCCGGGAACAGGTCTGGTGAACAATTGCTGCACTCCCTCTATTGTAATAATATCCTTCCTAAGGTTAGGGGACCAAAACTGCGCACAGTATTCCAGGTGTGGTCTAACCAAGGTTCTATACAACTGAAACAAGACTTCACTACTCCTCTTGTGATAAAGACTAACATTCCATTAACCTTCCTAATTGCTGAAGATGCGATATAACACCCTTCACATCCTGAGGCATTCCCAAAGTGCTATTCAAAGCCAATAAATTAACTTCTGAAGCGTAGTCACTGTTATAATGTAGGGAACCCAGCCCTTGTGCACAGCAAGCTCCCACAAATAGCAATGTGATAATGACAAGACCATCTGTGTTTTTATCGGTTTTGGTTACGGGATAAATATTGGCCAGGACACTGGGGATACCCATCCCCCCCCACTCTGCGCTGCCTCGGAATAGAGCCATGGGATCTTTCATAAGTACCTGAGAAGACAGAGGCTTGGTTTAACATCTCATCAGAAAGATGGCACCTCTGACAATGCAGCATTCCCTCAGCACTGCACTGGGAGTGTCAGCCCTGGGTTTTCTGCTCGGAGCCTCTGAAGTGGGACTTGAACCCATGACCTTCTGACTCGGAGGCGAGAATGCTACCCTCGGAGCCACAGACAAAATGTGGCACCTGACTGGGGTACTCTTACTGCCCACTTTTCACTGCCCCCCACCAACGTATGTTACTTTGGCAGCACCTTTGGGGCCAAAATGTCGAAGGATTTTTCTTAATGCCTGCTTTTTAAGGAAGGACTGTGTAAAATTCTGGACCTCACCCTCATTTTTCAGTATCTCATCATGGACTACTACGCAGGGGGAGACTTCCTGACCTTAATGAGTAGGTTTGGTGATCGCTTTCCTGAAGATATGGCCCAGTTCTATCTCGCAGAACTGGCTTTGGCTATTAGCTCTGTACATGAGCTCGGCTACATTCACAGGTGAGTACCTGCTGCCCCTCGCTACGTTACCCTGTTTTTTCCCTTTATTCCTTCATGGGATGTGGGCATCGATGAGTTTTTGTTTGTGGACACCACAAACAGCAAGGGCCCCAGCACTGAGCCCTGTGGAACCCCACCGGGAGCAGACTTCCAGTCACAGAAACATCCCTCGACCATCACCCTCTGCTTCCTGCCTCTCAGCCAATTCTGGATCCAACGTGCCACTTTGCCTTAGATCCCATGGGCTCTTCCTTTCTTGACCAGTCTGGATTTGATAAGGGAAGATCATGTTTGACAAATTTGATCAAATTTTTTTGAGGAGGTAACCAGGAATGTTGATGAGGGTAATGCATTTGATGTGGTCTACATGGACTTTGGCAAGGCTTTTGATAAGGTCCCTCATGGCAGACTGGTCAAGAAAGGAAGAGCCCATGGGATCCAAGGGAAAGTGGCACGTTGGATCCAAAATTGGCTGAGAGGCAGGAAGCAGAGGGTGATGGTCGAGGGATGTTTCTGTGATTGAAAGTGTGTTTCCAGTGGGGTCCCGCAGGACTTGGTGCTGGGGCTCTTGTTGTTTGTGGTGTACATAAATGGTTTGGACTTAAATGTAGGGGACATGATCAAGAAGCTTGCGGATGACCTGAAATTTGGTAGGTTGGTAAATAGTGAGGGGGATAGCCGTAAACTGCAGAAGGATATCAATGGACTGATCAGATGGGCAGAGCAGTGGCAAATGGAATTCAATCTGGAAAAGTGTGAGGTAATGCACTTGGGGAGGGCTAACAAGGCAAGGGATCACACTATGAATGGTAGGACCCTGGAAAGTACTGAAGATTAGAGGGACCTTGGTGTACATATCCACAGATCCCTGAAGGTGGCAGGGCAGGTAGATAAGGTGGTTAAGAAGGCTTTTGGAATACTTGCCTTTATTAGCCAAGGCATAGATTACAAAAGCAGGAAGGATATGCTGGAACTGTATAAAATGCTGGTGAGGCCACAACTGGAGTACTGCGTGCAGTTCTGGTCACCACATTATAGGAAAGATGTGAGTGCACTGGAGAGGGTGCAGAGGAGATTTACAAATGCTGGCCTTGCCAGCAACGCCCACATCCCATAAGGAATAAAAGATAAAAGAGTTCTTGACACACACAAACTGACAGGTCACCAAATGGACACCTCATCGCTGGCTGGGAGATGATACCTTCACGTAAGCTGCAGTTATTGTTGGCACAGGCAATGTGAGGTACAGGGTTACTGATGGGTCGGTCTGTCCCTAGGTCTGGGTAGTAGCTCCATATAAGTTGATGACAGGTGCAGTACTGACTCGTGTCCAGTGTACTCACAGCTGAGCCACAGTGTAACGTGCTAGCTGCTTGGAACTCCAAATACGGCATACCTTATCTAAGGAAAGATATACTGGTATTGGAGGCAGTCTAGAGAAGGTTCACTAGGTTGATCCCGGGTATGGAGGGATTTTCTTATGAGGAGAGATTGAGTAGTTTGGGCCTGTACTGAGTGGAGTTTAGAAGAATGAGAGGTGACCTTATTAAACCATATAAGATTCTTAGGGGGTTTGACAGGGTAGATGCTGAGAGGCTGCTTCCCCTTGTGGTAGAGTCTAGGACCAGAGAGCATAATCTCAGAGCAAGGGGACACCCATTTAAAAGGGAGATGAGGGGGGATTTCTTCTCTCAGAGGGTAGTTAATCTGTGGAATTCTTTACTGCAGGGGGCTATAGAAGCTGGGTCTTAAGTATATTCAAATTGGAGATAGGTAGACTTTTAATCAGTGAGGGAATCAAGGGTTATGGGGAAAAGGCAGGAAAGCGGAGTTGAGGATTATCAGATCAGCCATGATCTCATTGAATGGCGGAGCAGACTCGATGGGCCGAATGGCCTACTTCTGCTCCTACGTCTTATGGTCTTCCTGTAGCTAGCTATGTAAAAGCAATGACTGGTCTGCGCTATTGTTTCCTGGCCGAGAGTGGATTATGACGCAGAATTTGAACAGTTCAGTATTTAACTCTTGATGGCATTAGCCAATGCTTGAGGGTGGGACTCGATGGGGTTGCCAGCCGCCAGGTGGCCCCTCAGCCAAAGCGCCCACTCTTTGGACATTGAACTGGCCGTATCCTGGGAACAAGACAGTGAGGGTCAAGGGGAAAGCAAAGTGGGAGGAGCAGAGATGGAGAAAGAGAGATAAAAGAAGGTTTTCTGCTTTCTACATCAATTAGGACAGGCGACAAGTGGGGAGATGGTGGTGCCGTGGTAGTGACACTGGACAGAGGCCCAGGCTAACGCTCTGGGGATACCGGTTCATGGCAGCTGGTGGAATTTAAAAAAAGAATACATTCAATTTGTAAATCTGGAATTGAAAGCTAGTCTCAGTAATGGTGACCATGAAACTAACCTGGATTGTCACAAACACCCATCTGGTTCACTAATGTCCCTTTAGGGAAGGGAATCTGCCACCCTTACCCGGTCTGGCCTACATGTGACTCCAGCAATGTGGTTGACTCTTAACTGCCCCCTGAAATGGCCCTAGCAAGCCATTCAAAACTGCTACAGGAAAGCTGAAACCACATGGACTGCAGTGGTTCAAGAAGACAGCTCCCCACCACCTTCTCCAGGGTAATTAGAGATGGGCAATAAATGCTGGCCCAGCCAGCATAGCCCACATCTCAGGAAAGACTTTCTTAGAACGTGTCTGCGAGGGTTCACTGATCTGCAATCTACTGGCATTGGCGCAGAGTTTGACTCTAATCTCAGGAGGCAGCAGTTGGGGTTCAACCCGAGATTGCAAAGTCTGTTTCCAATACAGCTCATCAGTCCCAAGGGGTTAACCCAGAAATATGAAGGAAAGGTTACAGAGCTGAACTGAATAGTATGCTGCAAAAAGCTTCATCGGTTTGGAATTTTGTTCCGGGCAATAGCTTCAAACACGCCTTATAAAATTAAAATTGTTTGCATTTAAAGTGCGAGTAGCCGCATGAATTATACTCTTGTCATTTTTCAGGGATGTGAAGCCAGATAATGTTCTCCTGGACGCGAGTGGCCACATCAAGCTGGCTGACTTTGGTTCCTGTCTCCGGTTGAACCTTGAGGGCCATGTGAGTACAGGTCACAGTTAAACACGGAGGCCAAAATAGGCTGAAGGCTTTAAAGGGAAGGAAGGACAAAGTTTCTTTCTGCTTTCACATTGGGTTACCCAAACTCACCTGGTCTCATGTCAGCCGCAGCTCAGTTGGTAGCACAAGCTTGCCTCTAAGTCATTACAGTTCTGAGTTCAAGTCCCACTCCAGGACTTGTGGACAGGAGTCAAGGTTGACACTCCCAGTGCAGCACCGAGGGAGTGCTACACTGGCAGGGTGCCTTCTTTCAAATGTGATGCCAAACCAAGGCCTCTGTTTGGGTAGGTGTGACAGGTTCCATGGCGCTATCTTGAAGAAGAGCAGGGGAGTTGTGCCTTGCTTGATATTTACCCCTCAGTCGACATCACTAAACACAGATTATCTGGTCATCGTAACATTGCTGTTTGTGGGAGCTTGCTGGGTGCTTTAAAAATACTTTATTGGCTGTAAAGTGCTTCGAGGTGTCTGGTGCTATAGAAATGTAAGGCTTTGTTTTGCTTTCAACTCTAATTGTCTTGAGAAGGTGGTGGCGAGGCACCGCCTTGAAAACCAACCGAGTGGCTTCCTGGACCATTTCAGAGGGTCAGTTAAGAGTCAACCACGTTGCTGTGGGTCTGGAGTCACGTGTAGGCCAGACCGGGTAAGGATGATAGATTTCCTTCCCCTAAAGGGGCATTAGTGAACCAGATGGGTTTTTACAACAATCAATGGCCTGAGACTGGCCTTTTAATTCCAGATTTAGTTAATGAATTGAGTTTAAGTTCCCCAAAGCTGCCACGATGGGATTTGAACCCGTGTCTCTGGGATATGTTGAGCACCACGTTAAACGGAGACGTGAGATCCTCAACATAGGACTTCAACCACAAGAGCTCAAAAGGAAAGAAAGGCTTGTGTCTGTGGGTGGTAGTGGCTTAGTGGTAATATCACAGGGGTACCAGCTGATGCTTTTTGGGACACGGGTTCAAATCCCACCACGGTAGCTGGTAGAATTTGAATTCAGTTATTCAATCTGGAAGTGGGCTAGTAAGCCACTCAGTCTAAGGGGACACATTTAAAAAGAAGGGGTCTCCCGAACAAGACAGAGGTGAGGAGAATTTTTTTCCCCCCTCAGAGGGTGGTCAGTCTTTGGAATTCTCTTCCCCAGGAACGAGTGAAGGCAGGGTCATTGAATATTTTTAAGGCAGAACTAGATAGATTCTTGACTAACATGGGAATCAAAGGCTATCGACAGGAACGTGGAGTCGAGGCCACACTCAGATCAGCCATAATTCTGTATGATCTTATTGAATGGCGGGGCAGGACTCGAGGGGCCGAATGGCCCTTCTCATGCTCCTAATTTGTGTGTTTGTTATGTATGTGATTGGGGATGGGCAACAAATGCTGGCCTTGCCAATGATGTCCACATCCCATGAAAGAATATAAACTTATCACGCCCAGCAGACATCTCAAAGTGTTTGGACAGCAGGGCTCCACAAACAGCAATGTGAGAATGATCAGGTAATCTGTTTTTGCGGAATAAATACCAGCCAGGGACCTTATTTTCCAGCTATTTTTGTTTTAGATTGCCAGCATCCATAGTATTTTGTGTTATTTTAGAATCGTGCACTGGGATCTTCTGCATCCAACTAAACAGGAGTACAGTTTAATATCGCACAGGCAAGGCAGCACCTTCAACAGTGCAGCATTCCCTCAGTGCAGCACTGGAACACCAGACTTGACTAGTGTGCTAAAGTCCTAGGGTGGGACTTGAACCTACAACTTTGCAGGTCAACAGCAAAGACACTACTAACTGAGCCACAGCTAACACAAAGACACCCCTTTTTTCCCCTGGTTGACTTGGCTCTGTGACCAGGGTTGTCAACTCTGGCTGGATGAATTGTCATCACATGACCTTCCGTCGCCAACTGCTCCACCCCCAGCTCTAGCCATTGGCTGCTTGACTTGTCCATCATGACGAGGCACCAAGCAAACAAACATAATTTGATTGGATAATTTCTGGTCATCAGTCAAATCCATCATCCCCAACGTTAAAATAACTGATAAATGACAACTGTTCAAAGAAAAGCAGATGAAACTTTATCATTAACACCTCAACAGACTCTTGCAGTTTATTCATCTTTAATTCCTGAAGGCTCCAGGGTAATCCTGGAGATGTTGGCAACCCATATCCCTGACCCATGCCATTTCCTTCTAGGTCCAGCGCGCAGTGGCCGTCGGAACTCCCGACTACATCTCCCCAGAGATCCTGCGAGCGGTGGAAGACCCCTCAGTGACATACGGTCCAGAGTGCGACTGGTGGTCATTCGGGATCTGCTCTTACGAGATGCTTTTCGGCCAGACCCCCTTCTACGCCGACACCCTGGCAGAAACATACAGGAAAATTATCAACTACAGGGTCAGTGACCACAGAGAGACGTCTCAACAGAACCCATTCACACCGGGTCCCGGAGGAGAGAGCTTTATGGTGAAAGAAGTGTATGTAATAGGGGGGGCAGCGATATAACAGGGAATTTTATAGGAAAGGATTGTTATAAGTGAGAGTTTTATAGTAAAAGGTGTTTTACAACTGAGGGTTTTAGGGGAGAATTTTCTTCCCGTTGAGTGGGTTGTTTGGGGGCAGTTGTGGAACTTATCGCTGCCCACAGTTGGCTCCATGCCACCATTTTATGCGGGCGGGTCAATTAAGGCCCACCCGGCGTGAAGCTTGGCTCCCGAGGGTAGCGGGAGTGGGCTGGCGGGCAGCGGTGGGAGCGCAGTGACCACCGGGTCCAATGGCGGCCTGTTCAAACAGAGCGTGGGCAGCCTGGCAAAGGCCAATCACCATGGCCAGCAGGAGAGCTCCCCAGAGACAGTCGTCCTCTGGCCCCGCCTGGGAGGGAGCGGCCAGTCCCACAGCTGGCATTCCCCCCCACCCCCCAGCTGGAGAGCAGGCCAGGCAGGAGGGTAGGGCAGCGGGGGGCACTGTGCCCCTCGGTTTTCCGCCAGGTGCCTAGCTGCCCTCCTGGAGGAGGTGGCAGCACGGAGGGGAGGTCCTCGTTCCGAGGGATGGGAGGCGGAGGCAGAGACAGTCAGCTCCCATGACGTGGGGCAACACATGTGGATCCAGTGCCACAAGTGATTCAACGACTTGTTGTGCCAGGGAAAGGGTGAGCGCCCATGCAGAGGTCATTTAATACAGCCAGCAGCTTTTCCCCCCTGTGCCCCCACCCCACCCCCAACTCTGAGTGCAGTTACACTCAGCATTGAGTCCTTCAGAGCATGGTTCCCTCACTGGGTGGGCCAGCAGGTATTGCCCATGCCTAGTTCAGCCTGACAGGGTAGTACTGAGATGGGTTCTGCACCCGCAGCATGTGTGACACTGACACCCAGAGTAGAGTTTAGGGGGGTTACCTCGAGGATCTGCAGCTAGGCACAGTGCTGGAACCGCGAAACATGTCAAAGTCAGGCTGCTGACATGCTGAGAGGAGAGCTTCCAGTTGGCAGGGCACCCATCCATCTACTGCCCTTGGCGTTCCACGTACTTGTGCATCCTCGCTTTGCAAGGTTAGACCGTGTGGTGCCAAATGTGATGGAGGCAGCATGTGGGCAAGGGGGGGTGGGGTCAGCCCTGACCCTTGGTGTGAGAGTGCAGCAGCTGCAGGGTCACTATTCACTGGAGCCCTGCAATGTCCCACACTGGCTGGGGGTGGCAGAGAGGCGATGGGAATCCAAATACGGGCTGGACTATTCAATGTTCCTCTCTCCTTTTCAGGAGAAGACTGCACACAATGCCGCCCAGCAGATGTGGACTGGCGGAGGCCAGGCCCAGTTGGCCATCGTCACCAGATACGAGCAAGAGGCGATGGATATGGAGAGGCGCCATGCGCCCAGGTCCATTGGTGGTGGTGAGTCTGGGGTGCCACGGGGAGGTAAGATTGCCAAGCACCTGAGGTCACCGTGTGTGTCCCAGCAGCCCTGTCACTGCTGAATGCTCAGTGATTGAAGTTTGCAACATGGGTTGACCATTATGGAAGGATGAGCACATAATGATCCAGGGGACAGGGATGCACATTGACATTGTCTCCACTTTAACTAATCAAATGTCCTTGTTCTTCCTTTCAGCATCGCCGGAGCAGGGCTGGGAGGAGGAGGCAGAGGGGTCCCCTCTCACACCTCAGGCCCCTGAACATATCGACTCACCAGCCTCACACCATCTCTGCCAGGCAGGCACCAGCGCAGATACTAGCACCTCGATGGGAATTAGATCATCGGCTAGTGTCCCGGTGCACAGCGGTGAGGGCACTTCACGCTCGCTTGAGGTGCGGGCGGAGACAGAGAGTGCCCATGGCACCAGCAGTCGGAGGGCTGCTGGGGACCAGGTCCATGCTCAGTCGGTGGCTGATGATGTGCCTCTGGAGTTGTCCATGAGGCAGCGAATGCTGGAAGTGCAGCAGGGTATGCGGGAGGATCTGGCGGAGATACATGAGGCTATGTGTGGCATGGTGCCCGTGCTGGAGGAGTCCACGCGGAGCATCACCGATGCAATGAGCCTCATGTCCGAGCGCCTTGCTTCCTCCATGGAGAGAGAGGCGACTCTCATGGAGAGGCTCCTGGGGATGTGCTCGGACCAGCAAGCCCACACAGCGACAATGACCTCAGCTGGTCAGTGCCACTGTGGGTGATGGTTTGGGCACCAAGTATCCCATCTCAGTGCCCATCCATCCACGGTGAGCAGGGAGGTCTGAAGCGACCTTGTGTCGGTGCAGCAGCTGCCTGGGGTCTCTGCGGGATCCTCTCAGGACACTCCGGATGAAAGCAACAGCTCCTCTGCCCCTCTCCCAGTGACCGTGGCATCTGGTGAGGCTGCGATGACTGGGGAGGTGCCAGCTGTGGAACTGGCAGCTCCCTCCCAGGCGGGGCCAGCACAGGCTCCACAGGCCAGAGGACGACAGCCAAGGTCATCGAGGCCAACAGGACAGCAGAGTGAGCAGGCTGGCTCAGATGCCACTCCCAGCGAGGGGGCAGCACCCAGACATGGCACCCACAAGTGTAAAATTAAGGCACCTCAGGCACACCACGGGTTTCTCACTGGTGGTTTTATGTTGCCAGCTATTTGTTCATTAGTGTGATGCGTAACACATTTAGAATTATTTTTTTGTACCTCATTTTGTAAAATCATTAAATTTTGATTTTGTGAGCATGGCTCAGGGTGATTCCTTGCTTCTGCAGGTGAATGGGAAGCCATGACGTTATGAGTGAGTTGTGTCACACTGAGTGACGAAGGCCTTAGTTAATGTTCCTATCCTGGCAGATTTTGCATTCAGGTATCGAGTGTGGAGCCTGCAGCCCAGGCTTGTCCAGGAGGTCCATCTGTCATGTGCTAGCTGAGGGTTTGTTGGATTAAAGCCTCCCAGGTCTTCCTGCCTCCCTGGAGTATGCCCAGGTCAGCGTCTACCCCCTCAGCATTTCCCTGTGCTCATCCTCGGACTCATTACTGGACTCATCATGTGCAGCCGCAGCCACTGTGCCTATGTCATCATTGTCCACTGCGTCCCCCCTTTCCAGTGCAAGATTGTGGAGAGCACAGCAAGCAACCACTATCACAGACACACGATCTGGGGGGTATTGGAGTGCGCCGCCTGAACGGTCCAGGCATCGGAAGCGCATCTTGAGAAGACCGATGGTTCTCTCCACCACAGCCCTTGTGGTGCTGCGGCTCCTATTGTACCGCTGCTCAGCCTCTGTTCTTGGATGGGGAGAGGCGTCATGAGCCACCTTCTGAGGGGATAGCCCTTGTCACCCAGCAGCCATCCATCCAGCCGGGCTGGAGCACTGAAGAGCCCCGGCACCTGGGAGTGTCTGAGGATGTAGGTGTCGTGGGAGCTGCCTGGGTACCTTGCACAGACTTGTAGAATCAGCATCCTGTGGTCACACACTATCTGCACGTTCAGGGAGTGGAAGCCCTTCCTGTTGACGAAGGCACCGGGCTCACTCGCTGGTACCTTGATGGCCACATGTGTACAGTCTATAGCACCCTGGACACGGGGGAACCAGCAATGGCTGTGAAGCCTCTGGCTCGCTGTGTCTGACTTGCCTGGTTTCAATGGTAGTGGATGAAGGTCAATACCCGTCTGAACAGAGTGTTTGTCACCTGCTTGACACAAGTGTGGACAGCTGATTGGGAGACACCACAAAGACCACCCACTGACCCCTGGAAAGAGCCAGAGGCATAGAAGTTGAGGGCAGCTGTGACCTTCAGAGCCACTGGCATGAGGTGTCCACCCACACGGTTAGGGGAGATCTCAGGCCCAATCATCTGACAAATAGAGTTGACTGATTCCCTTTAGAGATGGAGCCCCCTTCAGCAGTGCACCTCGGACATATTGAGGTAGCTGCTTCGCCGCCTGTAAGCCCTGGCAGCAGGATAGTGGTGTCTTCTGCAGTCCCTTCCACCTTGGACTTCCTGTTGGTCCTGCACCCCTTGTGCCTGCGCCTGTCCTCCCAAAGGTGGCTCCCCTGGAGGCTGAAGGTGGACTCCTGGCCTCCTCCCCCTTCTAGCCCTCTCTTCCTCCTCAGAGGAGGAGCTGCCTCCAGTGGAGAGCACAACTCCCATTCCCAGGCCAAGGGAAGGCTTCCTGAAATCAGCAAGGCCCCAGAAATGATGTTAACTCCAGAGTCCTGACCTGAAGCCCATTACTCCTGCGCAAGCAGCTGTGAAGAGTTTTGAAGTGTTCCTACTCCCACAGGCAAGTCTCAGTAACCTTCACAATTCAATATTTGACAGAGCACGCTCGCGACCCCACTCACCACCCCCCCCTCATCCCGGCCGTGGGTGAGGTTTATACAAACGTCTCCTACCCGCTTGCCCGCTGCACCCGTGCGACGCCCTGAAGATCGCCCGGGCCCCGAAAAATCCCTGACAATTGGCGCCTCGAGGGCCTTAGGTGGCCCGTCAATTAATGGCGGGCGCTCATCGGAGATCAGGGCGCGCCCGCCCACCGAGGGACGCTCGCCTTGAGGTCACCACGGGTCGTTTTACCTGTTGGCCTGCGGGGAGGGTTCCAACCGAGAGCTTTATATTGACAGGATTGTTGTTGTAACTGAGGGCAAGGATTGTCCGGTTGGCGTGTGAGGAGGTTGGGGGGTGGTTGGGGTGGGGTGGGGGAGGGGGGTGGGGGTGGTGGGGGGGGTGGTTGGGGGGGTGGGGGCGTGCTGCTGGTCCCGGACAAGCCGAGCCGTGAAATGAGGCACGGTGACCTCGGGCGACGCCATCGCC
The DNA here is from genome assembly GCA_026770705.1 of Isurus oxyrinchus. Taxonomy (NCBI): domain Eukaryota; kingdom Metazoa; phylum Chordata; class Chondrichthyes; order Lamniformes; family Lamnidae; genus Isurus; species Isurus oxyrinchus. The sequence continues at coordinate 16,275,467 of JANJGN010000031.1, read as the reverse complement.
ATATTTCGTTCGGCGGACGCACACACGCCAGGGTCAACCGCGTGCCCAGCGAAAGGTCGAGGGCCGGTGAAGGCGGTTAAGAAGTGGATTGAGGCGCCTGTCAACGCTGGAGGGTCAGGCAAAAAACCCAAGCGGCCTCCACGTTTTTCAGGAAGCCTCATCCACGAGCGGGATGGAGGTTCCCCCAAGCTCTCATTAAATAAATAAATAAATAATTTCCCATGAATATAGGAACATGCCCCCACTCATCTGACACGGTCACCCGAGGGGACGTCGTTAAATATCATTTTAAATCATTTATTTAATTATTTTAACGTCTCCCCCCCCCCGAGGCGGCTCCCGCTCTTGCCAGCGCGTGTGCGAGACAGCGCTGGCCTCGACTCTCCCTCCTCCTCCCACCAGCAGAGTTAGCGCGGAGCGTTACCGGTATTACGTATTACGCTGGGTGGGCCTTAATTGGTCCCCGCCCGTGTAAAATGGCGACGCGGAGCTGATCGCGGGCGGAGAGCAGAGATCGACTCTGCACCCGTTCCCGCCCGAGCCTGCCTATTGTATGAAAAATCCTGCCCTGAGGGTTTTATATTAAAGGAGGGTTGTAACTGAGAATTTTATATTAAAATGAGTGTTATAGCTGAGAGTTTTATAGTAAAAGGAGTGTTGTAACTGAGAGTTTTATATTAATAGCAGTGTTTTGGCTGAGAGTTTTATATTAAAAGGAGTGTTATAGCTGAGAGTTTTAGGTTAAAAAGATTGTTAGAACTGGGAGTTTTATAGTAAATGGAGTGTTGTAACTGAGAGTTTTATATTAGAGTGTTCTAACAGAGATTTAAAGTAAGAGGAGCGTTGTAACTGAGAGTTTCAGGTTAAAAGGATTGTAATAACTGAGACTTTTATATTAAAAGGATTGTTATAACTGAGAGTTTTATACTAAAAAGGAGGTTTGTAGCTGAGAGTTTTATATTAAAAGGAACGTAGTGTTTAAGTTCGTTAATGGCCTTAATGGGCCTTTCAGCTGTAACACTCCCGACATCATCACACTTCATATTACATTCCAGTGTGTCAGGCAGACACCCACACATTGAAGGTAAAATCCTGGCCCTGGAACAAGAGGATTGTAGCTGAGAGTTTCAGCTTTAAAGGATTGTTATAACTGAGAGTTTTAAAGTAAAAGGAACGTTATAACTGAGTTTTATATTAAGGATTGTTATAACTGAGAATTTTATAGTAAATGGAGTGTTTTCCTGAGAGTTTTCATATTAAAAGCATTGTTCTAAGTGAGAGTTTTATAATAAAAGGAGGTTTGTAACCGAGAGTTTTATATTAAAGACAGTGTTATAACTGAGAGATTTATATTAAAATGAGTGTCGTAACTGGGAGCTTTATATTAAAATGGGTGTTGTAACTGAGAGTTTTATAATAAAAAGAATGTCGTGACTGAGAGTTTTATAATAAAAAGAGTGTCGTAACTGAGAGTTTTATAATAAAGAGTGTCATAACTGAGAGTTTTATATTAAAATGAGTGTCGTAACTGAGAGTTTTATATTAAAATGAGTGTCGTAACTGAGAGTTTTATATTAAAATGAGTGTCGTAACTGAGAGTTTTATAGTAAAAAGTGTCGTAACTGAGAGTTTATAATAAAAGGAGTGTCGTAACTGAGAGTTTTATAATAAAAAGAGTGTCGTAACTGAGAGTTTTATATGAAAGATGTGTATAATTGAGAGTTTGATATAAAAGGAGTGTTATAACGGAGAGTTTTATGGTAAGGGTATGTTATGATGCTGAGGTTTATAGCTAAGATTAGGCTGGAAGTTTTCAGTGATGTGAGAAGATTGGGTAGTTTTCCTTGGAACAGAGGAGCTGATGGGTAACTCCACCGAGGTTTATAAAATGACGGGGGGGCCTGGGAAGAGTAAATAGAGTCCAGCTATTTACCTTAGCAAAAAGATCAAAAAACCCAGGAGGCAAAGATTTTAAAGTATCATAGGTGTCGGCGTATAAGTCGAGTTCGAAGCCTTGGCAATATCCCTCCAAAAATAGGGGTCAACTTATACATTGCGTATAACAGTGAGCCGTGGGTGTGGGTGGTCACCGGCTTTGTCACTCACCCTGTGGGGTCTGTGCCATCTGCCTGTTCGCTTGTGCCCAGTTATACGGTACCGGTAAGTAAAACAAGGTGAAAAATAGAGGCTGACGGACTAATGCGAGTGTAGCGTGTCGTGGCGGAGAAGGATGGTCAACTTATATGCTGGCTGCATGCAGAAACAAGATCCTGGGGACCAAAAAATGGGGTCGATTTATATGCTACGTGGACTTATACACTGCGATCTACGGTAGTTGGTAAAAGGAATCAGAAGGACGCTGAGGAATTATTTGATCACTCAGAGGTTGGCAGGGACCTGGAACTCACTGCCTGACAGGGTGGTAGAGGTAGAAACTTGCACCACATTTGAAAAAGTACTTAGACGCCCGTTTGAAGAGCTGTGAAGGGCTGCCGATCACTGGCAGGGGTGTGAGATCACAGAGCCAGATACCAGGGGTGACAGGTCTAACAGGAGGAATGATAGTAACCGATATCCTCAATAATACAAATGCCTCAGATGCTTATTGTGCTAAATTAACCTGGTTTGCTGGGCCATTTAGAGGACTTGTTCTAATGCAGCTAAACGCTTTGCTGACAGCTTCCTGCATTTATCCACTTCTTTCATTAATAAGTACCCTTATGGTGGCTGTGAGAGCTATTGTCGATTGGTGTAAAAACCCCTCTGGTTCAGTAATGTCCCTTTAGGGAAGGAAATCTGCCATCCTTACTCAGTCTGGCCTACACTTGACTCCAGACCCACAGCAATGTGGTTGACTCTTAACTGCCCTCTGAAATGGCCGAGCAAGACACTCAGTTCAAGGGCAATTAGGGATGGGCAACAAATGCTGGCCTTGCCAGTGATGCCCACATCCCAGGAAAGAATTTTTTAAAAATTCAATGACTGTTTAATACCTGCTCCCCTGTGCTAATTATATTTGCATCATTCCACAGTGAACAGTAGCTGCCACCTGTTGGGCCAGTTCCTGATCGAATCTGGCTGGGGCTGGGCCTGGGGCTGAGGCTGGATCTGGGCCTGGGCCAGGGCCTGGGGCTGGGGCTGGGGTTGGGGCTGGGGTTGGGGCTGAGCCTGGGCCTGGGGCTGGGGCTGGGCCTGGGGCTGGGGCTGAGGCTGGGCCTGGGGCTGGGGCTGGGCCTGGGCCTGGGGCTGGGGCTGAGCCTGGGCTTGGGTCTGGGGCTGGGGCTGGGGCTGAGCCTGGGCCTGGGGTTGGGGCTGGGGCTGGGGCTGGGGCTGGGGCTGGGCCTGGGCCTGAGCCTGGACCTGGGGCTGGGGCTGGGGCTAAGGCTGGGGCTGGGGCTGGGTCTGGCCTTGGCCTTGGCCTTGGCCTGGGGCTGAGCCTGGGCCTGAGCCTGGGACTGTGGCTGGGCCTGAGCCTGGGGCTGGGGTTGTGCCTGGGCCTGGGGCTGGGCCTGAGCCTGGGGCTGGGCCTGAGCCTGGGGCTGGGCCTGGGGCTGGGTCTGGGGCTGGGGCTGAGCCTGGGCCTGGGGCTGTTTTGTAGGGTTGCCAACCTCCCATCAGCTCCCCACCAAACTTGTTCTGTAGCCACAAGGACACTGCTATTGGTAATCCAGAAGAAACATTATTGAAGGAATTAATTTCTGCTTCCATTTTGTTTGAACACGTCTGCTTCGTGGTTGTAAAAATATTGGAGTTGGGTAAAAAAGGCAGTTGATTGACGGTCAAAAGCCATCCAATTAGATCATGAAGAGCCTTCTTGCTTTCCGATTGGCTGGGGGAAGCAGGGCCCTGATTGGAGGGTTGGTCTAGCAATGGAGTGAATGTGGGCAAAGCCTCCAGGAACTGATTGAGCTGGAGTTGGCAACCCAAACCTTTAGGAGCTCTCGCAAGTGGCCTCAGCTGTAACCTGACATCAAGGTTGGTGATAAAACCCTTGGGCCAGTCAGAGTTCGATAACCAAATATTTCCCTCCCATCTCCCCCACCCCACCCCCCCCCCCCCCCCCCCCCGCCACCCCACCCCCAACTCAGGAGACTTTTCGGTTCCCGGACTCAGGTCCTGATGTGACAGGCGAGGCGAGGGCTTTCATCCAGAGCCTGGTTTGTGGCAGGGAGGAGAGGCTGGGACGGAGCGGAGTGGAGGACTTTAAGATGCACCCGTTCTTCGCCGGCATTGAGTGGGACTTCCTCGATCGGTGTGAACCTCCCTTCCTCCCAGTAGTCACCAGTCGTGCGGACACCTCAAACTTTGACGTGGAGGATGAAAACTTCAGCTGCCTGGTGCGCATTCCGGCAAATTCTATTGTCTCTTGTTGACTTCTTTGTCTTTACTTTCATTAATGCTGGAGAGGGGAATAGTGGGGGGGGGGGGGAGAGGAGGTGAGGGAGGGAGGGAGGAGGGAGAGGGGAGATGGGATGGGAGGGGGGATGGGAGGTGGGGAAGGAGAGGCAGGGAGGGAAAGAGGGTGAGAGGAGGGGAGCCGGGGAGGGAAGGAGGGGGAGGGGAGGAAGGGGAGGGGAGGCGGAGAGGGGAGGTGGGGAGAGGGAGGGGAGTGGGATGGGGAAGGGGAGGCAGGGGATGGGGGGGGCGGGGATGGGAGGAGAGGGAGGGAGGGTGGAGAGAGGTGAGGGAGGCGGGGAGGAGGAGGGGGAGGAGGAGGAGGTGGAGGGAGGGGGAGGGGAGGAGGGGGTGGGGAGGCAAAAAGGGGAGGTGGGGAGAGGGAGGGGAAGGGAGGTGGGGGAGGGGAGGCAGGGAGGGGATGGAGAGGCGGGGAGGAAAGGTTGGGGAACAGGGAGGGGAGGGGGAGGAGGGAGGAGGGGGTGAGGGAGGGGGAGGGGGTTTCAATTCATTTAAATAAATAAAATTTTCATTCGGTCGGACAGAATTTGAGTATTGCTGAGAAAAGACGTTTGTTGTCGATGATTTCCATCTTGTTCTCAACAGGACAATTCGCAAAAATAGCAGATGTAAAGGGAACAACAATTTATACTTCATGAGAAGAGAGTATAATTTGTTGTTCCTTTACATTTGGCATTCTTGCGAATTGTCCTAATGAGTGCGAGACAGAAATCTTAGACAACGTGTCAGTTCTCAGCAATATTTAAATAAAATTTGGAATATAACAGCAAGTATCAGTAATGGTGAGTGTGAAAGTAATACATTGTTCTTTAGCGTCGGAAATCTGCCAGTCTTACCCCGGTCTGGCCTACATGTGACTCCAGACCCGCAGCAACGTGGTTGACTCTTAAAAGCCCGCTTTAAATGTCGAGGATGAGCAATAAACGCTGGCCTTCCCGTTGCTGCTCACATCGCGTGAAAGGGTGAAATGAAAACTCTCCCGAGCTGATTGCAGCCGACTCCCGTTGTCCGTGGGGGTTCCGCTCCCGCAAAATCCCGGGAAAGCTGAGAATTAGATGTTCTAAATCACGGATGAGCGAAGCTCTGGGGGCCGCGAGCTGAGATTTGGCGTGCGTACACGAATTCGCGAGGGAGGGGGGGGATCGCGATTGATGGGAGTTGACTGTGCATCACCGTTCAATAGTAAAGGAGCTGAGCTACACTGTGCCCCCCTGGAACCAGGGACTGCAATGGGGGCCATGCAGATTTGTAAATAAAAAATTATCTTCAGGCGCAGAAGAAGACATTTAAGACAATGTTCATTGGCTCCTAAAAGTTCTGAAGGATCCTGGGAATAGTCAGTCATAAATGCAACCGGGAATTCAGGGGATAAGTCCTTCACCCAGAGAGTGGTGAGAATGTGGAACTCGCTCCCACAGGGCGTGCTGGAGGGGAGTTGGATAGATCCATTCAAAGGGGGAAGCTGGATAAACACATGAGGGAGAAATGGATTCATAGATAGGGTGAGCAGAAGGAGGCTCATGTGGAGCATGGCCTCTCTCGGTGCTGTAAGTACTGTGGAATCCAACATTCCCAGTGGGAACTGAGCTCACACACTGTGCGAGTCAGAAATAGCGCAGGCTTGGGAACGTGCCCTCTGCAAAGCTCATAGAAATAGTCCTTTTAATGTTGGGACGGCTGCACTGGGAGGTGAAATAGTGAGTGTCTGTACCACCCCCCCCTCCACAAAGAGAAAAATGGAGATATCAGCTCCTCTGGTAAGTACAGCGTGTGTGTGGGTGTGGAGCTGCACCTAGCAACCTGAAGCCTTGACTCGCGACCTGAGAAAGCAGCTGCCACATTGAACCCCTGGTGGCCATCAGCCAGTGGCTCCTATCAGTTAGATCTGAAAGATTAACCTTCCTGTAGCTGAACAGGTTAAGCCTTTACTCATTAGAGTTTAGAAGGGGTGATCTGGCCTACATGTGACTCCAGACCCACAGCAATGTGGTTGACTCTTAACTGCCCCTCTGAAATGGCTGAGCAAGACACTCAGTTCTCAAGGGCAATTAGAGATGGGCAATAAAAGCTGGCCCAGCCAGCGACGCTCACATCCCATGAACAAATATTTTTAAAACATTGATTTGTGATTCTCTCTTATATTAACAGTCTCTAGTTCTGCTCATGTTCACAATCTCCTCCACATCCACCCTTAATGTACAGGTTTTACCTCTTGGTTCATTTTTCCACTAGGAAACCTCTTGGCCTGATTCCCACGGTACACTTCTGGGCAGCCACCTTCCGTTTGCAGGATTTACATTCTCCTCGGTCAGGTAAGAAATTCCCGGGTGAAGTTTGTGTGTTGGGTGCAATCGGGAACTTGTTACGATACAGGACTGGCAACCCAGAACGCGTAACTTCAAATTCCAATCGAGCGGGGCTGCTTTGTCCTGGATGGTGTCGAGCTCCTCGAGTGTTGTGGGAGCTGCACTCATCCAGGCAAGTGGAGAGTATTCCATCACACTCCTGACTCGTGCCTTGTGGATGGTGGACAGGCTTTGGGGAGTCAGGAGGTGAGTTACTCACCGCAGGATTCCCAGCCTCTGTCCTGCTCTTGTAGCCGCAGTATTTATATGGCTGGTCCAGTTCAGCTCCTGTTCAATGGTAACCCCCAGGATGTTGAACATCAAGGGGCGATGGTTAGATTCTCTCTTGTTGGAGATGGTCATTGCCTGACACTTGTGTGGCGCAAATGTTATTTACCACTTGTCAGCCCAAGTCTGGATATTGTCCAGGTCTTGCTGCATTTGGACATGGACTGCTTCAGTATCTGAGGAGTCGCGAATGGTTCTGAACATTGCGCAATCATCAGCGAACATCCCCACTTCTGACCTTATGATGGAAGGAAGGTCATTGATGAAGCAGCTGAAGATGGTTGGGCCGAGGACACTACCTTGAGGGACTCCTGCAGTGATGTCCTGGAGCTGAGATGACTGACCTCCAACAACCACAACCATCTTCCTTTGTGCTCGATATGACTCCAACCAGCGGAGAGTTTTCCCCCTGATTCCCATTGACTCCAGTTTTGCTAGGGCTCCTTAATGCCACACTCGGTTAAGTGCAGCCCCGGTATCAAGGGCAGTCACTCACACCTCACTTGTTACATGTCCTAACACACCTGGCTTGCGAAGGAGATCTGGCGAAGGAGATCTGCTGTCCTTACCCAGGCTGGGGCCTACATGTGACTCCCGTCCAACACCAACACGGTTGACACCAAGTAGCGAGTCACATTTAGCTGCGTCAGGCCCATCACCTGCAGATCTGGTAGAAAGTCCTCATTCTGATAATGAAAAGCTGAATCTCTGTGTGCCATCTACACTCACACTGCAACCAAGTACTGAGTAGGGTTGCCAACTGTGATTAAATATGTTCCTGGAGGTTCCATCACATGACTCGCCCCCACGCTCCAGCCATTAGTCGGCCAACACCTCCATCCTTGTGACGTACGTCCTTCCTACGCCAATTGGAAAGCAAAACGACTCATTACCCAATTGGATGATGCTTGACTGTCAGCCAAACAGCCTCTCTTTCCCCCATTTTCAATATTTTTATATCTGGTAAAGAGAAACGTTCAAAGAAAATGACCAAAAGAAAAATCCTTTGAATGTCCCGATGATTTTTCTCCAGGGTTTCCCACAGCCAGTGTCCTGGAGACTGATCTTCAATTCCTGGAGACTCCAGGCCAGTCCTGGAGGGTTGGCAGCCCTGGTACTGACAGAGTGCTGTCCTTCGGAACAAGCAAGGCTCATCCCGTCTATTGAGGTGGGCACAGAAGAGGAGCAGCAGGTCCTCCCTGTGCCCTGGCCAGCATTCCCCTCTCAACCACGCGCCACCAGCTTAACTGCCCATTCATCCCTGGTGCAATTGTGGGATCTTGATGTGCACATCACCGAGTTGGCTGCATGACCTCAGTTGACAAAATAAAGGCCTGCATTTATATAGTGCCCCCCCCCACCACCCCACCACTACCACCATCTCGAAGTACTGCAATGCCGGAAAAGCAGCTGCCACTTTGCGCACAGCAAGATCCCACAGCACAGCTAAGCAGCAACTGCCGGATCGCCTGGTAAGCTTGAGGGGTTAAATATTGGCCAGGACACCAGGGGGAGAACTCCCCTGCTCCCACTGGACCTTTTACATTCACCCACAAAGGAAGGCACACCCTCAGTTTGGCAGTCCTCCTGGAAGATGGCACCTCTGACAGCGCAGCACTCCCTCGTCGCTGCACCCAGAGCGTCAGGCTGGATTTTGTGCCCGGGCCCTGGAGTGGGACTTGAACACAGAGCCCTGGGGATTGGAAGCAAGGCTGCTTCCACACGGTCTCCACCAATCAGTCCACCTCAGAGAGTTATTGGGCTATCTTTTTGCAGTGTGGGGTATTTGCGGGGATTGAGTGGGGTGGGGGGGTGGGTAGGGGGATGGTAATGATCTGAGAGTCAGGGGGACCCTGGAGGAAGGGGAAGGGTTGTGAGAGCAGCGACAGCATTACTGCACGTGGCCCACCAATCGCTTGAGAATACAGCCTGAGCCTTGGAGTAACACGGACCTCCCTCTCCTCAGGCAGAGTGACGCAGTAGAGGCCGTGAGAGAGCTGAACACTCGCAACGAGGATGCGAGGTGGGCGCCGGGCCAGAGTGAGCTGCCAGGCTGTAACATGGAGGTAACGTGGTGAGGAAAAAAATGCCAACACCGTCGCTTTAAAAAACCCGACCTCTGGCAGTGGCCCTGCCCCCCAGAGAGCCCACTGAGCAGGGGCACCACCCGATGTGGGTGGTGTTAGATTGGCTAAAGTCAGTTTCCCTATTTTGATTGCCAGGCTGGTGAGCTATGTTTGTTTGGCAGTGATGCCTTACACAGTCAAATAGCCTGTCAGTGTTCATTCAGCCCTCATTGGCTTGAAGAGCTGGGGGAGGTGAGGGGAAGAGCTGGGGGGTGTGGGGTGCGCTGGGGCGAGAGAATCTATTCCAATCAGATTCCAATAAGATCCTAATAAGATTGCAATCAGCCATTCCCAACTTACCAATCATCTGCAGTGATGTATGTCATCAAGCAATGTGCCATTTTTCAAGGATGTCAAGGTTATATCTTGTAATGTAAAATGGAGAGTGTGTGTGGGTGTGCGTGTATGTGTGTTTCCACGTGACAGAGTGTGCAAGAGAGCATGTGAGAGAGCGTGACAGTGTGTGTACGTGTGTGTGAGTGTGTATCTGTGTATGTTTCTGTGCGAGTCTCTTTCTGTTTGTGTGTGTGTGTTAGAGAGTGTGTGTGTGTGTGTGTGAGTGAGAGAATGTGTGTGTGTATATGTGTGTTTTTGTGAGTATGCGTGTGTGTGAGTATGTGTGTGTGTGTGTGAGAGAGAGTGTGTGTGTGTGTGTGTGTGTGTGTGTGTGTGAGCGAGAGAGTATGTGTGTGTATGTGTGTTTTTGTGTGTGTGTGAGTATGTGTGTGTGTGTGAGTATGTGTGTGTGTGAGCAAAAGAGTGTGTGTGTGTATGTGTTTTTGTGTGCGTGTGAATATGTGTGTGTGTGTGTGTGTGTGTGTGTGTGTGTGTGTGTGTGTGAGAGGGAGAGCGTGTGTGTGAGTATGTGTGTGTGTGTGTGTGTGTGTGTGTGTGAGGGTGAGTGTGTGAGGGACTCTTTTGATGTCTTTGATGAACGGACCACAGGAGACTCAGATACAGGTTACGTTCATTTATTCGAGCAATTGCAAGGAGGGCACCATCTCAATGCAGCTTGAGACAGCACTCTGCTAAACTACAGTGTTCATCATATTTATACATTATTGGTCACGTACAAGAACAGTTTCCAGATTTTGATCTTGTCAACATATAGATTTACATTAAACAGACAAGTCTCTGGTACAAAGGTACATGCATCATCTGACCCTACTTTCACCCAGGCAGAGACCTGCCTTCCTATCTAAGCTGGGACCATCTGTCCTTCCCCTATCCGTTGAAGAGAACACTTAATCTATGTTACTGCCATCCTCTGACTCAGTCTAACTCCCAGGACCTTGCTGGTGATTGCAAACTCTGAGGGTGTACAAAGGTTGAGAGTATATAAGGTTCATCTGGTTTAACTGTTTAATTGTTGATTTACTGATTTGCGCCGGCCTGCCTATAGATTCTAATTTAAGTAATTCATTCCCTTTTAATGAATTCTCCTTTACCATAAATTCTCATTTACTTTGTTCCCCCTAACAGTCCCCCCTTATGGCCCTTGGCCTAGCCCAAGGTAGCCAACTACAGTGGTACAGTCCGTCCCTTTACACACCGCTGCCCATTGATGCTGGCCACTCATCCAGCTTTGGGTTGTAAAAGGTATCGTCAGATCATCTGATAATCTGGCCATTCAATCCAGGCCTCAGGCTTATTAAATTCCTTCTGCACCTGTTAAAACTCCCCCAGCGCCACCTTTTTTGTGATTTCCAGGTGCGATGAATCAAGTATGTTAGATATATAATCAATATCAATTAAAGTATAACTAGGGCGTGGGAGATAATCCGAATCCAGGGGTGTATCTGTACGCTCGAGCCCCAATTCCACAGGTCATCCCACCAGGAGGAAGCAGGTATTTGTTCAATATCCGTCTTTAAGGCTCTAACCTGTTGCTGCAGTTTATAGTAAGTTCTGTATATCTGCTGAGCCTGTCTCTGAATCGTGGTTAGGTGCTCTGGTAATAGGGGAATTTCATAGGAGAACTGGTTCAGATACTGTGTCAGGTTATCCTTAAGGCTTTCCTTGACCTGAATAGTAGTCGTTCCTCTCTTGTATATTTCAACCAGTTCCACTTTCCCTACCCTTGCCGGCACCTGTGGGTGTAGGCACACTGAATGATTATGGACGGGGCATATCCAATTGTTCCCGTAGTGGATTCTTTCCTGCCACATGGTGATACAATATCTCCCATTCCCTGCATATGCCACATGGTTCTTTTGCAGCCCGTATAGTTTCCATTGTACAGTTTGCTGCTGCCTTAAATCCACAGCTTCATCTGTCTCATATATCGGATGTGCACATACGACTGCGGTGGCCTCTATCCTACACTCTTCTAATGTGGTGCTAACTATATGTCCTTCTATGTCTACTGCATATGGTGGAATATCGTGATACTTAATATAGTAATCCCCCTGTATAACCCCAATATTCTCTACTCTATATAAGGTCCTGCCGGGTGTTGGCCTAGGTATGACAGGTATTACTAATACAATGCCTATTAGCATATTACTATTCACTATACATTCAACATTCATTCTATATACACGTGTTAAACCTCTGAGCTGGCAACCAGTCAAGTCCCATGATTCTTGTGTTGTGAAAGGTTAAATAAATGCTCATTAGTTACCCATAAAGGAACTACCCCTTCATTAACCTTTCTTAAATTCTCTCAGGCTTGTTCCAGTGCCCAAGATCCAGAGGTGCTGCAAATATCATTTCTGCTCGCTTCGTCTGAAATATTTTTCCCTCTTTCAATCAGTTTGTTGTTAGTCTCCGCATGACATTCGAGCACGGTAGTCAGGCTTTGGATTAACCATGTCACGTCCTGATCCGTATCTAATTGTGTATCCTAGGTCCCCTGCGTCCGCTCTGAAATATCCTTAAGCTTCAAGTTCAGGTTACAGACCTTCTGATCTACAGTTGCTTGGTCAATGGAATTAACTATTGATGTCCCTGTATTGAATAATGTGACAGCGTCGTTTATCAGGCTGCGCTTAATGTGCTTCCCTCTCAAACCTGATCGCATCTCGCCATCGAACTGAGATGCTTCAGTCATTAACTGGCCCATTCCAGCCGCATATAACGCTGGAATATGGGTGGAGCACCACTGGGGCGGGGCAACTCCGGATATGTTCAAGACCACGGGTACCAGCTCATGGTGTACATTATCATATAAAACTTCTGATTAACCAGTACCAAACCATTCGTTGGTCCTGGATACATAGTCGGACAAGATGGGTCGGTCGGTGGGGTTTGAGGGGCTTCAATTATCTCTACTCGGACTGTGGAAGTAGATGTGGAAGGTGGCTGGATAGTGGCGGACCTCCCACACCTGATCTGAAGCAAACCCTTACTACAATTTGAAAGCACTTGTTCTCCTACTGTTACATTTATCATTCCCCATTGCGTGTCGCATTCGGCACTGTCCGCGCTGTACCAAAGTTCCTCCCGTGGTGCGGGATGAGCAGTGATGATCCCCGACCTTGTAGCCAGTACTGATACGCCCACGACCAGAATCGTAGATCTGTGGAGACATTAACATCGGCTCCCGTCCTCCGGTTACCGCTTGGTCAATTGTCATGTATCTTTAACTGTGCGTAATGCCTCCATTTACTTCCTGTTCTCATATCTACAAGTGCGCATGTATCACCTGTCATAATTACCTCATATGGTCCATGCCTGTTCACTCCGAACTCACCTTGACCATCACCTTATTCCCCACTTGGTCCATTGTTGCTCTTTGGATTTGCCTGTTTCCATATCCTTAATCACCTGTCGGTCTCTGACTTCCTTCCTTAACTCATGCAATTGCTAACTTATTTCCCTCATATAGTCTCACATCCTTCCTTTTAGTGACCCTACATCTCCCACTCTTACTATGATTCCCTGGGGTAACTGCATTGCTCTCCTTGTCATTATTTCAAATGGGGTGAACCTGGTGGTCCTGTTTAGGGTAGCCCCTAAGGCACATTAGAATATTGGGCTGTTGCATGTCTCTGGAATTGCTTTTGTGATTGATGTTTTTTTAAAAAGTTCAGTTCATCCTTTCCACCATCCCTGAGCTCTGTGGCTGGTAGGGGATGTGGAATTTCTGTTTATATTTAAATGTATACATTGCTTTAATGACTCTTCCTGTGAAATGAGTTCCCTGACCTGAATCCATCTGGGTAGGGACCCCCACTCCTTCCAGTTTACTCTCTCCTGCTGCTGTCTCATGTCAGACCTCAATTCCTTAAACAACTCTACCATGCACCTTCTCACCCTATCTTTCAATAGCTCAGTATCTTCACTTCTCTCTGGGAGCCGCTTAACTCTGCCTGTCATCAAGGTGTTAATCCTGTGGTTTTACTCTATGCAGCTCTCAGGCACATTAATACAATCAGTAATACATCTTTTTAGCCTTTTTCCAGGTTTCTCTTTACCTGTATCCATCTTGTGGTAAATTGTTGTTAAGTGTTATTTCTCCTTACATTTCAATTCCTGAACTACAGATTCCTCTTAGTTTTACCTCTAAGTTTTTTTCCCCTGACCATGATCATCCTAAGATTCTCTTGACTTCGGTTTCTCTATTGTCTTGATTGTTTATAATATTTCATTGCTCTTTAGGCTGTATTAACTATTCCGTGTCAACGAGGATCTCTGTCTCTAGATCCTTGTTATCTCCCCCTGTGCGTTTCCAATGTCTCAGTCGATGGCCAGATTATCAAATTCACTTCCCTGAAAACAGTTTGTACACTATGTCCTCTTTCCCCAATTCTTTCTCCCACTTTCCTCAAACCATTTTACACAAGCAACCACTATCATCTTATCTTGTTCAGGTTGTCTGGAGAGACTTTACAGTCCAGTGAAGTATTCTCATAACTGGTTTAAAACAGAAATCAGGTATTGACATGTTTTGCTTCCTTATCTTCTTCTCAAACAACGTTTTACTGTCCCACTAAATTATGTCTGACATTTTTTTTGCATTATCCCAGATTCATTAGCTCAGCCAAAAATTGGATTTCGGCCAAACTTTGTCAAGGTCTTGAGCTTAGCTTCACATTTTGGGAACAGACTTTACAAATACAAAAGCTTGCAGCATTTGAATTAGTGCCAATTGCTGTCAAACCTTTTAAAATGAAAATTCCCTTTTGAGATATTATCAGGAACTAAACCTCAAATTTTAAACTTTGTAAGAACTGTAATTTACATTATCAAAATTAAAACAACCTCTTTCTTATGTGTATTGATTTGTATCCAAGTTATAATTCCCGTATGTTTATCGACACATTCTTTATCTTAGATACCATCCTAATGATTCAAAAGTAACCTTCTAAACTACACTGCACTTTACACCTCAAGCCTTGTCCCAACTTCAAATTACAGTGCTGTTGGGATTCAGATTTCCTTTCATATTTAATTCATCTCATCAAAAGATTTTTATCCATTGGAACCACCTAGACCTTGTGTTTATTCCTTTTGGTTTTCCTGGAATCCCTTGAACTTCAGGTAATTTTTCTCCTCAGAATTTTAGAATACTAACTGGTCTGAGTTAATGTAACTCGTATGTATCAATCCCAATCAGCTGGTGATGCTAGTCTGCAAGGGAGTGGTACAAAGATTGGTTCATCTAACCCTGTCTAGCTTCATGATACCTTCAAATTGTGACCCTTTTTGCCAGAAATCTCAATTCAAACCTTATACTCAAAACTTTTTAATGTTTTAATATACTTTTCCTTTAGTCTAACATGGGGCTTTCAACCCTAAAGTGCTGAACTACACACACAAATGACAGTTAAGGAAGAAAACACAAAGCTCACATACAAATGCTTCCTTGCACACAAACAAACATACATTTAGAGGTATGTCTTTATATTCCTGTATCCTTAACTTAGCGACTTAAAACTCTCATATTCTAAAGGGAACCTCAAATAGCAGTGGGGGAAATAAAGGGATCTTGAAGGCTCCACCTTCTGGGACAATCAAACTGAAGACAGCCCACATTTCCCCTGCCTGTCAGTGCTTATTAACTCCCCTAGGGGTACGCCCCTTTCTTCTCTCTCTCTCTCTCTCTCTCTCTCCAGCACAAGCAGCTCTTGTAACTTAGATCAATTCATTTTTTTAAGTTACAGAAAATTCAGTAGTGGACCTTTCGGGTCCCAATCATCCTTCCACATTTTCAGGAAAATCTCGTCATCCCTCACGGGACATTATACACCCCCAATTCGTCTCCCCCTCCCCCAAGGCTTCCTTGACTGCCCCCTCAAACTCCCTGTGCAGGGCTGTCACCTACTCCCACCCGATTTGGGACATCCCCAAGATTCGCCCAGTCTCCACTCCTAGACTGCAGGGATAATCTTCCCCAGATATCCCCTGGGCATTTAGCCTTCACCAGTATGTGGGTATCAAGGGGGGGCATTGGATGGAAATCTTGCATTTCCCGCAGTTTGGTCCAAAAATCTGGGTGCTATGCCGAGTTTTAAGTGTCTTTAAGCAGCTCTTTAAACAAAACCTGTTTCTCCCCATGGGCTGAATGGTACGTGTTTAACCATCTCTGTAACCCTCTCGAATCTCCTCATCCTCCCCCTATTCCTCATCCCCCTTTCTCCCTTTGGATTTCAATTCACCTTTCCTGACTTAACTTTTCCTAACGGTTATTGCCATAGGGGCCATGGGATTCAATGGGCTCAGTGGGGTGGTTGGTTCCATGAGGGTGGAACTGCCTCAGCTCCCTCATAGGTTTCTCCCTCGGAGCTTTCCCCCTCTTGATCAGAGTCACTGCAGGCTGCTGCTGCTGCCACTGTTCTGATCTGTCCTGGATCTGACTTTGTTTCTCTCTCTCTCCAATCGACTGGAATTTAGTATTAACCCATCTACACAACTGTAGGTACAGTGTGATCATAACCATCATCTCTTTCTTTACCTTATCCTTTTTTTTGCTCTAACCACCACTGTTTTTGTTCTCCAGGGGCTCCCTGTGGGTTCCACTCCTCCTTCTGCATTTTATTATTATTTTTGATTGTTGTTCCACTAGGAACCTCGTAATGGAGTCCGCGGTTCCCCAGTTGAGTTCCATAGCGCTATTCTGTTTCCCTGACGGCACTCTGTTCCTATTTCCTGTCTATCTCTGTGTGGTACGTTCGCACAGTCCTAACAACTTAGTTTCTTGCGGTATGTGCAGTTTCACTGAGATCTGGCCTCCCTGTGTGGCTTCGGCTAAGGTTATATTTCAACCCGTAGCCCGCCTGCCTCTTACCCCTGGCGCCTCCTATCTCCAGTCCTGAGTCCTCCTCCTGATTCTTTGATTCTTTGATACTTGACCGGGCCATTCTCCGGTAGGCTTGCTGCACTAACTAACAGAGCCATCCCAAGGATCTGATCCAAGTATCCTGCCAACTATGCTAAATTGTTGTGGTGTCTTTGATGAACGGACCACAGGAGACTCAGGTACAGGTCATGATCATTTATTCGAGCAATTGCAAGGAGGGCACCATCTCAATGCAGCTTGAGACAGTACTCTGCTAAACTACAGTGTTCATCATATTGATACATTATTGGTCAAGTACAAGAACAGTTTCCAGATTTCGATCTTGTCAATATATAGATTTACATTAAACAGACAAGTCTCTGGTACAAAGGTACATGCATCATCTGACCCTACTTTCACCCAGGCAGAGACCTGCCTTCCTATCTAAGCTGGGACCACCTGTCCTTCCCCTATCTGTTGAAGAGAACACTTAATCTCTGTTACTGCCATCCTCTGACTCAGTCTAACTCCCAGGACCTTGCTGGTGATTGCAAACTCTGAGGGTGTACAAAGGTTGAGAGTATATAAGGTTCATCTGGTTTAACTGTTTAATTGTTGATTTACTGATTTGCGCCGGCCTGCCTATAGATTCTAATTTAAGTAATTCATTCCCTTTTAATGAATTCTCCCTTACCATAAATTCTCATTTACTTTGTTCCCCCAACACTTTAAACCCATGAGAGTATGTATGTGTGTGAGTGAGTGTGTGAGTGTGTGAGTGAGTGAGTGAGTGAATGTGAGTGTAGTGAGCGTGTGTGTGTGAGTGGGAGTGTGTGGGAGTGTGTTTTGGTAAGAGTGCATGTGGGTGAGTGTGTGTCTGAGTGTGTGACCCTTTAAACCCAAAAGATTCGCATTCTTAAATGAATGTGGAGAGACTGGAGAAGTTGGGATTGTTCTCCTCAGAGCAGAGAAGGATAAGGAGGAGATTTAAAAGAGGTGTTCAAAATGATAAAGGGTTTTTCACATAATCACAGTGCAGAAGAGGCCCTTCGGCCCATCGAGTCTGCACCGACATGTGAGAAACACCTGACCTACCTGCCTAATCCCATTTACCAGCACTTGGCCCATAGCCTTGAATGTTATGACATGCCAAGTGCTCATTCAGGTACGTTTTAAAGGATGTGAGGCAACCCACCTCCACCACCCTCCCAGGCAGCGCATTCCAGACCCTCACCACCCTCTGGGTAAAAAAGTTTTCTCTCACATCCCCCTAAACCTCCTGCCCCTCATCTTGAACTTATGCCCCCTTGTGACTGACCCTTCAACTAAAAGGAACAGCTGCTCCCTATCCACCCTGTCCATGCCCCTCATAATCTTGTACACCTCGATCAGGTCGCCCCTCAGTCTTCTCTGCTCCAGTGAAAACAACCCAAGTCTATCCAACCTCTCTTCATAACTTAAATGTTTCATCCCAGGCAACATCCTGATGAATCTCCTCTGCACCCCCTCCAGTGCAATCACATCCTTCCTATAATGTGGCGACCAGAACTGCACACAGTACTCCAGCTGTGGCCTCACTAAGGTTCTATATAACTCCAACATGACCCCCTACTTTTGTAATCTATGCCTCGATGATAAAGGCAAGTGTCCCATATGCCTTTTTCACCACCCCACTAACATGCCCCTCCGCCTTCAGAGATCTATGGACACACACGCCAAGGTCCCTTTATTCCTCAGAACTTCCTAGTGTCATGCCGTTCATTGAATACTTCCTTGTCAAATTACTCCTTCCAAAGTGTGTCACTTCACACTTTTCAGGGTTAAATTCCATCTGCCACTTATCTGCCCATTGGACCATCTCATTTATATCTTCCTGTCGCCCAAGACACTCAACCTCATTGTTAGCCACTCGGCCAATCTTTGTGTCATCCGCAAACTTACTAATTCTATCCACCACATAGTCATCCATGTCGTTTATATAAGTGACAAATAATAGGGGACCGAGCACAGATCCCTGTGGTACGCCACTGGACACTGGCTTCCAGTCACTAAAGCATCCTTCTGTCATCACCCTCTGTCTCCTACAACTAAGCCAATTTTGAATCCACCTTATCAAATGACCCTGTAACCCATGTGCATTTGCCTTCTTTATAAGTCTCCCACGTGGGACCTTGTCAAAGGCTTTGCTGGAATCCATATAAACTGCATCAACTGCACTACCCTCATCTACATACCTGGTCTCCTCCTCAATAAATTCAATCAAATTTGTTAGGCATGACCCCCCCTCTGACAAAGCCATGCTGACTATCCCTGATCAAACCTTGCCTCTCCAAGTGGAGATAGATACTCTCCTTCAGAACTTTCTCCAATAGTTTCCCTCCCACTGACGTGAGACTCACTGGCCTGTATCTCTACAACCCTTCTTAAATAGCGGAACCACATTAGCTGTTCTCCAGTCCTCTGGCACCTCCCCTGTGGCCAGAGAGGAATTAAAAATTTGGGTCAGAGCCCCTGCGATCTCCTCCCTTGCCTCCCTCAGCAGTCTGGGACACAAATCATCTGGACCTGGAGATTTACCCACTTTTAAGCCTGCCAACACTCTGTCACTCCCTATATCAATTTGCCCAAGAACCTCGCAGCCTCTCTCCCTGAGTTCCAAACCTTTATCCTCATTCTCTTGGGTGAAGACGAATGTGAAGTATTCATTCAACACTCTAGCAATGTCCTCTGGCTCCACCCATAGATTTCCCCCTTGGTCACTTATGGGCCCTACTCTTTCCCTGGTTATCCTCTTCCCATTGATATACTTTTAGAATATCTTGGGATTTTCCCTACTTTTACCAGCCAGAGCTTTCTCATATCCCCTCTTTGCTCTCCTAATTGCTTTCTTAAGCTCCACCCTGCACTTTCTGTACTCCACTAATACCTACACTGATTTGCTCCCCTTGTACCCACTAAAAGCTTCTCTTTTCCTTCTCATCATATCCTGAATATCTCTGGTCATCCTTGGTCCTCTGGGCTTGTTACTGCTTCCTATCATCCTAGAGGGAACTTGTTCAGCCTGTATCCTCCCCATTTCTTTTTTGAATGCCCCCCACTGCTCTTCTGTAGATTTCCCCACAAGTAACTGCTCCCAGTCTACCTTGGCCAGATCCTGCCTTATTTTACTAAAATCCACTCTCCCCCAATCCAATACATTTTTTTGCAACTTGTCTATTTCTTTGTCCATAACAAGCTTAAATTTTACCATGTTGTGGTCGCTATCACTAAAATGCTCCCCCACCACCACCTCAGCCACCTGTCCGGCTTCATTCCCCAGAATTAGATCCAGCAATGCGCCGTCCCTTGTTGGACCCTCTACATATTGACCTAAAAAGTTCTCCTGTACACATTTCAAGAAATCCACTCCATCGAGTCAGTAGGGAGAAGTTGTTACTTGTGGCAGGAGGGTCAGAGACCAAAGGATGCAGAATTGGCAAAAAAAAACCCAGAGGGAGAATTGAGAAAAAATGTTTGACCCAGTGAGTTGTTGTGATCTGGAAGGCGCTGCCAAGCAGATTCAATAGGAACTCTCAAATGCGAATTGGGTAGGTATTTGAGGAGGACTATGCAAAAAGATTAGGGGTTGGTCTTTTTGGATAGTTCCTTCAAAGAGCCAGCACAGGTACAATGGGCCGAATGGACTCCTTCTGTGCTGCACCAATGACAAGGCTGCTGATGGGACCTTGGTCTTCGCTTGTTGACCCACAGTTTAGCAACGTTTTATTGGTACTGATCTGACAAGACCCCCTGATGTTATTTCGAAGAAGAAGGGACCTCCCCCACCCCCCGGTATCCTGGCCAATTTATCCTTCAACTGACAACACAAAAAGGACAGATCATCTGATCATTGTCACGTTTGCTGTTTGTGGGAGCTTGCTGTGTGCAAATTGGCTGCCACATTTCCAAAAACTTGCCTACACTTCCAAGGTACTCCACTGGCCGTGCAGCGCTTTGGGACGTCCTGAGGTCGTGAAAGGCGCTATATAATGGCAATTCTTTCTTTTCTTTCAGTTAGAATAAATTTGCTTACGATTGAGAGTGGTACAAGAGTATAGCAGGGAGTGTGTGAGATGCGCAAAAGCGTGAATGTATTCCCAGTGAATCCCATCTGTTGTTGGCTATGGCTAGTTGAAGGTAAGTTGTTGTTGTAATGCGGTTGCAGCGCCACCTCTAGGCTGACAGGGGCAGTTGCAATGTTGTTTATAGACTCAGCAGCGCCATCATGTGGAGGAGCTGAAACTGACATTTACAGCTCTCCCAACTCCAGAATTCACATACATGCCCAACGTGTAGGTAGTTAGATGGATTGGATGAAGTAGGTGGGCGGTGCAGGATTGAAGCTGCCTGCGCCCATCTCAGTCAGGCCGGTCACAGCTAACACTTCCTCTTGCCTGCAGGACCTGTTGTGGCCATTGCCTGGTGCTCCCAAGCCAGAGATGTCGGCCTTACTCACTTTGCAGACAGCACTGGAGGTGCAGCTGAAGGGGGGAGGGACCATCGAAGATGAGCTTCTTCAAACGAAGATTGCTAACATGAACACTGAAAGGTAGGAAAGTAACAAACTTTGTGCCCTCCTGTTACAGGATATACAGTAACTCCATGTGCCTTCCTATTGTAATATTTACAGTAATTCAGAGTTTTCTTCTAGTACAGGATATTCATTAGAATATCCAGTAACAATATGTGTCCTCCTATTACATTACATATGGTGGCCCCATTTACTCTCCTATTATGGTATTACGGTATGCTTTCTAGTGTGTAAATTACCCATGCCCTTCTATTAGAGAATGTACAGGTACCCTAACCTAGTACACACTGTACCCCAAATACCCTAACATAGTATATACTGTACCCCAAGTACCCACTAGCAAATAAACACAGTACAGCCAGGTCCTACACGCCATGTACTATAATTCACACACCCCGTTAAGGTTAATACTCCCCACATACCTGTTAGTTAACGTATTCCAGTGCCCTGTTATGGAGGATATGGTGCTGTGGTGGCAATGTTACTGGACTAGTAATCCAGAAACTCAGGCTAATGCTCTGGGGACATGGGTTCAAATCCCACCACAGCAGCTGATGGAATTTAAATTCAATTAATTAAGTCTAGAATTGAAAGCTAGTCTCAGTAATGGTGACTATGAAACTATCAATTGTTATTAAAACCCATCTGGTTCACTAATGTCCTTTAGGGAAGGGAATCTGCTGTCCTTATCTGGTCTGGCCTACATGTGACTCTAGATCCCCACAGCAATGTGGTTGGCTCTTAACTATCCTCTGAAATGGCCAAGCAAGACACTCAGTTCAAGGGCAATTAGGGATGGGCAACAAATGCTGGCCTTGCCAGTGACACCCACATCCCATGAACAAATTTTTAAAAAGTTAACGCTGCCCCCATGCTATGTTCCAGTATATAAATACCCTCAATAAAGACAGGAAATGTTGGAAAAACTCAACAGGATCTGTGGAGAGGAAAACAGAGTTAATGTTGTGAGACAATAGGACAAGTCTTAACTCTGTTTCTCTCTCCACAGATGCTGCCAGTACTGCCAGGTTTTTCCAGCATTTTCTGTTTTTATTTCAGGTTTCCAGCATCCACAGTGATTTGCTTTTCAATAAACGTCCTCCGTTCTGTCTCTCATCCTCCCCTCGATGATTCTCCATCGCTCCCTTTCTCTCACCATCTCCTGCTGACTATCTCTTTCACTCTCTAGGCTACTGATGAAAGCAAATGCCAGGAACAAGACACTGGAGAAAGAGATGAAGAATCTGATGAGTGAGGCAGAGGAACTGAAATGCAGATTAAACCAGAGTGAGTATTTACACACTTATTTTTAAAAATAGCACTCTTAGGAAGAAGTGCAACTCACTGCACCACCACCTGCCCTTGTCCTTCCACACTTGCTATACGCTGCTCTCCGCAGTCACACCCTCTAAACTTTACTCTCTGACTTCTCTACGCCTTATCTCTCTCTCCCTGCTCTGTTTTTTTCTCTGTCTCTCTCCCTACGTGCTCTGTCTCTCCCTCTGCTCTCTGACTCTCTGTTTCCCTGTGTGTCTCTCTCTCTCCCTACTGCCTGACTCTCTCTCTCTGTCTGTCTGACTCTCTCTCTCCCTACCCGCTCTCTCTCCCTGCTCTGTCTCTCCTTCCTCCGCTCGCACTCTCCCTTCTCTTTCTCTGTCTAGCTCTGCTTCCTCAAATCTTTCTCTCTCTCTGCCTCTGTCTGTCTCTCTCTCTGCTATCTCATATCTCTCTCTCTCTCTTTCAGTGTCTGTCTGTCTCTCCCTCCACGCTCTCTATCTCCCCTTCTATCTCCATGTTTCTCTCAGTTCTCTCACCTCTGTCTCTCTCTCTATATCTCTTCCCCTGTCTGTCTCTCCCTCTCTCTCTCGTTGCTCTCTCTCTCTCTGCCTCTCTTGAAGAGTCATTCGGTCTCGAAACGTTAACTGTGTTCCTCTCTGCAGATGCTGTCAGAGCTGCTGAGTTTTTCCAGGTATTTTTTTTTATGTTTTGGATTTCCAGCATCTGCAGTTTTTTGTTTTTATCTCTTTCTCTCTGTTCTCTCTCCCTGCTCTCTCTCTTTCTCCATGTCTCTCTCTCTCTCTCTGTCTCTCTCTCGCTCTTTCTGTCTCCCTCTCTCTGCTCTCTCTCTCTCTCTTTCTGTGTCTCTCTTTCTCCGTCTTTCTCTCTCTGTCTCTCTCTCTTGCTCTTTCTGTCTCTCTCTCTCTCTCTCTCTGCTCTGTCTTTCTCTCTCCCTCTGCTTCTCCTGCTGGTCACTCTACGTGATGACCACGTGAATGTGATGTTTGAAGGTAGACCCTGTAGCAGCCTCTCTGCCTCTCACTGGCACCCAGTGTATTTTATCTAACTTACAGAGTGGGTTCTGCAGCGGATTAAATGTCCACCTTTCACCCATGGGGCCTGGGCGAGAGATCGGCTCAGAGCTGGTTGGGTGAAGGCGTCAGCTTAACTCAGTTATCATCACTTTGGCCTCTGAGGCAGCAGGGTCAAAGGGGCGAATCCCCTGACAGGACCCGACACTCCTGGTGTGGTACTGAGGGAGTGCTGCACTGTCAGAGGTACCGTCCACTGGATGAGATGTTCAACTGAGGCCCCCTCTGCCTGTTTAGGTGGATGTTAAGTTCCTGAGGAACGACTGGGAGAAGAACAGGGACTGGTCCCACTTCCTTGGCCAACAATGAGCGCCACCAATGAATACTGAGTGTCATTTATTCCCTCACGATGGGCTCTTACTGTGTAGAGATTGGCTGCCATTTTGCTCCCATAACGAGGGCCCCTGCACTTCAGTGATTTATTGTATAAAATGCTTTGAGGTGGTTTGAAGAGACGAGGCAATTTTTTCCTGCTCCCTTTACTCTCTCCGTCCTTTACTCTCTCCCTCCTTTACTCTCTCCTTCCTTTACTCTCTCCGTCCTTTACTCTCTCCGTCCTTTACTCTCTCCTTCCTTTACTCTCTCCGTCCTTTACTCTCTCCGTCCTTTACTCTCTCCGTCCTTTACTCTCTCCGTCCTTTACTCTCTCCTTCCTTTACTCTCTCCTTCCTTTACTCTCTCCTTCCTTTACTCTCTCCTTCCTTTACTCTCTCATTCCTTTACTCTCTCCGTCCTTTACTCTCTCATTCCTTTACTCTCTCCTTCCTTTACTCTCTCATTCCTTTACTCTCTCCGTCCTTTACTCTCTCCTTCCTTTACTCTCTCCTTCCTTTACTCTCTCATTCCTTTACTCTCTCCTTCCTTTACTCTCTCCGTCCTTTACTCTCTCCTTCCTTTACTCTCTCCTTCCTTTACTCTCTCCGTCCTTTACTCTCTCCTTCCTTTACTCTCTCCTTCCTTTACTCTCTCCTTCCTTTACTCTCTCCTTCCTTTACTCTCTCCTTCCTTTACTCTCTCCTTCTTTTACTCTCTCCGTCCTTTACTCTCTCCGTCCTTTACTCTCTCCTTCCTTTACTCTCTCTGTCCTTTACTCTCTCCGTCCTTTACTCTCTCCGTCCTTTACTCTCTCCTTCCTTTACTCTCTCCGTCCTTTACTCTCTCCTTCCTTTACTCTCTCCGTCCTTTACTCTCTCTATCCTTTATGTTTTTTGGCTGCAGTGCCTCAGTTTCAGCACAGGATGGAGACAGTGTACTTACCATGAGGTTAATGCTAACAGGCCTGAGGCTTCCAGCCTGTGAACATTGAGTACAAGTAATTCATTATGAGCAGTTGCTAAACATTTGACATTTATCCTTCTCCCCTCTCCCCCCTCGGTTTTCTCTCTGTCTCTTGGTCCTTCCCACATTACAGCCACCATACCCCAGCCAACGCCAGTCTCTCATTGGTGGACGGCAGCTGCACAAAGGACGCATTTAAGTAGCGGCCTTCGCAATCTCAGAATGTCCCAAAGCGCTTTGCAGCCAATGAAGTACTTTTGGATGTGACGGGTGCTATTTAAATGCAGGCACCATTGGGCCTGGAGCTGAGTGGCTTCTTCAGAAAGGCATGAGGTGAAGGTCTGTCTGGGAACAGGCTGGGACTTGGTCTCTCGGGGAATCGAGGGATGTGGGGAGCGGGTGGGAAAGGGGGAGTTGATGCCCGAGATCAGCCATGATCGTATTGATTGGCGGAGCAGGCTCGATGGGCCGAATGGTCTACTCCTCCTATTTCTCGCGCCCTTGTGCGAGGTCACAGGGCTAGGTAGGAAAACGAGATGATTGAATTGGTCATCGATCACTGAGGTCTCTGTGTTGGTGGGAGAGGAGGGGTGAGGGAGTAGAGAACGCGCTGTCCCTTTAAGCCGCCCATAGGTTTGATTGTTGATCTGCAGACCCCCCTCCCTGACTCGTTTCTGTTTCTCACCAGGTCTGAGGTACTTTGATCCTCAAGGTTTTCCATTCTGCACCGAGCTGGACAATCTGTGGGACGTAAGTATCTGGGAGCCGGTGACGCTTTAAGAGCGGTGAGCGGCAATCTCCATCAAAGTACAATATTGAGGACCCAAAGTACAATAAAGAGCCTGCTGGAATGATTGACGTGAATGTCGGGGCCAAGGGGGTAGACCCTGGGCATTAAGACCGTTACGATGGGCTGAATGGACTCCTATGATGTGAATGCCAGGCAGCCGCCAACCTTCATGTCCATAAGACCATAAGACATAGGAGCAGAAATTAGGCCATTTGGCCCATCGAGTCTGCTCCGCCATTCAATCATGGCTGATAAGTCTCTGAACCCCATTCTCCCGCCTTCTCCCCGTAACCTTTGATCCCCTTACCAATCAAGAACCTATCTATCTCGGTCTTAAATACACTCAATGACCTGGCCTCCACAGCCTTCTGTGGCAATGAATTCCATAGATTCACCACTCTCTGGCTAAAGAAGTTTCTCCTCATCTCTGTTCTAAAAGGTCTTCCCTTTACTCTGAGGCTGTGACCTCGGGTCCTAGTCTCTCCTCCTAATGGAAACATCTTCCCCACGTCCACTCTATCCAGGCCATGTCTTTCCAGAATTCTCCTTATCGGCACTGCAGTTCCCTGGCAGCACTCGACCAGGTTCCCAATATCCGCGATGGGCCTACTCACTCAGGGGGCAAGTGATTGAAAGGTTGGCCCTGTTAAGCTGTGGGTTCATTGTCTTTCGGATAAAATGTTAAACCAGGGCTCCATCTTGTTTCTCCTTCATTCTCTCGTGGGACGTGGGCATCATTGGCAAGGCCAGCATTTGTTGCCCGTCCGTAATTGCCCTTGAACCGAGCGGCTTGCTGGACCACTTCAGAGTTGACCAGCTCGCCATGCATCTAGAGTGACACGTAGGCCAGACCGATTCCCTTCCCTGAAGTGAACCAGGTGGGGATTCTAACAACAATCGATGGTAGATTGATAATTAATCAGGGTCACCATTATCCCAGGTTTCATTAATTGAATTTAAATTACACCAGCTTCTGTGGGATTTGAACCCATTTGGGCCTCTGGATTACTACTGACATGACCACTATGCCACCATCTCCCTCATCTGCCCTGTGGGTGGCATAAAAGATCCCATGGCATTACTGTAAAGATGAGCAGGGGAGTTTTCTCCAGTGTCCAGACCATATTTACCCCATGACCAGCATCACTCTAAGTGGACAATCATCTTGTGGGAGCTTGCTGTGCACAAATCTGTATTTCCTACAATTCACAAATGCTTCATTGTAAAACACCGGGGGGGGTGGGGGTCCTAAATCTGTGGAAGGTGCTATCTCAATGCAGGCCTTTCTTTAATTGTAACGAGTGGCTAAGTGATTCTTTGCTTTTATTTCTTGTCCTCCTCGTTCACAGAGAGGCTGCCTGGTTGCTCCCTCACTCTCCGACCCACCTCTCGTGGTCCCCGTTCTCCGGTACCTGGTGTTGTTCACTGGGGTAGGTCCGAACGCTTTGCCGCGCTTCCAAATGACGAGAGACAAACGCGAGACCTCCAAGCACATGGACCACGTCTTGTATTAAAGACCCAGCTGCTGTAAGGCCGCCTCTTTACAGAGTGGGGGGGATGGGGAGGGGGGGTTACGGGGGAACTATATGGGTTACAAACAGCCGAGAACCATGGCCACTTTAGTTCAAATCTATCCCAGCCTGTTAGGATACGGACGTACAAACTAGGAGCAGGAGTAGGCCATTCGGCCCCTCGAGCCTGCTACGCCATTCAATAAGATCATGGCTGATCTGTTTGTGTTTTGAATTTCACATTCCCGTCTAACCCCCGATAACCTTTGATTTCCTCGCCTAACAAGAATCTATTTAACTCCTCTCTCAAAATATTCAATGACCCCGCCTCCAGCACCTTCTGACGCAGAGAGTTCCAAAGTCGCACAGCCCTCTGAGAGTAAAAATTCCTCCTCATCTCTGTAAAAGGGCCACCCCTCATTTTAAAACAGCGCCCCTTAGTTCTGGACTCACCCACAAGAGGAAACATCCGTTCAAGACTGTTCAGAGTCTTACATAAAGCAATTAATTCACCCCTCACTCTTCTAAACTCCAGTGGAAACAAGCCCAGTCTGTCCAACCTTTCCTCATAAGACAGCCCACTCATTCCAGGCATCAATCTAGTAAATCTCCTCTGAACCGTCTCCAACGCATTTCAATCCTCCCTTAAAGATGCAGGATCCATCTCCTGCCAAGAGTGTGAGCCCAAAAGTGCAGGGAATTTGGGCAGCGATGATCCAGCTCCTGTGCCCAAACAAAATGCCCTGAATTGAACCTTAATTGGCATTGAATTGGCCATCGAGGTCAGGAATGAAAATGTCACACTGCACTGGGGATGGAAGCACTTAGATGGAACAGTATCGAAGGAGCTTTACTCTGTACCTAACCCCGTGCTGTACCTGTCCTGGGAGTGTTTGATGGGGACAGTGTAGAGGGAGCATTACTCTGTATCTAACCCCGTGCTGTACCTGTCCTGGGGGTGTTTGATGGGGACGGTGTAGAGGGAGCTTTACTCTGTATCTAACCCCGTGCTGTACCTGTCCTGGGAGTGTTTGATGGGGACAGTGTAGAGGGAGCTTTACTCTGTATCTAACCCCGTGCTGTACCTGTCCTGGGAGTGTTTGATGGGGACAGTGTAGAGGGAGCTTTACTCTGTATCTAACCCCGTGCTGTACCTGTCCTGGGAGTGTTTGATGGGGACAGTGTAGAGGGAGCTTTACTCTGTATCTAACCCCGTGCTGTACCTGTCCTGGGAGTGTTTGATGGGGACAGTGTAGAGGGAGCTTTACTCTGTATCTAACCCCGTGCTGTACCTGTCCTGGGAGTGTTTGATGGGGACAGTGTAGAGGGAGCTTTACTCTGTATCTAACCCCGTGCTGTACCTGTCCTGGGAGTGTTTGATGGGGACAGTGTAGAGGGAGCTTTACTCTGTATCTAACCCCGTGCTGTACCTGTCCTGGGAGTGTTTGATGGGGACAGTGTAGAGGGAGCTTTACTCTGTATCTAACCCCGTGCTGTACCTGTCCTGGGAGTGTTTGATGGGGACAGTGTAGAGGGAGCTTTACTCTGTATCTAACCCCGTGCTGTACCTGTCCTGGGAGTGTTTGATGGGGACAGTGTAGAGTGAGCTTTACTCTGTATCTAACCCCGTGCTGTACCTGTCCTGGGAGTGTTTGATGGGGACAGTGTAGAGGGAGCTTTACTCTGTATCTAACCCCGTGCTGCACCTGTCCTGGGAGTGTTTGATGGGGACAGTGTAGAGGGAGCCTTACTCTGTATCTAACCCCGTGCAGTACCTGCCCTGGGAGTGTTTGATGGGGACAGTGTAAAAGGAGCTTTACTCTGTATCTAACCCCGTGTTGTACCTGTCCTGGGAGTGTTTGATGGGGACAGTGTAGAGGGAGCTTTACTCTGTATCTAACCCCGTGCTGTACCTGCCCTGGGAGTGTTTGATGGGGACAGTGTAGAGGGAGCTTTACTCTGTATCTAACCCCGTGCTGTACCTGTCCTGGGAGTGTTTGATGGGGACAGTGTAGAGGGAGCTTTACTCTGTATCTAACCCCGTGCTGTACCTGTCCTGGGAGTGTTTGATGGAGACAGTGTAGAGGGAGCTTTACTCTGTATCTAACCCCGTGCTGCACCTGTCCTGGGAGTGTTTGATGGGGACAGTGTAGAGGGAGCCTTACTCTGTATCTAACCCCGTGCAGTACCTGCCCTGGGAGTGTTTGATGGGGACAGTGTAGAGGGAGCTTTACTCTGTATCTAACCCCGTGTTGTACCTGTCCTGGGAGTGTTTGATGGGGACAGTGTAGAGGGAGCTTTACTCTGTATCTAACCCCATGCTGTACTTGTCCTGGGAGTGTTTGATGGGGACAGTGTAGAGGGAGCTTTACTCTGTATCTAACTCTGTGCTATACCTGCCCTGGGAGTGTTAGATGGGGACAGTGTAGAGGGAGCTTTACTCTGTATCTATCCCCGTGCTGTACCTGTCCTGGGAGTGTTTGATGGGGACAGTGTAGAGTGAGCTTTACTCTGTATCTAACCCCGTGCTGTACCTGCCCTGGGAGTGTTTGATACGGACGGTGTAGTGTAGAATGTAAAAGATCCCACAGCTATATTGGATGAAGAATAAAGGGGTTCTCCCCAATCCCTGAGGCAAGATTTATCCTTCAACCAAGATTATCTAGTCATTATCTAACTGCTGTTTGTGGGATCTTGCTCTGCGCAAGTTTTGCCGCCATGTTCTCTGGACAACGACAGTGACTGGACCTCTACCAGCTTCGGTGGCGGTGAAATGTTGGGACATCCTGTGGACGAGAAAGGCGCTATATAAATGAGAGTCCTTTCTTACCACTCTAGGCAGTACTGTTGAAGATGAACTTTATGTTATTGGAGGGGTGGGGGGGTGGGGTGGGGGTGGGGGGGTGGGTGGTGGGGGGGTGGGTGGGGGGGGTGGAGTTGTTCGGGGGTGGGGGCGGGGGTGGGCCAAGTGAGAGCTCAGCCGCTCGGAGGTGATGCCAGGAAGCATTTGTTCCCACAGAGGGTGGTTGGAACCTGGGACCCCCACCTTTCCCAAAAAGCTGTTGCAGTTGAGGAGGGTTAGGTAAAAGTTCAAATTGCGAATAAATTTTGTTCGGAAAGGTTACCAAACTGAGGCAGTTAGATGGAGTTGAGATACGGATCAGCCCTGAGCTAATGGCAGAACAGGCTCAAGGGGCTGAATGGCCTCCTCCTAATGTCCCGATCCATGTTGGGAGGGGTGCTCATTCCTATCCACCTCACTGCATCAGGGTTTGAAGAGATGCCATCTTCTATCTCTCGTACCTTTATATCCGGTGTGTGCTCTCCAATCCATCCTGAATGGAACCCAATAGATTGGCGTCCTAGACACAAAAAGGGAAGCCATATTTGCAGATGACTTTTGACTTTGATGGACATATGGTCATGTGATCTGGGGTCTCGTTTAACTCCCAATTTGCCCCACGTCTTGCATGGATTGGTTACATTAACAAAGCATGCATCGTATCGTGGATTTAAAATTGTTTTTGTGAGGGGGGGGGATGTTGCGGTGGTGCTCAGTCTGCAGTTTTGACAGATCTCACTGGAGGATCGTCCATGAGGCAATGGGGTTTCAATCCAGCCAAACCCCAGCCTTGGCCGCCATTGTCCCGTCTGAAAACAAGGGCAGGCCATCTTGTCCCAGACCTCATGGGTCGACGGGAGGTCAACGAGGATGCCCGGGCAGAGCGCCATCCGCCGATGGTCAATGACCGGCCTCTGTCAGGGAGGGGATGACACCCCTCCAGAGACAGACTACGTAACAACAGGGAGGCCACAGAATACCAAGCCACAACTACTTGGGCATTATTTGGGTCATTCTATAAGCTGCCAGTGTGGGACCTAGCAATCTTGCAGTGCATTCTGGGCCAGGACGACTTTGTTGAAACCCAGATTGTTCAATATTCGATAGCTCACTGACACAGCCAAAAGGTCATGAGTTCAAGACCCGCTACAGAGACTTGACCACCTACTCCCGGTGGAGCACTGAGGGAGTGCCGCACCGTCAGAGGTGCCGTCTTTCAGATGAGACGTTAATCCCTGTCAGGGAATCGGAAAGGATCCCATGGCACTATTTCGAAGAAGGGCAGTGGTGTTCTCCTCAGTCTCCTGGCCATTAACCCTCAATCAACATTAGTAAAAACAGGTTATCTGGTCATTATCACATTGCTGTTTGTGGGAGCTTGCTGTGCACAAATTGGCTGCTTGCTTCTGATATTACAAACGTTGACGACACTTCCAAATGATCTTCATTGGCTGTGTGGCTCTATGGGACATCCTGTGTTTGTGAAACTCCTTATCATTCCTGGCTTAATAGTCAACATGTACCTCACTGGTGATTTGGCAAAATGGCCACTCTGTCGTTAGCTCTTGTTCTAATCTCACTTTTCTCTCTTAAAGGTCCCTAAAGCAATGGGAGTGATGAAGGGGCTCCTCCTCTTGTGGATGGTCGGATTCAGAGACGTGGCACCCAACTGTAGCCCAGTGGCACCATCCTGAGATTCCACAGTGGCACTTGCAGACCCACCGAAGGCAGCGCTACCCCAGCGGATGGAACCCATGTCTAGGAAGGGGTTGGGGTGAGGTGGGGAAGATAAGAATTGGAAAAGCATTTTCCTGAGATGGGCAAATCAATATAGACCTTCTGGGTCTCGAGAAAGGACTCATCAGCAAGCCCACTTCCCACCTTAGCGGCTGTGTGTCCTAAAGATATAAATATGCCTACAGAACTTCATTAGACTTGAATAGGGTGTGCATGTCACGTATACAGTAAGGCCATCTCTCCTATGAGAGGCCGGGCAGTGGTGTGATAGTTGGAGGGTTAGCACCGCCATGATAATGGTGGAACACCCACAGTCCGGCCTTCTTGAGGCGTCTTTCTTGCAGGTGTGATGTTGTGAGTCAAATGCCACAGATCACCGATGCAAACTCCTGTGAGGGACCTTAGAGGCCGTCGAAACTGCTTTTCTTAACTGAAAACTGGAAAAGCAATGCCTACCCTCAGTGCCTCCAATAACTCAGTCATTAACGTTTAGCATCACAGGGTGAGGTGGTTTAGAGATTATCTTCCATAGACTAGTACCCAGAGGCCTAGGCTCTAGAGGTGTGTGTTCAAATCCCACCACGGCATCTGGGCAAATTTAAATTCACTTAATTAAATGAATCTCAAATTAAATGATGGCCATGAAACTATGGGATTGTGGTAAAAATCGGTCTGGTTTTAGGGAAGGAAATCTGGCACCCTTACCTAATCTGACCTACATGTGACTCCAGGCCCACGGCAATGTGATTGACTCCTAACTACTCCAAAATGGCCTAACAAGCCTCTCAGTTAAGAAGTTGGCTCCCCTCAAAGGCAATTAGAGTTGGGCAATAACTATTGGCCCTTTCCAGAGATCTCATGAATGAATACAAATGGACATGTACTGGCCCATTGCAGGAGAGTAAGGTCAAATCCCCAGACAATGTGAGTCCAGGCAGTAGAAGTATTACAAGGAGTTTCTCCCCAGTGTTGAGTTTGGAGTCAGCATCTTTGGGAGTGAGGATAATCATGTAGATTAATCATCACTCCCTCTGCCGCTGACGCACAGTAGCAGCAGTGTGTGTACCATCTACAAGATGCACTGCAGCAACTCACCAAGGCTCCTTCGACAGCACCTTCCAAACCTACGACCTCTACCATCTAGAAAGACAAGGGCAGCAGACACACGGGAACACCACCACCTGGAAGTTCCCCTCCAAGTCACTCACCATCCTGACTTGGAAATATACCGGGCGTTCCTTCACTGTCGCTGGGTCAAAATCCTGGAACCCCCTCCCTAACAGCACAGTGGGTGTACCTACACCACATGGATTGTAGGGTTCAAGAAGGCAGCTCACCACCACCTTCTCAAGAGGACAATTAGGGATGGGCAACAAATACTGGCCCAGCCAGCGACACCCACATCCTGTGAAAGAATTTTTAAAAAGATGAATGTTGAAAACATAAAGAAATAACAGGAAGTCCCAATGTTCTAGGTCTACTCCATCCACAGGTAATTGTGACTGACTGCATGGGCGATAATGCCTTAACAGCTAAGCCTGTAAAATACTTGAGGCTGACAGATCTAAGCAACAGATAATATTCTACCCACTACTCCCACCAACTCCCAGGCTTATGGTCAGTGATTTGGTGTTGGGCTTTTCCAACAAGGGAGCAAATCCCTTACACTTCCTGCCCAAATAAGCAGCAAGTGACTGTTCTTTAGTGGGAATGCCTCTCTATCTCTGTCACACATCCAGTCCAACAACCCCCTGAGATCTCTGCTCTCCTCCAACTCCAACCGCTTGCTCATCCCTGGTTTTAATCGTCTCCCCCATTAGCAATCACGCCTTCAGCTGCCTGGGCGCTAAGCTCTGGAATTCTGTCCCTCAAACATCTTCACCTCTCTCTCTCTCTTTCTCTCTCTCTCTCCCTTCCTTCCTTCCTTGAAGAGACAAAATGATACCCACCTATCCCAATATCTTATAATGTGCCTCAATGTCAATTTTTCTGTCTTATAACCCCCCTGTGAACTGTTTTGGGGAATTTTGTTACATTAAAGGTGCCAAATAAATGCAAGTTGTTGTTGAATGGGGAGCTGGAGTCTGCAGGAAGTGGGACTCTCTTATCTGGAGCCGATTCGTAGCAGCTGAAGCTGTTTAAATGCTGGCATGGGGAAATCTTGACAGGCTTGTTCCTATCCCAATCCCAATCCCTATCCCAATCCCAATCCCTATCCCTAATCCCTATCCCTATCCCTATCCCTATCCCTATCCCTATCCCTGTCCCTATCCCTATCCCTATCCCAATCCCTATCCCTATCCCCATCCCTATCCCCATCCCTATCCCAATCCCTATCCCAATCCAATTCCTTTTCCATACCCTATCCCATTCCCAATCCCTTTCCCAATCCCAATCCCAATCCCTATCCCTATCTCTATTCCTATCCCTATCCCTATCCCAATCCCTATCCCAATCCAATTCCTTTTCCCTACCCTATCCCATTCCCAATCCCTATCCTAATGCTAATTCCTATCCCTATCCCTATCCCAATCCCTATCCCA
Source organism: Isurus oxyrinchus (assembly GCA_026770705.1). Classification (NCBI taxonomy): domain Eukaryota; kingdom Metazoa; phylum Chordata; class Chondrichthyes; order Lamniformes; family Lamnidae; genus Isurus; species Isurus oxyrinchus. The sequence continues at coordinate 16,241,430 of JANJGN010000031.1, read as the reverse complement.
ATGCCAATTCCTATCCCAATCCCAATGCCAATTCCTATCCCAATCCCAATCCCAATCCCAATCCCTCTCCTAGGTCATTAACTCTTCTCCTTCCCCCCTCTTCTTCCCATCCCTCATGGCCCCCTCCCCCTCTTCCCCTACCCCCTCTTCTTCTCCCTCCCTCCCCTATGTACCGTGCTCTTCCATCCTCCACCTCTTACCCCCTCCCCCCTCTTCGCCCTCCCCTTCCACTTCCCCCCACCCCCTTGCCCCTCCCCCTCCTCTTTCCCCTCCATCTCCCCATCTCCTCCCATCTTCACTTCCCCCATACCCCTCCTCTTCCCCATATCCCACTCCTCCCCCCTCCGCCTTCCCTCTCCCTCCTTCCCCCCCCTCTCCACTTCCTGCCTCCTCCCCCACCCCTCCCAACCCACCTTCTCTTGCCCCCTCCCCCAACTCCCTGGCAAAACCTGGACTCAGTTGAGGTCTCGGATGCCGGAATCCTATTACTAGGTCAAAAAGCACTTAGTTAATCAGTGCTGGTCACTCAGGGGGAAATTCTAAGATCTTTTTTATTTACTCTCTTTAAATCTCTCTATCGGTCACTGAGTCACTGCCTGATCCCGGACAGCCATCTGAGCTCACGGAGCTTATTTGCAAGCCATTCTCATTTCAAAACTCTTGTGATTCAAATGGGAACCAAAGGTGTGAAAGCGGCCGACGAGGGATATTTTACTTACATGCCTGAGGCCTCTGGCAGTGGGGTGGGGAGGCAGTGAGAGAGTGAGCAAAGAGGCGTGTGATTGTGGGAAAGAAATGGTGCCACGCCACAGACTTATGAATGAATGTGAGTTGGTGTCAAAATGAGGTCGCTTACCATTAAATGAGAGCAATTGCGCTTCAGTGTTTCTGTGGTGACGTATATTCATCTCAGTTGATGAGACTACCCTCCCTTGTCAGGCAAGAGTGCTTGACATAGACAAGGAGATTCAAACATCCATTAATTCGTACCCTCAACCCATGACCTCTACCACCCAGAAGGACAAGGGCAGCAAGGCCCAGCCACCTTCAGCTGCTTCATCAATGACCTTCCTTCCAATATAAGGTCAGAAGTGGGGATCTTCACTGATGATTGCACAATGTTCAGCACCATTCACATCCTCAGATACTGAAGGAGTCCGTGTCCAAATGCAACAACACCCAGACAATATCCAGATATGGGCTGACAAGTAGCCATGCAAGTACCAGGCAATGACCATCTCCAACAAGACAGAATCTAACCTTCGTCCCTTTGTATTTGATGGCATTACCATTGCTGAATTCTCCCACTGTTAGCATCCTGAGGGTTACCGTTGACCAGAAACTGAACTGGACCAGCCACATAAATACTGTGGCTATAAGAGCAGGTCAGAGGCTAGGAATCCTGCGGCAAGTAACTCACCTCCTGACTCCCCAAAGCCTGTCCACCATCTACAAGGCACAAGTCAGGAGTGTGATGGAATACTCCCCACTTGCCTGGATGAGTGCAGCTCCAACAACGCTCGAAAAGCTCGACACCATCCAGGACAAAGCAGCCCCGCTTGATTGGCACCCCATCCACAAACATTCACTCCCTCCATCACCGACGCACAGTAGCAGCAGCGTGTGTACCATCTACAAGATGCACTGCAGGAATTCGCCAAGGCTCCTTAGGCAGCACCTTCCAAACCCACGACCACTACCATCTAGTAGGATAAAGGCAGCAAACACATGGGAACACCACCACCTGGAAGTTCCCCTCTAATCCACACACCATCCTGACTTGGAAATATATTGGCCGTTCCTTCACTGTCGCTGGTTCAGAATCCTGGAATTCGCTCCCTAACAGCACAGTGGGTGTACCTGCACCACATGGACTGATGGACTGCAGCGGTTCAAGAAGGCAGCTCACCACCACCTTCTCAAGGGCAATTAGGGATGGGCAATAAATTCTGGCCCAGCCAGTGACACCGTCATCCCGTGAATAAATTTAAGAAAATACCCTAGACTGGGTGGCTTTCAGGGCTGAGAAAATGTCGGAAACAGGTTAGCTAATTTGCGCACAGCAAGCTCCCACAAACAATAATGTGATAATGTCCTGATAATCTGTATTTGTGATGATTCTGGGATAAATATTAGCCAGGACGCCAGGGAGGGCTAAACATCCATCGGAGCGGGCAGACAGGGACTTGCAACAGCAGCCCCTCTGACAGCGCAGCACTCCTGCAGGAGCGCACTGGGCAAGTTGGCCTGCACCACGCACTGTATCGGGAATCGAACCCACGACCTGCTGAGTCAGGGGGTGTGAGGGCTGCCGGCTGAGTTCGGGCTGGTCCAGGATCGCTGCTGGTTCCTGAGGGAAGGTCGACGGTGGGACTCTCATGCACGTAACTCCCAGCCCCGTTGGTCAGGCACCATGTCGGTCGCATTATAAGGAACTTGCGAGCAAGTTGTGCAGGGCAGTGAGAAAGCTGGTTTGTGCCTGTGGCTCTGATGATTTATTAGCTGGTTAGAGATATGCTCCAGATCTTTGAAAGGAAATTGGTGTTTTCCCCAAGCATTCAAGTTATTCAGCGCCTGTGGACACAGTTGCTCAATAACTGACTCATTGACAGTTAACAGGAAACAGCCTGACAAGTGACTGAGTACAGGCAGGACAGCCAATGTCAACCGTACAACAAACTTGCATTCATATGGTTCCTCTACCATCCGGAGGGAGCTGCACCTCAAGAGGGCGCTGCGTCCCTGGAGCGAACGGCAGGCAGAATTTGACGCGCGGGGTGGCGTGAAAGGAGATATTAGGGGCAGGTAACCGCTCGGTCGATGAGGTCGGCTGCAAGGGGGCGACTTAAAGGAGGGGAGAGAAGCGGAGAGGTTTGGGTGTGGGAGGGGGTGGTGGGGGGGGTGGGCGGGGGTGGAGAACTGCAGAGCTCAGGGCCCCAGGAGGAGCGAGGGGATTGAGAGATGCACTGGGAAGGGTGGTGGGGGGGGTAGTAGGGGGGGTGGGGAGGTGGGGGGGGTGGTGGGGGGGGGGGAGGGGGGGTGATCGGGCCAGGAAAGGGGAACGTGATCGGGTGGCTGAACAGATCAGGTCAGGGGCGATGGGGACTGGGATGGGAGCAATCGAGTTGGGAGGGTAGCAGCGGCCGGGACATGGGGCACAGTATGGGCAGCAGCCGGGATGTGAGGCACAGTATGGGCAGCGGCTGGGACATGGGGCACAGTATGGGCAGCGGCCGGGATGTGGGGCACAGTATGGGCAGCGGCTGGGATGTGAGGCACAGTATGGGCAGCAGCCGGGATGTGGGGCGCAGTATGGGCAGCAGCCGGGATGTGGGGCACAGTATGGGCAGCGGCCGGGATGTGGGGCGCAATATGGGCAGCGGCCGGGACGTGGGGCGCAGTATGGGCAGCGGCCGGGACGTGGGGCACAGTATGGGCAGCGCCCGGGCAGGAGTGCTGGAGGCAGCCATCAGCGCTCTGGATGTGAAGTCAGTTTATGTCAACGATTGAACCAGCCGGTTAAGGCCTCTCTCTCTCTCTCTCTCACTCTGGGGACTGCAGGAAGGCACACCTGCGTTCATTTGGGAAGGCGACAGGCTGGGGCGAGTCAAATTGGGTCGAAGCTCGTTCCCCCTTTCGCCAGGACATTTAGGCCTTGCATGACTCTAAGCTGTTACGCTTTCTTCCACAACGGCCTGGCCACGAAGGTCAGTGGAGGCACTAACCCTGACCGCCCAGAATTTGTATTTCGGGTGCTGGCGTCTTAAAAAGTACTGAAGGAAAAGGTCAGGATTTGATGCGGCTCGTTGGAGGTTCTGTCTTAGCGACTCGATCCTGTCATCGAGGGCAGGTGGATGCCTCGATGACCATAATCCATTCGTCCAGTCCCCCACACAAAGAATTTCGGCATCGGACCCCGAATGTTCTGTTTGGTTGTCACGTGGTTTGGGCTGTAGCCTGAATTGAGGGAATTGTTTTTTTTTCCAGACACTTGTAGCATTAATTAAGGTTTTCTTCCTCCCCCCTCCACCCACCACCCCGCCCCCCCCCCCCCCCCCCCCCCCACCCCCTTCATCCCACCCCCAGAATTGGGTAAATTTCTGAAACTATAGAGGTGACCTTATCCCCCACACACAGAGCTCAGACTGCAGCACTGTGAGACATGTAAGGAGCAATGGCACCTGCGAAACGTCGGCTTAAGCCTGTAAAGGCTGGGAGGGCTTGATGGGGTAGATGCTGTGGGGTTGTTTCCAGCCCCTCGCCTCCTCCCCGGTTAGAGAGTCTGGAGCTAGGGGGCCGTTTGCTTGAAATCATCCCAAACTCTGCCGCCCGTACCTCCGTTGGCACCAGATCCCGTTCCCCTATCACTGCAGTGTTTGCTGACCTACACTGGCCTCCTGGTCAAGCAACAACTTGAGTTTAAAACCATCGTCCACACGTTTTCAAACCCTCCCATGGCCTCACCCCCCCCCTCCCTATTTCTGTAACCTCCTCCAGCCACACAGTCCTGCAATCCAGGAAGTCTGTTCCTCCCCAATTCTGGCTTCTTGTGCATCATTTGCTTTGCCTCCAGCTGCCTCAGCCCCAAGCTCCGGAATTCCCTCCCTGAACCTCGCAGGCTCTCCACCTCCACCTCAAGACACTCCTTAAAACCTACCCCACACTACGCTCTGCCCTTACTGTCATATTCCCACTGCAAATTCTGATGTCTGTGCTGTAGTTACACCCGACTGATAGTTAGGAGCACTGCAGCACCACCACTGGTAAGAAGCAGCAATTGCAGTGTGCCATGTTCACATAGACGATTCCTTGTGTAACTGTAGGCCAGGAATTTATATGGAAAGCCAATGAAAGTCTGCATAACTGAGAGACAGGGCTAATAGAACAGATATGTTGTATCCTTACTGAGAAACTGGAGCAGATTTGGGCTTCTCTAACCAAATCTAATCCACACTTTAAAATATAGAATTTAAGTATTGCTGAAAAAAGACATTTTGTCGAAACTTTTCATCTTGCACTCATCAGGACGATCGCAAGAATACCAATGTCAGGGGAAACAACAACTTTATACCGTGTGAGAAGAGACTGCTGATGGTTGGCAATCCTGCTTTTTGCAAACAGAAAGAACATGTACACGCATTGTGCCTGTTTCAGCTAAACAAACTAAGTGACAGCTGGTTCATTCCTCAGGACAATGCCTTGACCAGTCAATGTCAAGCTGCCTGGTTTAAAATTTCAAACAATGCTTGGCAGTTAACTGTCCGTCACCAATAACTGCTCCATTCTCCATGGCAACGCCTCTACCAATCAGGGTCCACTTGCCGACCAGTCAGCACTCTCTTCTCATACAGTATAAAGTTGTTGTTTCCCCTTGACATTGGTATTCTTGCGATTGTCCTGATGAGCGCAAGATGAAAAGTTTTGTCTATTTTCAGCAATACACTCAAGGTCTATCCCACCAAACGACTGTTCATATAGAATATATAGGACAGAAGCAGGCCTTTTGGGCTAACCAGTGTACAACAGTGTTTATATTCCTTTGAGACTCCTCCCATCTTTCCTCATTTCAATCTTTCACAGTAACCCCTCTATTCCTTTATCCCTCATGTTTATCAATCTCTGCCCCCCCCCCCCCACCTTAACTATATCTGTAACATTCACTTCAGCCACTCCCTGTGGCAGCGAGTTCCACATTCTCACCACTCTCTGGGTCCAGGAGCTGCTGCTCAATTCCCGACTGGATCATGCTGATGGCCCCGACTGTGTTTGAGTTCACACAGTCGGGAATGTTTTCCCACGCCTGTAGCCAGAGAAGCAGACGTTTGCAGTTTCAGATTTGTTAATTTCCTATGGTGTAAATTACTCGTAGGTTTTCAGTTTCATGAACAGATTGAAGATTAACTTCTCATCGTAGGGTGAGATCAGTATCACATCATTTCCTTTCAAAAATGTTGGTATGGTGGAATTGAAACCGAGAGAGAGAGAGAGAGACACCAATACGTGAATGGGCAGCGGACGTAGGGAAGAGTTCATGAGGGTGGCGTATGTCACTCAGAGTGCAAGGAGCAGGCCATTCAACCTTGAGTGTGTTCTACCACTTGGTCAGATCGTGCCTCAACTCCAATGGCCTACCTTAGCTCCATAATCCCTTGATACATCAGGTATACGGCACAGATACAGGCCTAGGCCCATATGGTCCATGCCAGCATTTATGCTCCACCCATCTCACCCTTTCAGCCTATCTTTCTATTCCTCTCTCTTTCCCTTATGCATCTATACTATTCACCTCAAACACTCCCCGTGGGAGTGTGTCCCACATTCTCACCACTCGCTGGGTAAAGAATTCTCTCCTGAATTCCCTATTGGATTTATGAATGACCATCTGATAGTTAAGGGTCCTGATTACGCCCCTCCCCCCAGCAACAAGTGGAAACACTGGGCCCCCAATCATCAGAGCAGTGGCACTCTATATTTCCTGCAGCTCGAGGTGTTGATGCTGTGGGAAATCAAGTCAGCGGGGGTTTTCACAGGAATGTGTAGTGCAGCTTCCCTCAGGGAACTCCACCAGAGCAGAGTAATGTCGAGGGAATCGAGCTGAGTATGGTAAGTTAGAAAGTCCAGCTTGAAGGTTAGTGAGAGGGTGGGCGGGTAAGTGGGTAGGGTGTGTAGGCAGGTAGGGTGGGTAGTTGGGTAAGTGGGTAGCCAGTTCGGGGGGGGTTGTCAGTTCAGGTCAAGTCGGTGGGGGTGGTGTGGGGGGCGGGGTGCAGTTGTGTCGGGGGTAATTGGATGGGCAGGAGGGGTGGTCAGGACAGAGGATTAGCTGGGCTGGGGGATAGTCAGGTCTGGTTAAGGGGTAGTTGGGTCAGGGGGGTAATCTGGTCTTGTTAGAGGGGATAGTTGTGTCGGGAGGGGTAGTCAGGTCTGGTTAAGGGGTAGTTGGGTCGGGGGGTAGTTTGGTCTTGTTAGAGGGGCTAGTTGTGTCGGGAGGGGTAGTCAGGTCTGGTCGAGGGTGTAGTTGTCTCAGGGCAATAGTCAGGTCTAGTTGGAAGGGTTGTTGGGTGGTTGGGGGGTAGTTGGATGGTTGGGATGGGTAGCCAATTTGGAGGGGTAAGTCGGATGTTTGGGGGAGTGGCTGAGTTGACACGGGAGAGTAGTCAGGGGGTCAGGAGGGTAGTCGGTAGTAGGGGGCTATGATTGAGGGGGGCAGTTGGAAGTTCAGGGGTAGTTGGGTCAGGTCAGGGGGTAGTCGGAGGGGGGGGCGGTTAGCTGGTGTAGTCAGGTGGTCGGGGGAGAGCGTTGGTGTAGTGATTGGGGAGTCAGTTCTGTAGTTACACAGGTGCTCAGCTAGGCCGTGTCTAACATTTGTCTAACAGTTCCTGGGTAACTATCCAGGTCAGTCTGCGAATCTGTCGACATCTCTGACTCGAACTCAGGACTGGGGGGGGGCATTCGCCCAGAGGAATTGACCATCAGGTGTTGAGGCTTCCCAGGCAATTCCCATGTCGACCCTTGCGTTAGGACTTCCACAAGGTCCCGGTGGGCACCTTCAATCACACATCCGGTCTCCGACAGTCTGGACATCGGAAGATATGGCCCAATTTCTCTGCATAATTTTATCTATCAGGTCACCTCTCAGCCTCCTCTCCTCTGGAGAAAAGAACCCCAAGCTGCTTGGTCTTCGCCGGTAAGGATATTCTTTCAGTTCTGGTGTCGATCCTTGTGAACCGTTTACCGGTTTCATTCGTAGGGTCAGAGCCCCGATTAAATCAGCGGAAACCTTGTTGCTTATTACACAATTATCCTGGGAAGTTCAGCGATCATGATGTCGGCCTGACTGAAATATTTGTAAGATAAGGAGCATTGTTTAAAATGCAGAAGAAATGACTAAGTACAAAGAGGTAGCACTATTCTACACCATGGATCATATCGCACGTGGGGTATAAATGACCAGCTGTTGAAGCAGACCGTGTCCTTTCGATGATGAGCTGTGTTCCTGAAATGAGAAGGGGTTTGAGAGCCTTGGTGGGGAGATAGAAGGTTCGCTTTCAATGAACCACAACCTTCTTGTTGCATCTGGGCAATTCCCTGCGACAAAACTTGGCAAAGTCACTGGAAATGCTTCTTGGGCCCGTCATTAAGCTGACTAATATCGAGGGAGGGAGGCCCAGAAATTTGGATGCACCCAATTTCGGCTGGTGGTGGGTGTGGGGGTGGGGGAGGGGGTGGGTGGAGGTTGGGGATCATGTGCGCGTGTCCCAGAGTGCATTCGCTGCACCTGAATAGTGCAGCCAGGGTTCTCCAGATATTGGACCTTGGGTCTTGTGTGGTGGGAGCCATAGCTGGGCAGTAGAATCCCCTTGGGTTTTGGCGCATCAGGTAGACCAGGTAACATGGAGCCAGGGTTGTGGATTGGGATGCGGACCTGGGTTGGGGATTTGGTCCAGGGAATACGGTGGGGGGGTCAGGCTGAGAGCGGTAGGGGTGCTGGGGGAGGTGGGGGGGGGGTGCGGGGTGGTGATAGAGAGGTAGGTAGGAGTGAGGGGACTCAGGGATCAGGACCAGGGGTCAGCTCCTTACATGTGAGGTTGGGAGTAAACTCTCTCTCAAAACTGAAACTCTTGCGTGTGAGAACCTCATGAATCGCGGGGCTTTACCAACTCAAGGTGAATCCAGTGGTGATTGATCGGGATGGGAGTGAAGAGAGATGTGGTTGCCATGAGAGAGAGAGAGAGAGAGAGAGAGGGCCCAATCCACCAGACTGCCTGGAACTGTACCCAACAGCAGGAGGGATAACATTTCAAATCCACAATTTGTTTTAAAGCTTGACCCTTTATTTAATCACGCCAGAACGATGAGTGAGTCACTCCCGAGTCAACACTGGTATTTTATTTCACATTGCCTGTACTGAGGAATGTTACTAAAGTTGTACCTCATTTAGCAGCTATAAATAAAAGTGAAGTTACAGCAAAGTGCAGCCTAAGAGCAAGCCCAAGCAAACCTCGCTTTGAGGGAATGGAGGTAGGAGACGGGATTCCGAGCTGGGAGAGCCAAGCCCCTCGCTGGTCTTCATCAGAGCTTCAAAGAGGCTGAATGAATCAAGACCCATTTCTGATTGAATGGGATTTTTAAAATTCACACAGAGGATGTGCTCTCGAACACAACAGAGTGGCTGAATCGGCCATTTCAGAGATTGAGAGTCAACCACGTTGCTGTGGGTCTGGAGTTACACGTAGGCCAGACCGGGTAAGGACGGCAGATTTCCCTCCCTAAAGGGCATTAAGTGAACCAGATGGGTTTTTATAACAAGGAAGCTCTCACAGGGTTGGGACGTTAATTCCATTTCTCTCTCAACAGACACTGCCAGACCTGCTGAGTATATATGGAATTTGCAGCAACGTCCCTCTATGACAATCCATAGTTACAGGGTCACCAACACTGAGAACAGCTTCTCAAATTCACAATCCACTGAATTTAAATTCCCCCTGAGCTGCCATGGTGGGATTTGAACTTACATCAACAGATCACAAGGCCACTTCTCTGGATTAGGAGCCTGGTAATGTAACCATTATGCTCCCGCTCACTATAGGCAGGTAAAAGGAGTTAATAAGGAATCACTTACTGAGCTTCTGTCTCTCTTCCTGATATAAGCCTTGTTTGTAAATGAACAACCCAAAAAGATGTGGATGTTAGTTAATCTTATGCGAGGGGCATGAAAGGGCTCTGGTAAAAGAATCACAGAATCACAAGGTACACTAACATCTGTCTCAGCTATACAGAATAAGCCACTCTACTGTTTTCCCCTTAACAGCATTGTGCAACGTCCAACATATTGGTAATATAAGGGTTAGGGGGTAGAATTATACTGAGGAGCTGAATGGCTTACGCTTGTTACTATGAAGAGACCTCCCCCTTTTGAATATGGCCCGATTCCCTCAGGGGCTCCCAAGATTTGAAAGTCCTTTCTGTCTGTTAGCTCCAGAACTCTGAAGAAAGATGAGTTGGGGTCACTCCAACCCACTTCCAACTAGGTGTGGGAATTCTGCAGTTGCAAAAAGAGCCAATGGTATCATAAATAGATGAATAGTTTGATGTTGAAGTGTGAAGCTCATTCAGAGAGGAGGCCTGGCGTGGGCACGTGAAATGCCACACTGTGGCAGTAGGAGGCGCTTTGACTGGTGGGCACAAAGCATCCGCTCCACATTCTACCTGACCTGGGAAGGCTTGGTGGAACAGTGGTGGGGGGGGTGGAGTTTGCCCGGACAATTGATGTGCTATAGCTGAAATCTCCATCTTCCTATTAAGGATTCAGCCACTAGTGTAGGCAATGACCCTTTCAAAACCGTGGGCCAACAAAGTTCAACCAGGCCAAAGCAGAAATCGAGAAATTGGCCTTGGTCACTGAGAGGCAGTGCTGCCCCTCCACCCCTCCAGTGGGCAAGTCCAGAATGAGGGGGCACAGTTTAAGAATAAGGAGTCTCCTTTTTAAGATATTGGAGAGGAGGAGAAATTTTATCTCTCAGGAGGTTGTTAGTCTGTGGAATTCTCTTCCCCAGAGAGCACTGGAGGCTGGGACATGGGATATATTTAAGGCTGAGGGAATAGGCAAGGGAATCAAGGGTTATGACAGGCAGACAGCAAAGTACAGCTGAGACCACAACCAGATCAGCCATTGAATGGCGGAGCAGGCTCTGTATGGCCTACTCCTGCTCCTAAGTCCTTTGTTCCTGGGGGATGCCTCCAATTGGGTGCACCTATCCTCCTTCCCTCCCTCATCGCTAACTGGTAGGAGGGGGGGGTGGAGGGGAGCTGCCATAGATTTTCAAACCCCTCTATGGCCTCACACCTCCTTAGCTCTGTTACCAGCCTCCTGCTCTACAACCCTCCAAGATCTTGGCATTCCACAAGCCCTGGCCTCTTGCTCCACCAATGGCCATACTTTCAGTTGCCTGAACCCTAAGCTGTGGAAAAGGGTCATACAGAGAATACACCAATTATCAATAACTAATAACACTGCTGTGCATATATTTATACATGTGTATATATATTATAATATGAAATCGCTTACGTAGATTTAATATTATTTACAAAAGGAATTATTACACTTCCATAATTTATTATCATGGCCCCAGATCTTAGTGCAAAGAGGTGAAAGACAACTTTTGTACATCGCATGCACTGTGCCTCGCATGGTCCCAAAAAGCTTTCACTGTGATCGATCGTAGGACTATTGCACAATTGGACGCGGACCGGGCAAAGGGGTTTCAGGGCTCCAAAGAGTCCGAAACGTCCACCGCTATCTTGATGAAAATGGTGTCGTCCTTTATGTAATGGTGCATTTCGTTCTCCAGCACCGTCTGAGTCACAAAGAGCGGGCAGCCCGACGCGATGTTCATTTCCGTGTGGGGCCTCCGGAAGCTGGTGCTGTTGGGGTCGGGTTTGAACGTGTCCGACACATGCATCCTGGACAGTCCCTGGTCCAGCAAGGTGAGCGTCACCTTCTGCCTGAACGGCCAGGGCAGCAGAGGGTCATACTCGCCCCGCATCACCACGAAGAATAGCGACAGGTGGGTGCCCTTGCCCATGCCGTCCCCGTTGAGGTACACCCGGGCGCACATCTTGTATCCAAACGGGCTGGTGTAGAACGGCTGGCTGTAGAGCGAGAGCGTCTTGCCAGACACTGCCTCCTGTTTCCGCCGTGTGTAATCCCGGATTTTCCAGATGAGCTGCCCGTTGTAGCTCGCCGTCTCCAGCAGCTGAAAGCGCAGGTCGATCTCGGCCAGCCTCACCTCGTGGACACTCAGCATGTTGTCATGTTGGCTGACTTGATGCTCAACCAACGCTGAAATGGAAACCGGCGGCATTTTATTTCCCAACGCTTTGCCATTTGAACACCCAAATAAAGAATCAAATTTGGTTTCAAATCCATGCTTAAAGCGTCATTTGATTAACTCTATCTGCTTTTTCTACTCTTTCCAGGTGTCAGCTGTGGTTTAGTGGTTAGTGCACCTGCCTCTAAGTTGGAAAGTGCAAAATGATGCTTTGGTGCAGCACTGAGGGACTGCTACACTGTCAGGGGTGCTGTCGTTTGGATGAAGTTAAACTACAGACCTGTCTGCCCTCCTTAGGTGGATACAAGATATCCCATGGCACTGCTCGAAGAAGAGCAGGTGAGCTCTCTCCTAGTTCCCTGGCCAACAGACATCTCTAATTATTTTGCTGTTTGTGGGAGCAAGTGCACAAGTCCTGTTTTCTACCTGGTAACAGTGGCTGCACAAAAAAGTATAGACCCTGGACTAAGGAGCAGCCTGATCAAAGTTTTTGATATATTTAGAGAAACTATTTCCGCTGGTTGGGGAGTCTAGGCCTAGGGGGTCATGGTCTAAATATGCTTTCAGGAGTGAAATGAGAAAACACAAAGGGTACTCGGAGTTTGGAACTCTTTCCTGCAAATGGTTATTGATGCTGGATCAATTGTTAAATTCAGAGTTGCAGCGCCAAATTTTGAGATGCAGGAGTCCTAAGAAATTTCTAAATCTATCATATGTTGTTTTCCTATGTATTAATTATCTGAGTCCCCAAACGTCAGTAATTGAAAGATATCAGCGCTGGTAGCAAATCTATTTCAAACCACGCGGTATTTTGAATCATTAGTCTTTAGCATCACCGGAATTTCATTACACAACAGTTTAATTATTTAATTCAAGCCATTAAAAACACGACTTGCAGAAAACTTTACTTACTTCTGACTGGGGGATGGTATATAGAGGGGCCACTGCTTTTCTTGATTTCTATTTATAACCTAGACCTGGGCGTACAAGGCACAACTTAGGAGTTTGAAGATGATGCAAGACTTGGAAGCATTGGGAGCTTTGAGGAGGATAGTGTTGGATTTCAAGATGATATTGACATGCTGGTGGAATGGGGAGACATGTGGCAGATGAAACTTAATGTAGGGGAAGGATGAGGGAGGGAATTGGGGAGAGGGGAGAGGAGGGGGAGAATGGGTTATGGAAGGGGGAAGAGAAAGAATGTGGGGTGGGGGAGGGTTGAGGCAGGGAGGAGGAATGGGATAGAGGAAGGAATTAGAGGGAGGTGAAGAAGTATGGAGGATTTGGGGGGTAGGGGAGGGAATGGGGAGGGGGGGGAAGGTTAGGAATTGCGGGGGGCTGGGGGGGGGGAGGAGAAACGGTGTAGGGTGAGGAAGGAAGTGGGTAGATTCTGACCCGCTTCCTCAGATTACAGGGATGGGGGGTGCGGAGCAGCCTCTGGGAGGGTACATTTAAGTACAGGGCGCAAATCCTGCAGTCAGGAGGCGTCACCAATAAGAGCCGCTGGTGAACCCTCAGCAAAGAGGCTTCATCGTTTACAGAATGAACAAAGGACAGGCAAATCAGTGCAAAGTATTTTTCCCCTTAGAGCTAACTCCACCCCTACCCCCCCACCCCACAACTTAATAACACCAGAGAGCCATAGTAATGAAAGATGTCCCCACACGCCCATACACAGGGAGTGCAGTTTACCCATCTTCAAACAGACATGTTATGGTGGCAATACTTTAATTGTAACAAGCTTTTCCTGTTAGAGAAACAAAAATTGCTGCATAAACTCTGCAGGCCTGACAACATCTGTGGAGAGGAAGATAAGAGTTAACGTTTCGAGTCCGTATGACTCAAGAAAGAGTCTGAAGAAGAGTCAGGCGGACTCGAAGCGTTAACCCCTGTCTTCCTCTCCGCAGATGCTGAGTTTGCCCAGCGATTTTTGTTTTTGTTTCAGGTTTCCAGCATCTGCAGTATTCTGCTTTTAAGCGTTTCCTGTCAATTGTGCGTCGTGGTGTTTAGGAGGAAAAGGGAGACAGTTCCATGGAATTGTTATTATTCTTTCTGCCATTGAGCAGGTCCGGTCAGTTATTCCGACGAAAGCTGCTTGGGAACTTCCTGAATTTGAAACACTGAATAAAGTGCACAGGGAGTGACCACCGCACCCTCCCCACCCCACCCCGTGAAACTCCTTCACCAATCGGGAACCTCGCAACAACTTTTTATGGCCAATCCCAGGGCCCGTGTAACTTTCGGACTGGAGTGTAAAATTGGGAAGGGAAAGAGCGCACAAAAGATATCAGGACACTGGCTTAAACATAAGGCTGCAACCTCCTCCCACCACCTTCAGGACACATACAGATTGTTTATACTTGGCACTGTAGTCTATTTATATATATATATATATATATATTATTTTTTATAAATTAAGATTTCCCTAATTGCTTTAAAGACATAAATAGCATTCCAGTTCCCGATTGCTGACACTTGTGCTCTCAATGCTCATTTTTGGTGGTTATACATTCTGACTGTTTTAACTTCCCCGCCCCCCACAGCCCAAAATTTGGATATTGCTCAATTAACACATGCCTGCTGCAGAAAATTGCACCGAGACAGCAGAACAAGTGCAAAGGGATTTCTTAAAGCATGACACACCATGAGAGGAGACATGACAAGTTACAGAAAGCCTTTAGTTAATCTGTGATTGAGCTCATTGTACAAAGTGGACACATCTACGGAAACAAATAATGATTCTTACCCCCCCCCCCCGACTCCACCTCCACCGCCTCCAATCTCCTCCCCGCTCCCCAAACCCGTGCCCCACCCCGCTCAAGCTCCCCAACAGCAGCTCGGCAACACGTGAAATTGGACTGATAGACAGGCTTCAAAACTCTAAGATAGAAGCAAAATCCTGCGGATGCTGGAAATCCGAAACAAAAACAAAAATAGCTGGAAAAACTCAGCAGGTCTGACGGGGTCTGCGGAGAGGGAGACAGTTAACGTTTCGAGTCCGCTTGACTCTTCAACAGAACTCAGTTCCGATGAAGAGTCATACTGACTCGAAACGTTAACTGTGCTCAGTTCCGATGAAGAGTCATACGGACTCGAAACGTTAACTGTGCTCAGTTCTGATGAAGTGTCATACGGACTCGAAACGTTAACTGTGCTCAGTTCCGATGAAGAGTCATACGGACTCGAAATGTTAACTGTGCTCAGTTCTGATGAAGAGTCATACTGACTCGAAACATTAACTGTGCTCAGTTCCGATGAAGAGTCATACGGACTCGAACCGCTAACTGTAGCCCTCTCCGCAGACGCTGTCAGACTTGCTGAGTTTTTCCAGCTATTTTTGTTTAGGCTTCAAAACTCCTCGTTCTGAATTTTTAATTTTGAAGCCGGTCTGTCAGGTTCTAAGCTCTGGTTGCTCAGTGTGGATGACGAGAACTCAGTTTAAATGACAATAAATTTAATTTAAAAATAACGCATCTCCCGCTGAAGACGGAGACGAGAAGAATTTTTTTTCTCTCAGAGGGGTCCTGAATCGTTGGAACTCTCTTTCCCCTGAGAGGCAGGGCCATTGAATATTATTCTTAAGGCCGAGGTAGATAGATTCTTGACTAACAAGGGAGTCAAAGGTTATCGAGGGGGTAGGCCGGAATGTAGGGTTAAGACCACAATCAGATCAGCCATGATCTTATTGAGTGGCGGAGCAGGCTCGAGGGGCTGAATGGCCCACTCCTGCTTCTAATTCGTTTGTAACACCCGCCAATTCTGTAGTGAATCCTGATTTGGCGTGAACACTGATCTCTGTGAAGCTGGTTATCTTTGAACCTGCTCCTTTGTTTTAAACACTGGAGCCAATGCTTGATTAAAATACCCTGTTCAAAACCAACTTGAATATACATCTTTAGTGCTGCACAGCAGCCCCTAGCTCTGAGGTTTCTTTCTGAACTATGCCCATGATGGAGCGTAGACTAGATCTAACCCAATGTATGGAATGGTTTTCACCCTAAAAAAGTGGACTGAATGCAACACAGCCAACTTACAACCCATGTTGACCCAAACCGTCTACAAATCCTTCACACTCGTTTATTCCTTAAGCTCCATTGCACTCACCTGGGCCACTGATCCCCCTATAGAGGCATGGTGATTGGCCATTTTCTAGAATTGATATCCTACGGGATAGGTTTCCTGTGTTATACCGTATGGACAGGATGCCTTGTTGTAAATCTTCCTGTACCTTGTGTCTCTCCAACAGCTCACGCTCAACCTGTTGCAGCTTACTGGTGTGTACCGCCAGTGTTTTCTGCAACAGAAGATAGATTAGTTGTCACATGCCAGTGATGACAGTTGGATTGGACTGTGCTGCCCCGGGTAGTAACAGTAACTGTGATTGTTTAAGCTGTAGCTCCGTGGACAGATTCGTTGCATGGTCTGAATTTGCTGTGTGGCACTATTCTGTGATTGGTTGAATTTGCTGTGCGGAACTATTCTGCGATTGGTTGAATTTGCTGTGTGGAACTATTCTGTGATTGGTTGAATTTGCTATGTGGAACTATTCCGTGATTGGTTGAATTTGCTATGCAGAACTATTCTGCAATTGGTTGAATTTGCGAGGTGGAACTGGAATCATAGAATGGTTCAGAAGGAGGCCATTCAGCTCATCAGGTTCCTGCTGGCTCCTTGAAAGAACGATTCACCGAGTGTTACTTCCCCACCTTTTCTCCACAGTTCTGCAATTCTTTCCTTCACAGATAATGATCCAATTCTCTTTTGAAAGCCATGGCTGAACCTGCCTCCACCACACTCTCAGGCAGCGCATTCCCAATCCTAACCACTCGCTGCATAAATAAGGTTTCCCACATGCCTAAGGTTCTGTGAAGAAGAGTCATACAGACTAACGCTGTATCTCTCTCCACGGACGCCGTCAGATCTGCTGGCTGTTTCCAGCATTGTCGGTTTTTATTTCCTCATGTCTCCATTGCCCCTTTTACCAATTACTTTAAATCGGTGCCCTCTGGTTCTCAATCCTTCCACCAATGGGAACAGTTTCTCCTCATCTACTCGAACTAGACCCCCTCATGATTTTGAACATCTCTATCAGATCTTCTCTGAACCTTCTCTTCTCCAAAGAGAACAGCCCCAACTTCTCCAACCTGTCTAAGTAACTGAAATTCCTCACCCCTGGAGCCTTTCTCATGAATCTTTTCTGCACCCTCTCCAGTACCTTCACGTCCTTCCTGAAGTGTGGTGACCAGAACTGGACACAATACTCCAGCTGAGGCTGAACCAGTGTACACGTTTATCACAAAGTCCTCACTTTTGTACTTTATGCCTATATTTATAAAGTCCAGGATCCCATAAGCTTTATTAACTATTTTTTCAACCTGTCCTGCCACATTCAATGATTTATGCACATGTACACCCAGCTCCCTCTGCTTCTGAACCCCTTTTAGAATTGTACCCTTTATTGTAATTGTCTCCTCACGTTCTTCCTGCCAAAATGAATCACTTCACACTTTTCTGCATTAAATTCCATCTGCCACATGTCCGCCCATTCCACCAACCTGTCTATGTCCTTTAGAAGTTTAACACTGTCCTTCTCACAGTTCACAATACCTCCAAGTTTCGCGTCATCCACAAATTTTGAATTTGTGCCCTGTGCACCAAAGCCCTAGGTCATTAATATCGATCAGGATGAGCAGGATTTAAGCACCAATCCCTGGGGGACTCCATGATAAACCTTCCCCCCAGTCGATAACACAACCGTTCACCATGACCCTGTTCCCTGTCACTCAGCCAATTTCGTGTCCTGTGATTGGTTGAAATTGCAGGGTGGCATTAGCTGATCCATAATTGGTTCGGAACGGGGTGCAGGGGGAGGGGAGGGGGGAGATCTTGCGAAAGTGACTTGTGATTGGTCCATCCTGTTATGTAGCATTGAAAGAAAAAAGACGTTGACCTGCAATTGGTTGATTTCGCTGTGTGTCATTGGCCTGTGATAGGATGCATTGAACTTTTTTATATATATAGTACTGACCTGTGATTGGTTCAATTTTATCTCACTTCTGTTTACGGATTGGTTTGTTAACGACATTTCCTTCTCCATCTTTGGAATTTGATTGGCCATCTTTTGTAAGTCAATCCTTTTCTCCTTTATCTCACTCTCAAGCTCTGCAACCTGGAGATAATAGACAACCCTTTTATAAGGAGGCTTCCAATCCACAGAGGATTCTGTGGTGTTTTTACAAGGTTAACATGTATCTCTTAACTGTTGCATTGACTTATACCCTTTAATGCCCAGATTGGAATTGAAGTTTGAACTGCGGTTCAAACCAAATTGAGCCAATCAGAGGTTTTCAAATTAAGTCAGTAATTATTGCATTGACCCTATGTTGAAGCTTGGTTAGGCCAGACTTAAAGTATTACGTGCAGTTCTGGTCATTGTATTATTCACAAGGATATAGAGGCACTGGAAAACGTACAGATAAGGCTGGTATCAGAAATGTGTGGGTAGACATGTCAGGAAAGGGTTAACAGGCTGGTCTTTTCTCTCTGACTGGTGACCTAATCGAGGTCTTTAAAATTCTGAAAGGTTTCAGTAGAATGGATGCAGAGAGAGCGTTTCCTCTCGTGGGGAAGAGCAGAACTAGAGGCCGTCAGTATAAGATGATCCCCAAGAAATCCAATGGGGAATCCAGGAGAAACTTCTTCACCCAGAGAGTGGGTGAGAACGTGGAACTCGCTACCACAGGGAGCGGTTGAAGTGAATAGTATAAATACATTTAAGGGGGAACTAGACAAGGAGTTGAGGGAGAAGGGAATTGAGGGTTACGTTGGTGGACTTAGATGAGAGAAGGTAGGCAGAAACTCAAGTAGAACATAGACACCAGCACGGGCTGGCTGGGCTGAATAGTCTGTTCCTGTGCTGTAAACCCTGTGTAAAAGTTTAGGTTGGACACCACCATCTGAATTTTGATTTTCTTCTCTGATGTCTTATTCTATTCCTTTTCCACATCTCCGTGCCGCTTTCAAATGGTGAGTACTGCAGACAGAGATGGGAGGGAGGGAACATGGAAGGGGGTGAGGGGTACGAGCCTGTGACAAGTGCTGGGTGGTGAGAGACTGGCTGTTATTCAGCTGATTGAAAATGTCTGTAATACCTTTTACTGTACAAGACACAACAGCATTTATTCAGTTTGCAAATATCTCATATTGTCTGTAAAAAAAGAGGCCAAGTACATCATGAACAATGTGAGTTCCTGAGACATGCCTCTCGCTGACACATGAGCTGACCTCTGTAACATTGAGATGCCAATGAAGCCCTCTCTTTCACCTTCCCCCACCCCATGGATAGACAAGAAACAGCCCATTAGACTCATAACAAAACCCCATTCACCCTCTCTGGGCATTCAGGAAATCAGGGGATATGGGGAGAGGGTGGGAGAGTTGAGTTGATGTAGATAAGCCATGATCTTATTAAGTATCTCTCTCCCTACCCCATCTCTGTCCCTTCCTCAGTCTCTCATCTTTTCTCTCTCCTTTCTCTCTACACCCACTCTCTCTACACCCTCTCTCTCTACACCCACTCTCTCTACACCCACACTCTCTACACCCACTCTCTCTACACCCTCTCTCTCTACACCCACTCTCTCTACACCCACACTCTCTACACCCACTCTCTCTACACCCTCTCTCTCTACACCCACTCTCTCTACACCCTCTCTCTCTATACCCACTCTCTCTACACCCTCTCTCTCTACACCCACTCTCTCTACACCCTCTCTCTCTACACCCACTCTCTCTACACCCTCTCTCTCTACACCCACTCTCTCTACACCCTCTCTCTCTACACCCACTCTCTCTACACCCTCTCTCTCTACACCCACTCTCTCTACACCCTCTCTCTCTACACCCACTCTCTCTACACCCACTCTCTCTACACCCACTCTCTCTACACCTCTCTCTATACCCTCTCTCTTTACCCCACTCACTCCCTCCTCTCTCTACAGCCTCCCCCTCTCTCTCCCACTTCCCTCACTTCCTCTTCCCTCTCCACCCTATCCCTCTGTTTCTTCTCACTGCTCACAGTCCAGATCCATTCACACTCACAATCCAGATCCATTACCTTTTCCTCCAGTGCCTTGTTTTTCAACATCACCAGCAACAAGTGTTGTTCGACTGACTGGGTTTCATGTTCCTTTGTTCGTTGACTCATTCCCTGTTTGTACAAAGAGGGACACATTTTAACGTTGGCACTGATCAGCGAGCCTCACTCAGTCTGTGTTACAGAGCGGGATAGAGTAGGATTTGGGGTTGGGATTTGAAGTGTATTATTGAAGAACGTAAGAAACAGAAGCTCGCATGAGCCATTCAACCCCTCGAACTTGTTCTGCCATTCAATAAGATCCTGGCTGATCTCCTATCTCAGCTCCATCTTCCCTTACTATCCCCATATCCCTCCATTCCCTAAGTGTCCAAAATCTATTGATCTCGGTCTTGAATACAGAGAGGAGGGGGGAGTGCATTCGCAGTTCTCTGAGTTAGAGAATGCCAAAGATTCACCACCATCTGGGTGAAGAAATTTCTCCTCAGCTGTCCAAAATGGCCACCCCCTTATCCCCCTCCCTAATGTTCATCTCTCCAGCTAGGGGAAACAGCTTGTGAGTATCTACCCTGTCAAAGCCTGTAAGAATTTTGTAAGTTTCAATGAGATCACCTCTCATTCTTCTAAACTCCAGGGAGTATAGGCCCATTCTACTCAAAATCTTCTCCTACAAGATCCCTCTCATCCCTTATCTAGGCATTATACTGCTCTCCTGGCCCATGAACCATTTCTGATGACTACTTCAGTGAACCTCTGTAATTGATCGCTCAAAATTAATCTTTTGGGTGACTGCTCCACTCTGTTTATTTTGAAAGACTTGTGGCCCTTATCATAGTCATCCTTCCCCATGGTGAACAATTTGCCTGGATCTGCTTCGTCCCTGCTCTTCCTGTTCCTGATATCTTCCATGAGGCCACCTCAACATCTCCAACCTTCCCAAACAGAACAAGCCCAGCTTCCTTGACCCTACTTCACAATGAAATTATTGACGATTGTTAGGAGCACAGCATTACACTTAATTACACAGGATATACAACACAGAACCAGGCCCTTCGGCCCACCTCATCTGTACTGGCATTCGTATTCCACATGAGTCCCCTTCCATCCCACATACCTCATCTCAGCCTCTCTTTCTATCCCTTTTTCTCTCATGAACTCATCTAGTTTTCTTTTTGAAGGCATCCAAGCTCTTTGCCTCCCCCACTTCCTGTGCTGGTGAGTTCCACATTCTGACCACTCCCTGAGTAAAGAAATAACTCCCTTGCATTTATGGCCCTCAGTTTTAGATTCACCCACAAGAAACATTCTCTCCACACCTACCCTGTCCAACCCATTCACAAAACAGGAATGAGTCAGCGTCCCTAGACATCTTCACCCCACCTCAGTCTGTGGTCTCACCTGTTGGACATGTCGCGACCTTGGGGCAGGCACTCACCTTAAATGTGCACCCGTAGCTGCTAAATTTGCAATATCCCTCGGCCTTGGGGCTCTCTGACATCTGACCTTTGAGCTGAAAAATGCAATAAGGACAATTAGCTCATCGTAAGACTCAATGTAAAGAAACGCGCTGAAGCCGGGCTACCTTGGGGACATTGCTGGGAAGAGAGACGCGTTGTGGAAGCTTTTTCATCTTGCATTCATCAGGACCAATGCAAGAATGCCAAATTTCCGATTCCTCCCGCAGTATAAATCGTTGTGATTGTTTGAAATTTGGTATTCTTGTGTTTGTCCTGATGAGTGCAAGACGAAAAGCTTCAGCAACATGTCTCTCCTTTCAGCAAGGTCCAAGTTCTGTGCTACCAAGTGACTCTGTTAGGATCTTATGGCAGAATCAAGAACAAGAGGAGTATAAACTTAAAAAAAAGGCTTGCATTTATGCATCACTTTTCATTACC
This sequence comes from Isurus oxyrinchus, assembly GCA_026770705.1. Lineage (NCBI taxonomy): Eukaryota > Metazoa > Chordata > Chondrichthyes > Lamniformes > Lamnidae > Isurus > Isurus oxyrinchus. The sequence continues at coordinate 16,219,612 of JANJGN010000031.1, read as the reverse complement.
ACTAGATGCCCCAAAGCACTTTACTGCCAATGAAATAGTCACTATTGTAATGGAGGAAATGCTGAAGCCAATTTGCGCACAGCAAGCTCCCACAAGTGACGTGATAACAAAACAGTAATCTGGTTTTATTTTTGGGGATGTTGATTGTGGGATAAACGTTGGCCAGGACACCGGGGGGGAACTCCCCCTGCTCTTCTTCAAAATAGTGTCACAGGATCTTTTACAACCGCCTGAGAGGGCAGACGGGGATTTACGATTTAACGCCGATTCAACTGAAAGATGGCACCTCCGACAGTGCGGGACTCCCTCGGTGCGGCACTGAAAGGTCAGCTTTGATTTATTTGTGCTTAAGGCCTTGGAGCGGGACTTGAGAGCCTGGAACCAGAGGCAAGAGCGCTACCAACTGAGATACAACCGACTGTCCAATGACAGCTTGGCCTCAGGGCTGATATAAGGAAGCACTTTCTCATATAAAGGCTAATGGAAACTGGAAAACTCTTCCCTCAAAAAGGGGTTGTGCAGGCGGAGTTGGTATCAGTTGGCTATTAATAGAACAGATTGATAGATTTTTGCTGAGTAAGGATATTAAGCGTTATGGAACCAAAGCAGCTAGATAAAGGTAAGGGACAGATCAGTAAAGATCTAAATTGAACGATGGAACAGCCCCAAGGGGCTGAAAGGCCTCCTCCTGTTTCTACATTCGGAACCGAGGACCCCTGAGAAATTCGGCATCGTGGAAAAACGAATGATCACCAAAGGTCCAACTTTAGTTCCTTGGGCCCCGAAGAACATCCTTTAATTCAGTTGAAGCCTTTGTATGGAGGGGAAATCCCAGCAGAAATGTCAATAACCATAAACGTGTGATATGTGCCACAGTTAAAATTGAAACTGAAAAATGAGAAAGGTCGTAAGAATTTCCACTGATCTGCAGTTTCTTTTTTGCGCTGCCTGGTGAGCTGAAACCTGGGGCGAGAAAGGCTTCCATTATTCATCCTGTGACAAGAGGTCACGAGAGGAAGAACTCGCATTTCTGTAGCGCCTTTCGCTACAGAACACGGCACACCTTCCGAGCCCCGTGACCTCGACCACCTCGAAGGTCGAGGGCAGCAGACACATGGGAACACCAACCCCTGCAAGTTCCCCTCCAAGTCTCACACCATCCTGACTTGGGAATATATCGGCCGTTCCTCCACTGTCGCTGGGTCAAAATCCTGGAGCTCCCTCCCTAACAGCACTGTGGGTGTACCTACACCACACGGACTGCAGCGGTTCAAGAAGGCAGCTCACCACCACCTTCTGAAGGGGCAATTAGGGACGGGTAATAAATTCTGGCCTAGCCAGAATTAACAATTTATTGATGGGATGTGGGCGTCGCTGGCTAGGCCAGCATTTATTGCCCATCCTTAATTGCCCCTTGAGAAGGTGGTGGGTGAGCCGCCTCCTTGAGCCGCTGCAGTCCCTGTGCATTTTCTGTCTTTTTATTCTTTCAGATCTCATGAAAAAATAGACAAAAAGTTCTTTTGAGGGGCAGTCACTGACGTAATGTAGGAAATGCGCAAGCCCATTTGCGCACAGCAAGCTCCCACAAACATCTGGACGATTAAAAGGTCACCTAGTAATTGTGATGTACATTGAGGGGGCAAGTATCGGTGATGGTGGGACCAACTTGGCAGTTTTTTTTTTGAAAGGGGTCTTATTTTACATCTACCTGAGAGGAGGGCCAGGGCATTGTCTCATTGGAAAGACAGCGCTTCAATAGGGCTGCATGGGGAGTGTTTTTGATTTTTGTACTTCAGACTGGAGTAGGGACTTGAACCCACAGCCTCTATGATACAGAAGCAAGTGCGCTGCCAACCGTGCCACAAGAAAAGCCAGTGATGATGGAGACGATGCTATCAGTCACAATCTATCTGTTGACGTTTGTAAAAGTCTGTGAATTTGTACCTCTCACCTCAACTTTCACATGTGTAAACTTCTGCTTCTCACTTAACACAGACAAGGGAGAAATAGAAATCAGTCACATTTACACTGAATTCGTCTGACCTTGAGGGTGGAGGTGAGAAATTACACATCGCCAGCCTACAGGGAAACTTCCCCAGCAATGAGCGTCTCAAATATTAGGTGCGGTGAATCATCTGGTCAGACACATAAACAAACGGTTCTTATATAGAGCCCTCGATATAGAGAAATGCCTCGGAGCGCTTCAAAGATCAGTAAAAATGGCCAATAAATGCCAGGAGTTCGGGTAATTGTCCACAGTCTGGTTGAAGGGGTGGGCCTTGAGGAGATACAAAAGGCCCTAAAGAGAGAAAATGAGGTCGGCAAGGAGTTCCAGAGACAGATGAAAGAAAGATGTCCATTTATCCTTCTTCTCCTTAGGCAGTCCCTCGGGGATGGAGGATGATTTGCTTCCACTCCGGTTGGATGGGTTCGGAGGTGGCCGATCAGTCCGATGCGTGAGCTGCAGACTCTGCCCCGTGTGGGGCAGGTGGTGCTGGAGGGGGTTGGGTAGGTGGGTTGTTTGGGGGGGTGGTTTGTGCCCCTCGCCCCCGCTCTCCGACACCTCGGCTTCACCTCTGCACCTTCCCGACCACGTCTCCCCTTGGGCTCGGTGCCTTCCCGGATGAACCCTCCCCATTTTGGTCGGTCACAGGTCAGGGCCTCCTGTGAGTGGGCGGGGATCTCTGACCTCTTCGGGGATGCTTTGAGGACATCCCAGAAACTTTTCCGCCGTCCGCCCGGGAGTCCCTCGCCGCGGCCGAGTTCCGAGTCAGGCATTGGCTTCAGGGCTCCAGTGGGAAACATCCGAGCACCATGTCCTGCCCAGCAGCGCTGGTATTGAGTCATCAGCGCCTGGACGCTGGGCATTCATAACCTGGCCTAACAGGTTGATTATCATCCTTCCAATGCTCCTGATGGCAGGCGGTAAGAGCTGGACAGTTTCTTGGTCAGCCATCCTGCAGAAGGCCATGGCAAACCACTAATACTTTGCCAAGCGTAATCACGGACCAATCCAATGGAAACCCATGGTCACCAATGACCTCTTAGGGCCTGCTACCCGGAGAAGATAGCGAGAGGTAATGTCCAGTGGTACAGAGGAAGCCCAGGACAAGGGAGCTTAATGTTAAAATTAGAGACAGGTCTTTTAGGAGTGAAGTCAGTAAAACCTTATTCTCAGAAACTGAAGCAGAAACCTGCAGCACTCTTCCCCAGAAAGGCTGTTGATTCCGTGGGGATGGGTCAACTGCAAGTCCCTCTCCGAGCCACTCACCATCCTGACTTGGAAATGTATCGGCCGTTCCTTCACTGTCGCTGGGTCAAAATCCTGGAACTCCCTCCCTAACAGCACGGTGGGTGTACCTACACCACAGGGACTGCAGCGGCTCAAGAAAGCAGCTCACCACCACCTTCTTAAGGGGCACTTAGGGATGGGTAATAAAAATGCTGATCCAGCCAGCGACACCCACATCCCATGAAAGAATCGATTTGAAAAAACTGACAACTTCAAATCTGAGATCGATGGAATAAAAACAGAAAATGCCGGAAAAACTCAGCAGGTCTGACAGCATCTGTATATAGAGAGAGACAGAGAGAGAGACAGAGATAACGTTTTGAGTCCAATATGATCTGGTTTTATATTTTTTTGCTTCTGTTTCTGTTTTTATTTCAGATTTCCAGCATCCACAGCATTTTGCTTTTACCCGAGGTTGATGGATTATTTTTAGGGAAGGGGTTGGACCTACGATGGAGTTAAGAGCCAGATCAACCACAGTCTAAGAAAATGGCAAGACAGGTTTGAGGGGCCGAATGGCCACCTCTGCACCTATGAAAAGTCAATGAAGAAATAATAATAATAAAAACAAAGAAATAATAATGTATGCCAGTGAAGCTAGAATTAATTACAATTCTACGTTCATGAAACTTAAAGAACACTTTTTTGTTAAATGGGTGCGTGGGAGCTATTATTAATGAAAATAATCTCTTCTCAGATTCAAACACCAGTAAACCATCTCCCCTGTTGGAAAGGCATACAAGATTACACGAACAGATGAACATCCTGCACTGCCGCCTCCCTATTACTTTCCATAGCTTGCTTTTCTTTCTCTTAACAAAAGGTTGAGGCAATAGTTTAACCCGCTTCCCTTCGAGAATCTCTGCAAACCCAGAGGAACTTCTTACCTCAGCCTTGCGAACACACACCCCACCGTTTTTCAGGCTGGTGATCAGAGTTGACGGACACTCGGTGTCTTCATGTGCCTGAAAGAAAAATTAAGTCCATCTATTGATAAAAGGATAATAAATTAAAACTAGGGGCGAAATTTGACAGATCTCCAAGCAGCGGGTTTCCACTGTCTATCTGCCTGCCTGACCTGTGTCCAGTTTACCGGGGAGGGGGTGGTGGGGGGGTTGCAGTGATAGGGTTGCCAACTCTGATTAAAGGTATTCCTGGAAGTTTAATCACATGACTTGCCCACGTGCTCCAGCCAAAGATTCACGACACTCTGAGAGAAGAAATTCCTCCTCATCTCCGCCTTAAATGTACGTCCCTTATTTGGAACTATGCCCCAGCCAACACACCCACGTTTGTGACGTACTGCCTCCCTACACCAATCAGAAAGCAAAAAGACTCATTACCCAATTATTTTTTAATTCATTCAGGGGATGTGGGCATCACTGGCTATGCCAGCATTTATTGCCCATCTCTAGTTGCCCTTGTTCCAAAGGCATTTAAGAGTCAACCGCATTGCTGTGTGTCTAGAGTCATATATAAGCCAGACTGGGACAGCAGATTTCCTTCTCTGAAGATAGGTTTTTATGACAATCAGGAATGGTTTTGTGGTCATCCTTAGATGTTTAACTCCAAACACTGCTGTGGTGGAATTCAAACCCAGATCCCCAAAGGATTACCTTGGGTCTCTGAAATATTAGTCCTGCAACAATACCACTACACCACAGCCAACCCTCCATATGAAGTCATGCAACTTGAAACATTAACTCTGTTTCTCTCTGCACAGACGCTGCCAGACCTGCTGAGTTTCCCCAGCATTTTCTGTTCTTATATCCCCAGTTATCTTTCTCTCCCCCACATTTCTCTCCCTTGTCCTCTACAGGTATAGATTCTTGTTGACGGAATCTCCACCAATGTTGTTAACTCTCCAATACCAAATCCAAACTCATTAGTTAATGAGGGCCAACTACATTGAGGCTTTTTGGGATCCTTACATTGTGGTGTGGTGGTTCAGTAGTAATCCAGGGGCTGGTGCTTTGGGGACAGGGGTTCAAATCCCACCATGGCAGCTGGTGGAGTTTGAGCGTGATAATTTTTTTAAAAATCTGGAATTGAAAGCTAGTCTATAGTGTCCATAACAACTGTCCTAAAATAGAATTGTCACAAAAACCCATCTAGTTCACTAATGCCCCTTTAGAGAAGAGAAATCTGCCAAACTTACCTGGTCTGGCCTACATGTGACTCCAGACTTACAACAACGTGGTTGACTCTTAACTGCCCTCTGCCCCCATGCAGTTCAGGGGCAATTAGGGATGGGCAACAAATGTTGGCCTTGCCAGCGGTGCCCACATCCCAAAAATGAATACATTTAAAAGACCACAGTCAAACAGTCTGTACTACTCATACGTGTCATGTGCTCAATGCCAAGTCCTTGGCCTGCTGCTGTTTCATCCTGAGCTGTTTTACCATTGCCTGCCACTCTCAGGGTCAGGGTGAGGATAAGGAGACAAGTCCCAAGCCTACCTCAGTTGGAATGGGAACCAAGTCAAGAGGTTAGAGTTGGTGTTGCCCTGAACTGCACACGAGCCATCTAACCACCTGAACCAACCAGCCCCTGATAAGCTCCTCTTTATTCAGGGTGTGGCCTTCACTGACAAGGCCAGCATTATTTACCCATCCCTAATTGCCCTTGAGAAGGTGGTGGTGAGCCACCATCTTGAATACAAGGGAGTGTCTCGTTAGGCCATTTCAGAGGGCAGTTAAGAGTCAACTACATTGCCGTGGGTCTGGAGTCACACGTAGGCCAGACCGGGTAAGGATGGTACATTTCCTTCCCTAAAGGGGTTTTTACAACAATCTGGTCGTGTGGTTTGATGGCTAACATTACTAATTAGAATCACACAGTGCAGAAGAGGCCCTTCGGCCCATCCAGTCTGCACTGACCCGGACACGTGAGTAACAGCTTTTTCATTTAAAATCTATAGAATTAATTGCATTTGAGATTTGAGATTTGAACCTATATGTTCAGTTACTAACCCAGGATTCCTAGCCCTATAGCATAACTATTATGCTGCCCTACTCCCCTAGATATTTGGCACTCAACATTTAAATATAACTGGCTCAGTCGCTAGCACTATTAGTCAGAAAGCTGTGGGTCCAAGGCCCACTCCAGAGGCGTGAGGAGATAATCAGGGTTGATGTTACAGATGATGATGATGAACTGGGCCAATACTCATGCTCACCCAACTACACAACAACAGGTTATGTGGTCGTTACCACATTTCTGGTTGTGATTTGACTGTTGCATTTTAAATTGGACAATGTTTCGAAAGTATCTCATTAGAGGGAAAGTCCTGTGGTGATGAGAGGTGAAAAGGAATGCACACGTGTGAAATGTAGGGTTCCTTCCTTCAATTGAGCCAGCAGCAACACCTTCTGAGGGTGCTATAGAAATAAGAATGCATTGTCCCAGTTTAATGAAACCAGCCAGTATCGCGCTAAATATCCCTGGGCCACAAGGAGCTTTTCCAGTTAAAAGCTCTGCACAGCGAACAGTGTGAGGCAGGTCCCGGTGAGCAGAAAGGCACTCAGAGGTTCAGGTCGAATCTCAACAGGAAACCTCGCCAAGGGTTGGGACTGGCTGGTGGGCGATTCCCCGTTCCTAGAGAGTGGGAGCCGCTGGAAGCAAGCTGGGTGCTGACCCTTGGCCTTCAGCAGGTAAGTGTCTTTACCGATAACAAACGTGCCTTCTCCCCCGGCTGGTTCTGAACACCTGAGGGGATCGGAGATGAACTTACCACGGCCTTTTTTTTTCAAAATTCATAATTGCCAATGGCTTTTTCCGTTTCCCTCTCACAGGAGGTGACTGGGCTGTGGGAGATGGGAGGGGTGGACACATTCAGTCACACTCACCACGAGTGAGGCGGGAGTTTGATAGACTCGTTGATCTTTACCTTGATTGTCAGTTACTTCTGTTGAAATGATGTGATGTAAGTCCTCAGGGTTGTCTGATTATAAGGGTGCCAAATTGAGTGATTCTGAGGTGAGTTCTGAATCCAGCTCCCGGCAGGTCTCAGCTACCCCCAGAAGGAAAAAGCAGTAAAAACTGGGAGATAAGAGTACTGGCCCGAATTGCTTTTCCCTCTGGGCCACCACATTCAATTCTCCCTATTTTTAAAAATCTCACTTAGAGAGGCCGCAGAACGGAGCTGCTGGGAAATGGAGATATTGTAGAGGAGCTCGGGGGGCGTCGGTGTAGCTCTGAGCTCAGTCGCTACAGAGCAAAGGTAACTTATTCTACAACTAACCGGGCTATTCCTCACTGGAATGGTGCACTGTTGACATGACGTTCACAAAACGGAAAGCATTCCAACCTCAGTGCCAAAGTCCCTCCATCTGGGAGCACAGGAGGTGATCGGAATCGGACGTCCGATTGAAAATTTCAAAACTGAGGTTGATCAAGTTTTGCTCGGTCAGGGCATCGAACCAAGGTGGGTAAGATGGAGTTAAGACGCAGATCAGCCGTGATCCAATTGAGTGGCTGAACAGGATTGAGGGGCTGAATGGCCTCCTCCTGAGTGGACCGAATGGCTTGTTACTATGTTGTAAGTTCTATTTAGTTCTATGATCCTGTGCCCTTTCTTTCATCATTACTTGTCATGAGCAGTTCGGGATGATTCTTCACCTTTGACCCTTCACCCTTAATCCACTTTGGTATCCCATGATGATATCACACATAGGGTGTTTAAAATCGGGAGCTGACTGACACTCGCCCTCTCTAGGTAGAATCCTTATTGACCAACAGTTTCTCATGCCAGGATCTCAAACTGGCTCAGGGGGAGGAGGCAGCCCCCAAGAGCTACCTCAACCAGGATAGGGATTGGGCCTACTCCGTCAGCGTTATTCGATGCCATACTCTAGCTGTTCTGCCAGCTGAGCTAGCCAGCCCCCGTTAATTGACATTAGAACCGTTAACGAGGAGGGTTATAGGGCAGCCCATAAAAAGAGGGTGGCCAAAAAAAATGTCTCGGCCTCCCCACCTCGGAGACAGGATTAGCGTGGAGCCAGCTCACCTGGTGGGGTGGGGGGGGCGGTGGTGGGGGGGTTGAGGAGGTTTGGGGGGGGGGGGGCTTGCTGAAGAGGGGCAATGTGGGACTTCTTACCTCACTGGGGAGGAAGTCCCACCCAGGGGAGCCGCCGGCCAATCCGATTGGCTGCCACCCCCAGTAGCGCCGAGAGAGCGTTAGTGGGCACTGCCGGGACTGCAACCAGGACCAAGAATGCCCACGCAAGGTAAGGTTGGGGTCTTGGGCAGGGAGGGTTTGGACAGTTTAAGTGGGGGGGGTTGGGGGGGGGTGCGGGTGGAGGGGTGGGGGTGGTATGTTTTATAGAGCAGGAGAGTAGGAAGAAAGGGGAGGTACTATCTTAGCCCACCACCCCATCCCCTACCCCCGCAATGTGCAAAAGGGCACCACTCGAAGATAATAGCCCCCCCCTTTCGCCTTCCCACCCTTTGAAAGAGTTCTTTAAAAAGGCAACCTGCCCACTCCCACCCAACTGCCCATGCCAACCATCTTATGGTGCGGGCAGTGTAGTATCGGAGTCCGTTGGCACCCCACCCTATTTTATGTGCCCACCCTGCCAAAAATACGCCCGGCGGGGTCACTTAAAATTCAGCCCATCCCCCCCCCAAACCCCGCCGAAGCCTGGATCTTGGAAATACCATGTAGCTCTTTACCTTCAGTTCAGCCAAAGTCATCTCTTTTTGGCAATGTTTACATTTCGCTTCTCGGCATCTGCACTTGTACATTAAATGGTCACTCAGATCCCGCCGCTGTACGAGCTCAGGACAGCTGGGGTGTGAGCACGGGACTTGCTGCCAGGGGCAAGTGTTCAAATGGGCCTGCAAAGGAAGCAAGGCAAAAAGAACAAGGCTGAGTATCCAATAATTGGAGGGTGCACTTTGAACCCGACCAGTGTAGGCCGAACCCAACTCAGAAAACTGACCCCAGCCTAACCCGACGCCAATTAAACGTAAGAACCATGGGCAGGAGTCAGCCATTCAGCCCATTGAGCCTGTTCCACCTTTCAATAAAGTCATGGTTGATCTGACTGGTGGCCTTAACCCCACCTTCCTGTCTGTCCCCCATAACCCTTGACCTCCCCACCCCCCATCAATCAAAAATCTGTCCACCTCAGTTTGGAATGTATTCAATGACCCAGCCTCCGTTGCTCTCTGGGGAAGAGAATTCCACAGATTAACGACCCTCCAAGAGAAGAAATTCCTCCTCATCAAATGGGTTGATCCTTTAATCTGAAACTGTGCCCCCTGGTTCTAGATTCCCCCACGAGGAGAGACATCCTTTCAGCATCCACCCTGTCAAACCCCCCTCAGAATCTTATATGTTTGAATAGGATCACCTCTCATCCTTCCAAACCCCACTCCGTCCAGGATCACCTCTCATCCTTCCAAACCCCACTCCGTCCAGGATCACCTCTCGTCCTTCCAAACCCCACTCCATCCAGGATCATTCTTGTCCTTCCAAACCCCACTCTGTCCAGGATCACCTCTCATCCTTCCAAACCCCACTCCGTCCAGGATCACCTCTCATCCTTCCAAACCCCACTCCATCCAGGATCACCTCTCGTCCTTCCAAACCCCACTCCATCCAGGATCACTGCTCATCCTTCCAAACCCCACTCCATCCAGGATCTCCTCTCATCCTTCCAAACCCCACTCCATCCAGGATCAGCTCTCGTCCTTCCAAACCCCACTCCATCCAGGATCACCTCTTGTCCTTCCAAACCCCACTCCGTCCAGGATCAGCTCTCGTCCTTCCAAACCCCACTCCGTCCAGGATCAGCTCTCGTCCTTCCAAACCCCACTCCGTCCAGGAAACTGAACCAACGTTTGCAAAAGAAGCAAATGCCAGATGAGAAAGAACTTTATCACCCAGCGAGTGGTTAGTGTTTGGAACTCTACTGCCTGGAAGTGTGGTGGAGGCAGGTTCGATTGAGGCATTCAAGAGGGCATCGGATGGTTATTTAAATAGAGACAATGTGCAGGGTTACAGAGAAAAGGCAGGAGATTGGCACTAAGTGAAAATGCTCAGAGAGCCGGTGCAGACACGATGGGCCGAATGGCCTCCTCCTACACCATAACGATTCTGTGATTCTGTGAAACTCAAGACAAATAAGTAGAAGGAAACCAAACGACAATCGTATGACCCTTTATCAGTTTTAATTAACTGATAAACTTTCAGAATGTTGGCAGCTCATGAGCAACTCATTCATTATTTAATAGGAGTACTTGTTAATTTACCCTTCAGTTTGGTAAGTGATGCAGTGAAGTTTAATGACAGGTATTTTTGGAAACAATTCTTCCGCTAGATATTGCGCCTGAGGATAGGTGTGATAGAATAATACTCCAGCACTCTCCGCAAGCGTGTCAACGCAAGCTGTAAGCACCAAAGAAGCGGTGGAGGGTGTGCTTTAGTGAGAGGGTTTGTGAAAGAGATTGTGGTAGGGACAGGGTGACAGACAACAGCCCCAATAACAATGTTAGTGAGTAAAGAGTATGAGAGTGAAAGAGAGCAGCATCATGTGCAAACGAGTTTGAGATTGAGCGAGTGTTAAAAAAAAGGTGAGAAAGAGAGAAAGTGTGTTAGAGGAAGTGGTAAAAAGAGGTTCAGACAGACAGGAAAGAGAGGGAGAAAGACAAGTCTCAAATCATTGCCTTGTGATGTGGGGATCATCCTGTAAATACTGATACGCCCCCAAGGACTCCCTATAAATACTGACACGCTCACAGGGGCCCTCTGTAAATGTCTACACACTGTCAGGAAGCCCTGTAAATACTGTCCAACTCCTGGGGATACCCCTGTAAATTCTCACACACTCCCCAGGTACCTCCTTGTAAATACTGACGCACTCCCCGGGAATCATGTGCAAATATTGACACGCTCCTGGTGACCCCCTGTAAATACTGGCAAACATCTGGGGACCCCCTGTAAATTCTCACACATTCGCCAGGTACCCCCTGTAAATACGGACGCACTTCCCGGGAATCATGTGCAAATATTGACACGCTCCTGGTGACCCCCTGTAAATACTGGCAAACATCTGGGGACCCCCTGTAAATTCTCACACATTCGCCAGGTACCCCCTGTAAATACGGACGCACTCCCCGGGAACCATGTGCAAATATTGACGCACCCCCCAGATCAGCCACGATCCAACTGGATGAAGGAACAGGCTTGAGGTGCCATTTACTACCTATCCCTCAATCCCCTCTCTCTCTCTCCAGAAACATATCCCCACCCCTTGACTCCTGTCTGACCTCCTCCTGACAGCTTATCTGAGATCTCCTTGGCTGAGGCTGGGTCCCTTTTCTCTAGAAGAAAGAAGTGATTTTTTTGACTCATTCGTAGGATGTGGGCACCATTGGTTAGGCCAACATAGCATTGATTGCCCTGGATCAGAGGGTGTTTTTTTTTAAAGAGACAACCACATTGCTGTGGGCTTGGAGTCACATGTAGGCCAGACCAGGGAAGGACAGCTGGGCTTGGAGTCACATGTAGGCCAGACCAGAGCAGGCTTTCCTTACCTTTAGTGAACCAGATGGGTTTTTTTTACAACAATTGGCAATGGTTTCATGGTCATCATTAGATTTTTAATCCCAGATTTTTAATGGACTCATTTTTCATCATCAGCCATGGATGGGATTTGAACCCAGATCCCCAGAGCATTACCCTGGGATATTAGTCCAGCGACAATACCACATTGCCACCCACTCCCCACCGAAAGATGAGGCAGGGGGTGGTGGTCTGGGGTGACCTGTTAGAGGTTCAAGGTTCTGAAAGGGATTGAGAGGCTAGACGTGGGATGAATAGGATGGGAATAGAGGGATACGGACCCCGGAAGTGCAAAATGTTTTAGTTTGACGGGCAATATGATCGGCGCAGGCTTGGAGGGCCGAAGGGCCTGTTCCTGTGCTGTACTTTTCTTTGTTCTTTGTTCGTTGGATGTTGCAGGCGGGACCAGGACTAGTTACCAGAAAGACAGCCACTCATAAACCCAATCGGGGATTCCAGAGGAAAGAACTAGTTCTGTCGAAGGGTCATGAGGACTCGAAACGTCAACTCTTTTCTTCTCCGCCGATGCTGCCGGAATAATGCTGATGTGTTTGAGGGGAAGCTGGGTAGACACATGAGGGAGAAAAGGAATGGAGTGAGATGAAGGGGTGGGTTTGCAAGGAGCAGCGACATCAATACGGAACAACTGGGTTTGTAAACAATTCACTCTCGATTTTTACGTTTTGACTCCTCATGTCCACGTTACTCATCGGCCTAGAGCACAAACCTTCCCTCACCTCCAGTGCACTGAGAGCCGTTTGCTGCTTACAGCCCGCTTTGCTGTTCCGGCAGCAGACCATCAGCTTTGAAACTTCCTTCCGGCAGCAGTTGTCATTAAACACCTGCGGGAATAGAGCGGGAACGTTTTAATGGCAGCGGCCTTTCGGAGCGAAATCCACGAAACGGGACACACCTCCCATCCCTCCCTCCGCCAGAGGATTCTGCAACCCACGACAAAGGCATTTAACGCTTCCCCACCCCCTCTGCCCCCCCACCCCACAAAACCCTGACCCCACACAATCGGGGTCGACCGAGAAAGAACACATGGGAGGCAACACATCACTGCGATTTGTAAGGGGCACTTGCATTTATATAGTGCTTTTTCACAAGCGCCGGACATCCGGTGCTTTACAGCCACCGAGGTGCTTCTTGAAGTGTGGTCACTGTTGCAATGTAGGAAACGCAGCAGCCAATTTGCGCACAGCAAGCTCCCGCAGACAGCAATGTGGTACTGACGCAGGTAATCCCTGTTTAGTGATGTGGAGCGAGGGGGTCAATACTGGCCAGGATGCCGGGGATAACTCCGCCCGCTCCTCTTCGAAATAATGCCACGGGGTCTTTGACATCCACCCCAGCAGGCCGTCGGGGCTCCGGCCTAACGGTCAATCTGAAAGACAGCACCTCTGACAGTGCGGCACTCCCTCCGTACTGCACTGCAAGAGTTTTGCACTCAAGCCCTGGATTGGGACTTGAACCCAGACCCTTGCGATTCAAGGGTGAGAGCCACAGCGGACAGGAGATGAGGGCAAATGTTTTTTCTTTACACTGTGATCTGAAATGTGCTACCCAGTCAGCATGGAGGCAGGTTTACTTTATAAAAGGGAATTGGGCACATAATTGAAAAGGAAGAGTTGGCAAGGCTCTGGGGAAAGAGCAGGGGGTGTGGGGCTAAGCTAAGAACTCTTTCAAAGAGCTGGCACAGGCATAATGGGCCAAATGGCCTCCTTCTCCGGTGTATCATTCCATGATTTAGTCTAATGGAATCAAACTATTTGAAGGGGCTTTGCTTTGTAAGAACATTTTCCGATTGTCAGTCTTTAGACTCTGTGAAGAGCAGAATGGGGCAGCCCAACCACAAATTCCAGTCCAGTCCCTGGTACGAGTTGAGTCAACTGATCTTAGTCAGTCCAACTATGAGGTATTACCACTGAATCCAGATTCCATGCACGAGGGTGGGAGGGAAACATTATCCTTGGCTCGGCCCAGTGACCCTAATATGCGCCTGTGGATGATGGTCGGGGACAGGGTCAGTCTTGGGTGTGAAGTTTCCTGCAGTCAAACAGCTTGCTCACACTCATCAGTGATGCCCCCACTCGAAGAATGTCCACTTTGATGAGGTTGCTGCAGGGTATGGCACCTCAGAGTCTTTCAGTGTCCCAAGGAGCAGTTATATCAGAAAGAAAGAGCTCAGGAGATATTGCGACAGGTGACACCAGAGATGTCGGTTTGAAGGAGAACCTTAAAAGAGGAGAGAGAGGCAGTGAGGCTGAGGCCAGGAATTCCAGAGGTTGGGGCCCAGGCAGCTGAAGGCACGGCCGCCAGTGGTGGACAGACTAAAGCCAGGAGAGGGGAAGGGGGGAGAAGGTGTAAGAAGCCAGAATTGGAGGAAAGCAGAGACCTCAAAGAGTTAAAACAAAGAAAACTGCGGATGCTGGAAATCCAAAACAAAAACAGAATTACCTGGAAAAACTCAGCAGGTCTGGCAGCATCGGCGGAGAAGAAAAGAGTTGATGTTTCGAGTCCTCATGACCCTTCGACAGAACTTCAAGTTCTGTCGAAGGGTCATGAAGACTCGAAACGTCAACTCTTTTCTTCTCCGCCGATGCTGCCAGACCTGCTGAGTTTTTCCAGGTAATTCTGTTTTTGTTTTGGACCTCAAAGAGTTCCCAGGCTTGAGGAAGTTACAGAGATAGAGATGAGGCAATCCCAGAACAGGGATTAGAATATTAAATTTGAGGTGTTGTCAAATTGGGAACTAATGTAAGTCAATGAGAAAGGACCAATGATTGGTTGAGAACTATTCACAATATAAGTCAATGGTTTTGCTGAGGGAACCAAGTGTAATATTTCCAAGTTTGCTGATGACACGAAACTTGGTGAGAAGGTGAGCGGTCAGGAGGGTGTTGAGAAGCTTCAAGGTGATTTAGACAAGTTGAGTGAGTGGACAAATACATGGCAGATGCAGTATAACGTGGATAAGTGTGAAGTTATCCACTTTGGTAGGAAAAACAGAATGGCAGAGTATTATTTAAATGGTGACAGATTGGGAAATGTTGATGTATAAAGAGACCTGGGTGTCCTTGTACACCAATCACTGAAAGCAAGCATGCAGGGGCAGCAAGCAGTTAAGAAGGCACATGGTATGTTGGCCTTCATTGCGAGAGGACATGAGTACAGGAGCAAGGATGTCTTACTGCAGCTGTACAAGGCCTTGGTGAGACCTGGAGTATTGTGTGCAGTTTTAGTCTCCTTACCTAGGAAAGGACATACTTGTGTAAAGAAAAATATCATTTTTTTCCAATATTACTGTGGGATACTGTGAAGCAGTCTCGTGTGTGTGTGTCTGTGTGTGTGTGTGTGTGTGTGTGTGTGTGTGTGTGTGTGTGTGTGTGTGTGTGTGTGTGTGTGTGTGTGTGTGTGTGTGTGTGTGTGTGTGTGTGTGTGACTAATTTAACTAAATTGAAGACAGTTAGACTGCAAGGTTTAAATCATCAAAGGGTTAGATGTAAAAGCAGACATTTTTGAAGTGGAGATGATCAAGCTAAGGTGAGATACAAGTAAATACAATATGAATGTCAAAGAGAGATAAAAGGAGGTTTTACAACTGGCAAAGATCATAAACAAACAAAGCAAAGTTATTAAGTTTATTTTTCCTGAAAGTAGTGGCCATAAAGACAACATGACAGATATTTATATTGTGGGACAGGTAACTTCCAAAGAAAGTTAAGAACAATGGGTTTAAAGATGAAAGAGAAAAGACTTATTTAAGGAAAGACTGAAAGCTGTATGAGAAGTATGGCCATGTGAGATCTTGAAGAGTGCGCTGTGCAAGGACAGACCTGTGAAGTAAGCAGCCTCTAGCTACCCCAGGGAAGTGTTTGTTTGTTCCAGGAAGCAAGGCTTTGGTACAAGCCTTGGATTTGCATTGTCAAGTGAGAGGGAGAGAGAAGCCTGTTAAATACCTCCCTTACAGCAACAGTGGGTGCCTTGAGGTAATATTACTGGATTTTTTATAGCTTTAGAATCTATAGGGACTGTTGCCTGCAAAGGATGTTTTTTTGTGAGTCTAACTAAGTAGAAATCTTTTGGGAAATGTGAGACTAAATTTAACTGTGTAACTGTATTTTTGTGTGTTAAATTTTCTTTACTCTTGTTAATAAATGTTTTAATTTAATATTTATAACCTCCAAAAGTGGTAGTGGAATCTTTACTTCTGATTTCAGCACACATTACTTCCTGTAATAAATATAAATTGCAAATCGTTGTGACCAAGTTTCCCTTTTGGATTTGGTGAGCCCAAGAATTATTGTCTCTTATATCATAAGACTTGCCATAGAGGGAGTGCAGCGAAGATTCACCAGACTGATTCCTGGGATGGCAGGATTGTTGTATTAGGAGTGATAGGGTCAACTAGGCCTGTATTCACCGGAGTTTGGAAGGATAAGACGGGATATTATTGAAACGTGTAAAATTCTGACAGGGATGGACAGACTGGATGCAGGGATGATATTTCCTCTGGCTGGGTGTGGGAGCCTAGAACAAGGGATCACAGTCTCAGGATATGGAGTAGACCATTCAGAACTGACATGAGGAGAAACTTCTTCACTCACAGGGTGGTGAACCTGTGGAATTCTTTACCACAGAGGCTGTGGAGGGCAAGTCACTGATTATATTTAAGAAGGAACTAGATAGATTTCTAGACACTAAAGGTGTCAAGGGTCGTGGGGAGAGAGCGGGAGTACGACGTTGAGCTAGAGGATCAGCCATGATCATATTGAATGGCGGAGCAGGATCAAAGGGCCGAATGGCCTACTCCTGCTCCTAGTTTCGGTTTCTATATAAGTTTCATTTACCTCAGTACCATCCAGGGGCTCCTGATCTGCTGGGCAGACCTGACCAGGGATCCTGGAATTAAAACCACAAAATGTTAGAATGAGTAACAGGAAACATAAAGCCTACATCTTTCTTAAACCCCCAGTTGCAGTAAGAAGACTTTGCCCCGGGTGTCTGCGCTCCTTTATGTGGGTAACCACCACAATGCAGGATCCCTCATTAATATGACGCTCCAATACCAACCCCCCCAACAACACTGAGAGTGTGGACTGGACAGTGCATCGGTCGTACCCTACAGGGTCTGCACACATGTTTAGCATTATGATCGGGTTAGTATTTAGAAAGAAATCCAAATAGCCTCGTTTTAACCAATAGAACTACAAGGTGGCACCTTTTTTTTTGGAAACGAAACAAACTTTACTTAAACCGAAAGTGCTGGAAAAGCTCAGCAGGTCTGGTAGTGTCTGTGGAGAGAGAAGCAGGGTTAACGTTTCGATTCCCTATGACTCTTCCTCAGAGCTGAAGGGAGGTAGAGGGGTGAACTCTGAAGAAGGGTCGTACGGACTCGAAACCTTAACTCCTTGGCTCCTCTCTCCACAGATGCTGTCAGACCCTGTTGGGCTGAATTATCCCCCCATCGGGGGGAGAGGGGGGGGATGTTGATGGGTGGGCGCATGTGGGTGTGCTTCCAATTGGCGTCCCCCATGGGAGTCCCGGCGCCATTTTACGTGGGCGGGCCAATTAAGGCCCGCCCAGCGTGACGTCCGCAGGGAAGCGCTATGCACACCCTGTGCGGTGGGGGGGGGGGGGGGTGTGGAATGCCTAAAATCGAGAGTGTGCTCTTTCACGCATGCGCACGATAGAGCACACTCATCTCCCTGAGGCTAAGTGCAGTCTCAGGGAGATCGCCTCTACTTTAAAAAAATTAAAAACAGAAGAAAAAAAAAATTCCCTCACATGTCCCTCCTCATGTGACAATGTCACACGAATTGGGGGCATTTCATAATTTCCAAAAAAAAAAACTTTATTAAAATTTTTAAAACCCTACATGAAACCTCACCCCGCCTGTGGATGAGGTTTCACGTTTTTTCTACTTCCCGCCGGGGCCCTTGGCCTGCCCGCCAATCTCGGGCAGGTCCGCTAATTACTTTCATTGACCCTGCGTCAGCGAGCGGGCCCCATCCGCCCCCCCCCCCCCCCCCACCCCCCCCACTCATCCTGGTAAAATCCGGCCCGTTGAGTCGGTTGCAGCATTTTCTGCTTTTATTTCAGATTTCCAGCATCTGCAGTATTTTGTCTTTGCTTTATTGTAAATAACAGGCGTCAGCACCATTGACTGAACAAGATGGTTTCTAACTAAATGTGTTCTGAATTCAGGTCAAATTCCTAACTCCCCCAAGAATTCTCCTAAAAGAAAAACATCCTTTTGGTTTACGGAAACCCAGCATTTTAATTAACTTGTCTTCACAACAATAATTTCCCAGAACTAAACATTCCCTTCAGAACGCTAACAAGGACCATGAGCCAGATCATTGCTACAATAGGAACTGAGTTTTTGTTTTAAAAAATCATTTCTGGGATGTGCGCATTTACTGGCAAAGTTGCTATTTATTGATCACCTCTAGTTTTTTTTTTGTTCAGTCACAGGATGTGGGCGTCGCTGGCTAGGTCAGCGTTTATTACCCATCCCTAATTGCCCCTCGAGAAGGTGGTGGTGAGCCGCCTTCTTGAACCACTGCAGTCCCTGTGGTGTAGGTGCAGTTTTCTATAGTTGAGTAGCTGACTTCAGAGCCAAGAGGACTGGAGTTACATATAGGCCAGAGCTGGCTAAAGTCAGCAGACTTCCTTCCCTAATTGTGGTGTAGGTACACCCACAGTGCTGTTAGGGAGGGAGTTGCAGGATTTTGACCCAGCGACAGTAAAGGAACGGCTGATATATTTCCAAGTCAGGACGGTGAGTGGTTTGGAGGGGAACTTGCAGGTGGTGGTGTTCCCCATGTGTCTGCTACCCTTGTCCTTCTGGATGGTAGAGGTCACAGGTTTGGAAGGTGCTGTGTAAGGAGTCTCCTGTTGACCTGAGATTGTCTTGGGGATGAACCTCCTTGGACTGGCTGCACTCCATGTGGTGAAGGTGCAGTGTGATATAGTTGAGTTAGCTTCAGGGACAAGAGAACTGGAGTCACATGTAGGCTAGAGCTGTCTAAAGTCAGCAGATTTCCTTCCTTAAAGACAACGAATAAACCAGGTGGCTTTTAATCGACAGCTTCATGGTGATGTTTACAGAAACAGGTAGCAGCTTTATATTATAAAAAATCTGATTTTTTTTCAATGGAGTGAAAAATTCTCAAACTATCACAGAAGGATTTGAGTTCAGCCTCTGGGTTACTAGTCCAGCAAGGTAACTGCTACCCAGCCGTGCTAGCTGTTAAAGAATCTGACCTGGTGTGCACTCTTCAGCCATTTTCATACAAGTCAAAATACATCCTATCAATAAGGTTTTACAATTTTAAAGATCTAAGGATAATATCCACACAGTTACTCATTGTTGCTTGTGGGATCTCCCTGTTCACAAGTTGGCTGCCTCGCTGCCTACATTCCAACAGTGACTGCCCATCAGGAAAAGTCCTGAGATCGTTAGAGAGATAGAAATGCACGTCCGTCATAGAGTGGCCAACCCTCCAGGATTGGTCTGGAGTCTCCAGGAATTGAAGATCGATCTCCAGGACACTGCTGTGGGCAACACTGGAGAAAAATCATCGGGACATTCGAGCAGATTGGGGATTTTTTGTCATTTTCTTTGAACGTTTCTCTTTACCAAATATAAAAATATTGAAAATGGGGACTATTGGACAGTCAAGTGTCATCCAATTGGGCAATGAGTCTTGTTGCTTTCCAACTGGCGTAGGAAGGCCATACATCACAAGGATGGATGTGTTGGCCGACTAATGGCTGGAACGTGGGGGCGAGTCATGTGATGGAGCCTCCAGGAACACACTTGATCATAATTGGCAACCCTAGACTTTGATACCACATTGTTGCAACATCCATTTCTACGCTCCCAGGCGGGTGTAAGGCCTGTCACAGTCAGGCTGACAGATCAGTAGCAACCTTTCCTCAACCAGGGGGGGGCAGTTTCGAGCTGGGTCCATGTAGGTTTACAGCTAAAAGGGCAAGAGGATATCTTCATCGATTGCCCGAATAGTGAATAAAGCAGTTTGGCAAAGCGTCATCAATGCCGTTATGAAGTTCTATTAGCGAAAAGGCTACAAACTCAAGGGGGGGGCATATTCCTGGAGGACCACACCACGTACAACCCTCTGCCCTTCCCAGTCAAACAGCCTTCCCCACCACCCACCCCATCTCCAATTTTTTTTTAATGTATCGACTAAATGAAAACATCCAAAGGAAATGAAACATAAAGATTCTTCTGGATGTTGAATCTTGTTGAGAAGTGACGCATTGCTGAAGCTTTTTGTCTTGCACTCGTCAGGGCAAACACAGAAATGCCAAATTTCAAACGATCGCAACAGGAGAAAAGGGTGCCGACTGGTTGGGCAAGTCAACTCTGATTGGCCGAGGCGTTGCCATGGAGAAAGTAACAGGGAACCAGAGGCTCCCCAAGCTCCCGGGTAATTCAAAAAAGGTGCAATCCTCGAACATATTCCTTTCGCTTGCAGAGAACAGGTCCCTGCGTGTGATTGTGTGTTGCTTCTAGCATGTATAAATGAGCCACACGTACAAGCTTGACTGACTATCTTAAATTGGTTGTTAGTGTAGCTATTAGTGCACTCAAGATTGTTCAGCAAGTGCTGTCCAATCACAGAATCCCATCTAACAGTAGACGTTTTGCTTTGGGTTTTGAAAATACGGGCTGCACTCTGTACTTGAACCATCAAAGGAAGATGGTGTTTGAATCAATCAGCCAATGGCTGGGACGTGTGCCCTGCGTACCTGGTCCATATGATATCTTTTCTTCCTACTGTTTTCACTCTCAGTAACCAGAAGTGACACAGATTGAAGATAATTGGCAAAAGAACTAGAGGGGGTGATGTGGGGGGGAAGGCGTTAAAGGGTTTCTGAAGAGGTGGGTGGAAGGTGCTATGGTGGCGTTGCAATAATGTCACTGGACTAGTAATCCCGCGGTTTAGGCCAATGCAATTTTTAAGTTGTTGTGATCTGTGAGGCACTGCCTCAAAGGGCAGTGGAAGCAGATTCAAGAATAACTTTCAAACGGGGAATTGGATCAATGCTTGGAGGGGAAAAATTTGCAGGGGGGAGTTGGAATAAATGTGATAGCTCTTTCAAAGGGCTGGCAGAGGCACAATGGGCCAAATGGCCTCCTCATTCTTGGACTATCACAAGGCCTATTGGTAAATCACAGCTTTTAACCATTTATAGATTTTTTTTTCCTTTATCATCTCATGGGATGTGGGTGTCATTGGTAATGCCAGCATTTGTTGCCCATCCCTAATTGCCCTTGAACTGAGTGTCTTGCTCAGCCATTTCAGAGGGGCAGTTAAGAGTCAACCACATTGCTGTGGGTCTGGAGTCACATATAGGCCAGACCAGGTAAGGACAGCAGATTTCCTTCCCTAAAGGTGCACTGGTGACCAGAGGAGATTTTACCCCAATCCATGGTTACCATCACTGAGACTAACTTTATATTCCAGGTTTTATTAATCATAGGTAAACTCCACTGGCCACTGTGGTAGGATTTGAACCCAAGTCCCCAGAGCATTGGCCTAAATTGCAGGATTACCAGTGCAGTGACATTACCAGAATGCCACCATAGCGCCTTCCACCTCCCTCTTCAGAAACCCTTTACAGCCCATGAGGTAGATGTGAAGTGTAGTTCCTGTGGTAAGTGTAGGAATCTGCACACAGCAAGATCCCACAGCAGGCGAGGCTGGTGATGCAAGGTGGCGCCTCCTGGCGCCTCCCGGCAGAGCATCGCACATCAGGAACGGGCCTGACGCTGGCAGTGCTGCACCCCCGAGCGCGCCCCCATTTTCCCAAAGGACTGCACCCCCCAACCCCCACGCCACCCCCACCCCCACCCCCCACCCCAGCTTACCTGAGAAGCGTGTTGAGGCAGGTCTCGCAGAACCGGTGTCCACACTCGGTCTGCTTGGCATTGCACAGCACCCGCCGGCAGTGCTCGCACCGGTACTTGTCGTCAACCAGCTGGACAAACTCTTCGGTGTAACCCCCTTCCAGTGGCTCGACTTCTGGGAGCAGAGGCCTACAGTAGCTGCCGGAGGGAGACTCCTTCGTGGACAGGTATAAACATGCCTTTGACCTGTCGGAAACGCTTCCTGTCGCCATTAACACCTTCCAACCACACTGAAAGGGAGAGAGAGAGAGAGACGGGAACAGAAGTTAAGATCACTGTCTTCAAAGGGCCAGAAGGCACTCAGAGGAACATTCAACCCTTCAATATAAAAACAAAGAAAACTGCGGATGCTGGAAATCCAAAACAAAAACAGAATTACCTGGAAAAACTCAGCAGGTCTGGCAGCATCGGCGGAGAAGAAAAGAGTTGACGTTTCGAGTCCTCATGACCCTTCGACAGAAGGGTCATGAGGACTCGAAACGTCAACTCTTTTCTTCTCCGCCGATGCTGCCAGACCATTCAACCCTTCAAGCCTGTTCTTGCCATTCAATGGCTTTTACCTTTGATTACAAGAATGTCTAATCAGTCAAGGCTCTGCCAAAGGACAACACAGGAGGTGAGGTGAACAATACACTGTTCAGAAAGTGACAACAACAACTTTTATTTGTGTAGCGCCTTTAATGCACGGAGCCGAACGGGAGCGTTATAAAGCAAAGTTTGACCCCCCAGTCGCCTGAGGAGATATCAGGTCAGGTGACCACAAGCTAGGTCAAAGGGCGGGGGGTTTAAGGATCGTCTTAAAGGGGTAAACGAAGTAGAGAGGCGGAGAGGGTTAGGGAGGGAATTCCAGATCCTGGGCCCCAGGCAGCTGAAGGCCCGGCCGCACAGATAAGGAAGCAGTGAGGCCATGGAGGAATTTGAAAACCAGGATGTAAATATTCTAACAACAAGATGCTACTTGATTAGGAGCCAATGTAGGTCAAGTGAACACAAGGCAGAAACGCTGCACTGACCCACCTCCCTCTCAGTTGCAATGTTTTTTATGGCATTTCAGAAGCTAAAACATGACAGTTTAACTCTTGGCCTTTGTTTCCCAGCATGCTATACTTCCCCTTCCCTCCCCCCTCCTCCCCCCACCAGCAATACTGTAAATATTCTCTCTAAGTTTGCAGCTGTGCGTGTGACTGACGTGTGCGAGTGAAAATGTGGATGTGTGTGTGAGTGCGAGGGTATGAGTGAGTGAGTGTGTGTGTGTGAAAGAAAGTGTGTGTGCGAAAAAGTGTGTGTGAAAGTGTGTGTGTGTGTGTGAGTGAGTGTGAGAGTGAGTGTGTGTGTGTGTGAGTGACGTGTGTGTGACTGTGTGTGTGTGAGTGTGAGAGTGTGTGAGTGTGTGCGTGTGTGTGTGTGAGTGTGCGTGATTGAGTGTGTGTGTGAGTGAGTGTGAGAGTGAGTGTGTGTGTGTGTGTGAGTGACGTGTGTGTGACTGTGTGTGTGTGAGTGAGTGTGAGAGTGAGTGTGTGTGTGTGTGAGTGACGTGTGTGTGAGTGTGTGTGTGTGAGTGAGTGTGAGAGTGTGTGAGTGTGTGCGTGTGTGTGTGTGAGTGTGCGTTATTGAGTGTGTGTGAGTGAGTGTGAGAGTGTGAGAGTGTGTGAGTGTGTATGAATGAGTGTGAGTGAGTGTGTGTGATTGAGTGTGTGTGTGAGTGTGAGAGTTGTGAGTGTGTGCGAGTGAGTGAGTGAATGTGTGTGTGTGTGTGTGAATGTGTGTGTGTGAGTGAGTGAGTGAGTGAGTGTGAGTGAGTAAGTGTGGATTTTTTTTTTAAATGAGGCTTTAAGGGGGTCTCACACAGCTCTCACTGTGATTGGTTCTGGTCCTAAAACAATCACCATCTCAGTCTTCAATCACTGGAGATTCAATATGACCTTTCACCTCTGGGACAGGCCATACACTGCACCCCCTCCCCCCAACCCCCACCCCCACCCACCCATCCACCCACCCATCCACCCACCCACTCGCTCACCCACCAAGGCATTGCTGCCTTTTGGTGGAGCCTGACTGAGTGGGCCTTGGGCCTACACTTGGGATTCTTGTACACAAACCCACCAGGATGAAGATGTCACAAAGGCTGAAGGAGTTTCTCTTCAAAAATAGTAAGTGGAGCTTTATTCTCTCCAGGCGGCCTGCATCACCCTGACCAACAACCCGGTAAAACATTAACCTGGCAGCCATCGTCCACAGGACCTCCTGTGGCTGGTGCATCACTTGCCTGGGAGCAGGAGGAGGCCATTCAGCCCTTCGACCCCATTCTGCCAATCAAAAGCTCCTGCCGAATTGTAACTCCACCTCCCCACCGTGTTTTAATACCCTTACCAAATAAAAAAAAAGACCAACAATCTCGGGTTCTGACATTTTCAACTGACCCTCCGGCCTCTTTTTGTTGGGAGGGGGTGGGGGGTGTCGGTGGGGAGAAGATTCCAGATTTCCACTGCGCTCTTTGTGTGGTAAAGTGCGGCCTGGCCGTCACTCCTGAGTGGCCTCGCTCTGATTTTAAGATGCCTCCTGGTCCTGAGCTCTCCATGGGTACCCCCCCGAGACTGTCCGTACTTTTCAAAGTCCTCTCCAGCCTCGCCTTCCATCACGGCTGGCCCGTGCCTTAACTCCATTGGCATGTCTTGACGTGATAAGGATTAACATGAGAGGAGATGGTGGTATAGTGGGTAATGCCACTGACTGATGCTCTGGGGGTGTGGGTTCAAATCCCACTATGACAGCTAGTGGAATCTAAGCTTAATTAATAAAGTCAATTAATTAATTAATAGAATCAGAAGTTAACTGGTTCGCTAAAGCCTTCCCTTTAGGCCCGGAGCTCTGCCATACTTACCAAATCCACAGTGAAGGGGCCTAGTCAGTTCAAGGGCAATTAGGGGTGGGTAACAAATCCTGGCCTTGCCAGAGATGCCCGCGTCCCATCAACACAATCATTTAAAAAAAAAAGAAATCCCAGTTTTGACATTTTCCACTGACCCAACCCAACCTTGCAGCCTTCTGAGGGAGAGAGAGTTCCGAGCTGGAGAATAATTTCTTGTAAGTGAAACTCATGAAAGAGGCAGTAAAATTCTATCATCCTTTCACAATGGCCACCTGCATTGGTTGCTTAAAAACACGATGGGGCTTTTTATTTATGTTGGTGCTTGCACTTGCTGTTTAAACATAAGAATGCCCCCTGGTTTGCTGGCAGTGTGTCAGGTCAAGTAATCTCACACCGTATCTGGAAAATCCCCTTCACACTGAGGCAGTGAGAGACACGTACACTGCTCTCAGCCGCAGGATTCAGCTTCTTGACCCAAGGAAGGAAATCTGCGTCAGGCACACTACAGACAGACACGCGCGCATACCTGCACCGACACGCACAGACACACACACACACACACAGGCAGACAAACACACGCACAGACACACACACACAGGCAGACAAACACACACACAGACACACACACACAGGCAGACAAATACACACAGACACACACAAACACACAAACGCGCACAGACACACAGACAAACACAAACACACATAGACATACAGACAAATGCATAGACAGACAGACAGACACACACACACACACAGACACACACACCCTGACACAAATACACATAGACATACAGACAAATGCACAGACAGACAGACAGACAGACAAACACACAGACACACACACCCTGACACAAACACACAAACCCTGACAGACACACACACACACACACACACACACACACACACATGCACAAACATGCACAGTCACAAATGCAGAAAAACACAGACATGCAGAAAACACACACAGATACATACATACACAGAAACACACAAATACATGTAGATACACACACACACAAACACAGAGTGATGAATGTGAGGCTTTATAGGATAGTTATGTTTAAACTGTCTCCTTTAATTCAGGGGAAAATGCAGTATTTTGAAGAGGGTCATGTGACCTCTGACTAGTTCTACGCAGAGACAAGTCCATGTGATCTGGTTGCTATGAGGACAGGGAACCCAGGCAGGGTGACTAACTGTCACAGATTTTCTGGGCTGATTCCGTAATTCAGCTTATTGTCCCCCATTCTGAGGTCAGGGCCTCCCAGGATGCAGTTTATCCCGGGCTTGTGCCTGCGCATGTGCCGACTGCAGCAGGTCAGTGTGTTCGGAGATCCCCAGTGGGTGTGTGGGGGTGGGGCTGTGCTGGAGGGTATCAGGCTCAGGGAGGGTCTGCGGTGGTAAATCTCACCCATGAGTCAAGGACTGAACATGCCAAGATCTCACCAAGCCCTCCCCCCCCCGCAACACCATCTCACCAGCACGCCTCCCCACCCCTCACCCCCTCCCCACCCCTCACCCCTCCCCACCCCTCCCCACCCCTCACCCCTCCCCACCCCTCACCCCTCCGCACCCCTCACCTCTCTCCCCACCCCTCACCCCTCCCCACCCCTCACCCCTCCTCACCCCTCCGCACCCCTCACCCCTCCGCACCCCTCACCCCTCCTCACCCCTCACCCCTCCCCACCCCTCACCCCCTCCCCACCCCTCACCCCTCCCCACCCCTCACCTCTCCGCACCCCTCACCCCTCCCCCACCCCTCCCCATCCCATGCTCCCTCACCATTCCCCAGCCCTCACCCCCACCACTCCTCACATCCCTCACCCCTCCCGACACATCTCCACCCCTCCCCATCCCCTCACCCCTCCTCACCCCTCACCCCTCCCCATCCCCTCACCCCTCCTCACCCCTCACCCCTCCTCACCCCTCACCCCTCCCCATCCCCTCACCCCTCCCCATCCCCTCACCCCTCCTCACCCCTCACCCCCTCCCCATCCCCTCACCCCATCATTTTTGGTTTTTATTTCAGTTGAGAGCCTTTCTGAGCTTGGGTTTCTGGATGCCCAACGTCCAAGGAAGTCACATCCGAAGACCTTGGATCTCGGCAGGAAACCAAGTTTTTACGAGGCTGCTGAGATTTCGTAACGTGGGGGAGGGGTACGGGGGTGGGGGGGGGAGGGGGGGGCGGAGGTGGTGGGTGGGGGGGGGGGGTGCTCTCGGTGGACCCCTCACTTCCTGATGCCGGGTCCCTCGATCAGGCAGCTGCCTTTGAAGGAAGGGCCCCCACGCCCAGAGGCCCACTAGCAAACCCCGACGGGCTTTGCTTTTCCGACTGTCCCCTCACTGGGAGCCCCCTCCCCCGCCACTGGGTAAACGCCAGCGGTGCTGGGGGTGAGGCCCTTAAGCGGGCGTTAATTGCCCACCCAAGGGTCGCCATTGGAGGGGGGTGGGGGGGGGGGGTAGGGCGAGGTGTTCATCCACGAGCCTTCCCAAGCCGAGTTTAAGCGAGATGGGGCAGCAAAGTGCTGGGGTCCCCCCATCTTCCACCAGTGCCCCCCCCCGCCCCCCTCCACCCGATTAAATCCCCCTGCCAGCCACCAAACACACTTGGGGGCCTGTGGAAGGGCATTAAATTCTGCCGCGAGTCAGTCAGACCAAAGGAGCTGGGAAAAGAGAACCTCTAACTGGCGCTGCCAGGCCAACAGGAGAAAAGTACAAGTGAAGAGCTGGTGAGGGCACAGCCCACGTTTGAGGAGGCAAGGAACAGTTAGAGACCGTGCAGCCTACAGACGGGCAGGGAGTCCATTCGATTATGCTCAAAGGGCTGAGTGAACAGGCCCTGCTTTATAAGCAAGCTGGACCTTGGTGAAGCGGGAGAAGCAATCTTACTAATGCCAGGAGGAGCTGGGCTTTAAACTTTAAGACTACATTGTCTCCAGGTACGAGCACAGTGTGGGGTTTTCTTTTGTGTTAAGTAGTTAACTTGGGAGTATCTTTGCTGTAGTTTATCATATTAGTTGCCTTCTCAGGCACGTTTAGTTGCTGTTGATTTTAGTTGGTTTGTTACAGTAAAAGTCTTAAAGTGTGAAATTTTGCTGTGAGATTCTTTGCGTAGGTCACTGGGAATTCAAATCTCTTAACTGTTAGTTATTGGTCAATATGTGGATTATAACAACACACACAAACACGCACACAGACAGAAACACACACACAAACACGCACACAGACAGAAACACACACACAAAACGCACACAGACAGAAACACACACACAAACACGCACACAGACAGAAACACACACACAAACACGCACACTGACAGAAACACACACAGAAACATGCACACAGACAGAAACACACACAGAAACATGCACACAGACAGAAACACACACACAAGCACGCACACTGACAGAAACACACACAGAAACATGCACACAGACAGAAACACATGCACAAACACGCACACAGACAGAAACACACACACAAACACGCACACTGACAGAAACACACACACAAACATGCACACAGACAGAAACACACACACAAACACGCACACAGACAGAAACACACACACAAACACGCACACAGACAGAAACACACACACAAACACGCACACAGACAGAAACACACACACAAACACGCACACTGACAGAAACAGACACACAAACACGCACACAGACAGAAACACACACACAAACACGCACACTGACAGAAACAGACACACAAACACGCACACAGACAGAAACACACGCACAAACACGCACACAGACAGAAACACACACAAACACGCACACAGACAGAAACACACACACAAACACGCACACAGACAGAAACACATGCACAAACACGCACACAGACAGAAACACACACACAAACACGCACACAGACAGAAACACATGCACAAACACGCACACAGACAGAAACACACACAAACACGCACACAGACAGAAACACACAAACACGCACACTGACAGAAACACACACAGAAACATGCTCAGAGAGACACGTATACTCATGTGCGCAAATCACATGCAGAATGATGCACACAGAAACATGTACACCCAGACCAAACAAACATGCAAATGCAAGTTAATGGGGTTGATGGATTCCAAGGAGCAATTCACCTGCTTACTGGGAACTGGAGTTCAGTGTCACAAGCCCTGGAGATGGGGCATGGTGGGGGGAGGAGTACAGGCTGACCTCCATGCTTCTCCCAAATAGCCATTCTTCCGAGTGGTTAGGAAGCTATTGAACCATGTTGGGCTTCGCAGCACCTTCTAAACAGGGATTGGCACTTCTCTGCAAACAGAGAAACAGGAGGAGGCCATTCAGCCCCTCCAGCCCATTCTGCCACTCAGTTAGATCACAAGGAATATAGTTTCTCCTGTTTTTTGATCCCTTCCAAACGCAGGGAGCCAGCAGCTCCGCAGTGCTCTCCCACCGGGTGGACAGATAGGCTTTTCCCTGGCTCAGTTCCCCCCTCTCTCTCTCCCCCTAGGCCCCAGGCCTCAGGCCTCAGGCCCTGCGGCAGCTGTGGTGGTGTCCTGGAACCCCCTCATTTCTCTATTCGTAGGACGCAGCAGTACCAACCCCAGTGCCCCAGCTGACTCCCTTTATAACCTTTAGAGCAAATCAATAAAACTAATAAACTGATTGACAAATTGACAGCCCCTTAAAGGGCACTGTAACTAAAAGCAAAAACGTTAACCAAACCTCATCAAAATTAAATTAAAATGCCATTTTGGGGGCTGATGATGCATTCCAGCCCCTGTGGTACCTACCAGTCATGGAAGGCAGGAAATAGTTTCTCTGTATCTCCCGATGTCAAATCCTTTCATTGCCTTAAACACCTCAGTTAGGTTGCTTCTTTACTACCTATACTCAAAGGAATAGCCTAATGGAGCTTGTATCCTGGGCTCCTTGCGAAAAGGAAGCATTTTAGTGGTGAAGACTTGCTGCCAGGGCACATTTTAAAAAGGCCGTTGGCAGTCAGGGTCAACCCATGGCTCTTGACCCCAGTTACAGTGAATCAAGGACCTGCATTGTCGACAAATGGATTCCAACTCCAATCGGCTTTGGAGAAGTATTGTATTTTCTCTCAAATGGATGAAACTAGGTTGGCAGAAAAGAATTGCAAGAATGGTTCTGGGTTGTTGTGGGGGGGGGGGCGGTGGTGGTGGGCGATGGCGAGACCCCCGTGAGAGACTTTAACTTCGAGGTGGTGAAGTTGGGATTGCTTTCCTAGGGGCAGGGAAGGTCGAGAGGAGATTTGACAAGAGGCGTTCAAGATCACGAGGGATCTGGACAGAGCAGAGAGGGAGAAACTGTTCCCACGGGCAGAAGGGTGGAGAGCTGGGAGGGCACAGATTGGCAAGGGAACCAAAGGCAACAAGAGGAAACACCTTTTCTCACGCAGCAAGTGGCTAAGATCTGGCTACGAGCGAGGGGGCAGGGGACTCAGAATTGGCATTCAAAAGGGAATTGGATAATTAACCGAAGAGAAAAATTTGCAGAGCTATGGGGGGGGTGGGGAGAAATCGCAGGTCAGTAGCATTAAGTTACTCTTACAGAGAGCCGACACAGATATACAAGAGCACAGGAAATGGGAGGAGGAGACCATTCAGCCCATCGAGCCTGTACTGCCATTCAATACGATCATGGCTGATCCTGGGCTTCAACTCCACTTTCCCACTCCCCATATCCCTTAAATCCTGGAGAGATCAAAAATCTGTCTATCCCCAGCCTTAAATGTTTTCACCGATGGAGCATCTGCAATCTTCTGGGGTAGAGAATTCCAATGAGTCACAACCCTTCGAGTGAAGAAATTTCTCCTCATCTCAGTCCTAAATGATCGGCCCCTTATCTGGAGACTGTGCCCCCATTGTGGGCTGAAGGGCCTCCAGTGTTGTAACTCTTGCACTGGAGGGGGTGCGGAGGAGATTCACCAGGATGTTGCCTGGGATGAAACATTTAAGTTATGAAGAGAGGTTGGATAGACTTGGGTTGTTTTCGTTGGAGCAGAGAAGACTGAAGGGCGACCTGATCGAGGTGTACAAGATTATGAGGGGCATGGACAGGGTGGATAGGGAGCAGCTGTTCCCTTTAGTTGAAGGGTCAGTCACAAGGAGGCATAAGTTCAAGGTGAGGGGCAGGAGGTTTAGGGGGGATGTGAGGAAAAACTTTTTTACCCAGAGGGTGGTGAGGGTCTGGAATGCGCTGCCTGGGAGGGTGTTGGAGGTGGGTTGCCTCACATCCTCTAAAATGTACCTTGGATGAGCACTTGGCACCGTCATAACATTCAAGGCTATGGGCCAAATGCTGGTAAATGGGATTAGGTAGGTAGGTCAGGTGTTTCTCACGTGTTGGTGCAGACTCGATGGGCCGAAGGGCCTCTTCTGCATTGTGAGATTCTGTAAAATAATGACCATTTTCTGGGCCATTAGAAAGAGCGAAATGCTGTGCCTGGCAAAACAACGGGACTTTGTCTAAAGTAGTCTTTGATTTTTTTGGGATCCATTCAAACGGAATTCCTATTTTAGGAATCATTACTCAAAGCACTGCCCTGAGGGTGTGCCTCTCACCTCAGCGTCAGAAGGTTGTGGGTTCAAGTCCCACTCCAAGACACAACTCACAGTCAGCCCTGCTGGAGCACAAAACAATGCCAAGGAGAAAGAAAGACTTGCATTTATATAACGCCTTTTCACGACCGGTTGCATTCCAAAGCAGTTTTTCCACACACACACACAAAAAAGAAATCACTTCAGTGGTTGTGATGTAGGGAAACAGCAGCAGCTGCCTGGCACACAGCGAGATCCCACAAACAATGTGGCACGAGTCAGATCATCTGTTTTTTGTGATGTTGATTGAGGGATAAATATTGGCCCGGACACCGGGGAGATCTCCCCTGCTCTTCTTTGATATAGTGCTTCAGGATGGGTTACATCCACCTGAGAGGGCAGGTGGGGGGGAACCTTGGTGGGATAGCCAAAGGACAGCACCTCTGACAATGCAGCACTCCCTCAGCACTGCTCTGGAGGACCTCCTGGGCATCGTTTTATGCTCCAGCAAGGCTGACCATGGGGAAGGGTCGTTGTCTAAGACCTTTCTGCCACAGTGCACCGAGGGGCTGGGAATTGTATAGACCCTTCGGCTGTACAGCTCACAGTGAATGTCTGCATTGAATACTAATTGTATTATAATTGTACTTAAGCACCTCAGAGCGCAACATGATGTACGTTAATAACTCCAATCCCATTGCACTGCCTGACTGCCTGTAATAACCAAATCGAAATGTTTATAATATTAATTGGTTGTATTGATGCACCTCATGATCCATGTGTAAAAGTGGAATCTGATTGTACTTTTTGTGATGGATGTCTAGAAATGTTTTGCAATGTTCTTCCAGATATTTTATGAATAAAGTATATTTTTCAAAAGTAAAAACCAGCCTTGATGTCGGTCTAGGAGTCGGATTTGAACCCACGACCTACTGGCTCCGACGAGCCACACTTCAGTGCGGCAGTCTGTGCAATGATGTCTAAAATAGGAATTCAGTTCAAATTCGTCCCAAAATAAAACAAAAGATTTTTTTAAAATGTTCTATTGTTTTGTCAGATGCAGTTCTCTCTGGTTAACAGTCCAGGGAAGACTTAGTTTAGAATGAGAGACAATTATAGCACAGGAGCTGGCCATTCAGCCCATTGGTGTTCCTGCTGGCTCCATAACAGTCTCACTCCCCTGCCTTCTTCTCCCTTCAATTCTTTTCCCTTCAGTTAATAATCCAATTCCCTTTGGAAAGCCAGGATCGAACCTGCCTCCACCACACTCTCAGGCAGCGCATTCCAGATCCTAACCACTCACTGTGTACAAAACATACGAGTTAGCAGCAGGAGGAGGCCATTCAGCCCCTCGAGCCTGCTCTGCCATTTGATAAGATCATGGCTGATCTGACTGCATCCTCAATCCCACTTTCCTGTCCGTGCCCCTCCCTCCTTCGATTAACAGGTAGATGACCATTAACCGATAAAAAGGCAGCAGAAGACATTCTATGAGTCTTCACTCTGCCCTCGGGACCCTTTCCTTCTCCAGAAGCAGCCTCCAACTTGGTTTGGTGGGGGGGAAGTAGAGGGAAAGTCGGGGGAGGTGGGCTGGGAGAGGAGGAGGTGGGGGGGGGGGGGAGATGGGTGGAGAGGGGGGAGGGTGTGGGGAGGGGGGGGGAGACGGGAGAGGGCAGGAGGGGGTGCAGGGGGGGCAGTGGGAAAATCCAGCTCTTAAGTCCAGGCCTCAATGAGCGTCACCAGCTCTCTACTCGCCCTGGAGATTTACTCTTAAAGGGACCTGCGTTTCTAACATTGTCACCCTTGACAAAACAAGACAATAAACATAAGGTTTTCCTCCTGTCACCTTTTGTTCTTTTGCCAATCACCTTAAATCGGTGCCCTCTGCTCCTTTACCCTTCTGCCAGTGACTCTGTAACTACAGAGTGCTGGCATTGGAGGAAAGGGCTGAATGGCCTCCTGGGGGGTGGGGGGAGCGGGGAGGGGGGGAGTATCCAACGCGTGAGCCTGGGATTACGCACAGGGTCTCTTGAAGGCACTCGAGGAAGGCCTGCTTTTCATAAGCGCCCGTCCATGACCCCAGAGCGCTGGTCAGCCGATGAAGTGTAGTAAGAAGCAAGGCAGCCAATCTGTGCACAGCAAGATCCCGCAAACCGCAATGGGGGCAACGACCAGATTGTCACGTTTTTCTCTTCGATATAAACAATAATGTGGGTTCTTTATTTGACGATCGGAGTATCTACAAGTGATGTTAACTAGGAGGCTAATTATATGCGCAACTCCTGCTGCTGCTGCTCACAGTCCTGAATCGGACTGATATGTCACATCTCGTCAGTGATTGGCAGCAGTTTAAGGTACGCCTCCTTAAAGGTACATGCACCTCCTCTTGGTGATGCTGGTTGAGGGATAAATATCGGCCCAGGATGCCGGGGAGAACTCCCTGCTCTCCTTCGAAGAGCGCCATGGGAATTCTCCACTTCCACGTGACAGGGGACGCTCACTGTGCCATTGTCACCCGTTCCTTGTACATGAGGTTCGTGAAGTTGGCAGCCGCAGTACCTGGGCAATCAGCAAGAACTGTTTTCAACACTGACCACCAATCAGAGAGGAAGCCCCCTCCCTCCACCCCCTGCCAGCCCCCCACCCCCTCCACCACTGTATTTCCACAAGTGGGTGGAGGGTGTGTTATTCTGCTGGTTGTATTTTTTTGTGCCTCGCCAGTAGATTCGGTGGGTAGGGAGAGTGGATGCATCAACGGCTGACTGACTTTCCCAACTTCGTGCATCAAAGTAACTTCTCAACGGCACCCTCCATCCCACGAGAGATACTCAGCAGGACTGGGACCAGTTCCAAGGTTGAGGATTAACCCAGGGTCCCCGGGAGACTGAGGTGGGTAATGCTTTTGGAAAACCTCAACCAGCCCACCCACTAACAACAAGCAATCTCGCCTCACCCCCCTGTGCACCAGGACAAGCGAGATCTTTCACACTGAAGTTAGAACTCCGCAATAGATCAAAGAAACAAACCACTTTGATCTTATAGACTAATTCAAGCTGTCAGCTTCGTATTAGGGAGAGACAAAACAGAACCCTATGACACAATTTTTAAAAATTAACTCACAGAATATGGGTGTCGCTGGCTGGGCCAGCGTTTATTGCCCATCCCTAATTGCCCCTTGAGAAGGTGGTGGTGAGCTGCCTTCTTGAGCCGCTGCAGTCCATGTGGTGTAGGTACACCCACAGTGCTGTTAGGGAGGGAGTTCCAGGATTTTGACCCAGCGACTGTGAAGGAACGGCCGATGTATTTCCAAGTCAGGATGGTGAGTGACTTGGAGGGGAACTTCCAGGTGGTGCTGTTCCCATGTGTCTGCTGCCCTTGTCCTTCTAAATGGTAGTGGTCGTGAGTTTGGAAGGTGCTGTCTAAGGAGCCTCACTGAGTTGCTGCAACTTGTAGATGGTACACACACTGCTGCTACTGTGCGTCGGTGGTGGAGGGAGTGAATGTTTTTGGATGGGGTGCCAATCAAGCGGAGCTGCTTTGTCCTGGATGGTGTCGAGCTTCTTGAGTGTTGTGGGAGCTGCACTCATCCAGGCAAGTGGGGGAGTATTCCATCACACTCCTGACTTGTGCCTTAGATAGTGAACAGGCTTTGGGGAGTCTGGAGGTGAGTTACTCGCCACAGGATTCCCAGCCTCTGACACTATAATAAAAGAAGCTGTTCATATAATAAAAACAGAAAATTCTGGAAATACTCAACAGGTCTGGCAGCATCTGTAGAGAGAGAGACAGTCAACGAGTCAAATATTACTCTTCAGAACTGAAGGAGTATAGAAATATGGGTGGGGGAAGGGGGGAGGCAGAGCAAGAGGGAACAAGGCCTGGGATAGGGTAGAGGGCTGGAGAGATTAAGTGACAAAGATGTCATGGAGCAAAAGACAAAGGGAATGGGAATGGCTGCAATAAAGAAACAAAATATTTGTCCCGAGTAAGTGTTAATGGCAGAACAATGAACAGCTGTCTCAAAGCAGGCATGAGAAACAAAACTTAGGTTGGCACATGACAAAAAAAACAGAATCAGAAAGGGACAGAGCTCAAGGTCTGATATAGAGTGCGGAAGGCTGTGAAGTGCCTAACTGGAAGATGAGGTGCTGTTCTTCCAGCTGGCTATCCCAGATCACACATAATACAAGACAGGGGACATAAGGAGGCCACAAGGGCAAATAGATAGGTTACGTGAGTGAGCAAAGATCTGGCAGATGGATGTTCGCTGATGTTTGCACAATGTCCAGCACCATTCACAACTCCTCAGATACTGAAGCAGTCCATGTCCAAATGCAGCAAGACCTGGACAATATTCAGACTGGGGCTGACAAGTGGCAGGTAACATTCACACCACACAAGTGTCAGGCAATGACCAATGACAAGAGAGAATCTAACCATCGCCCCTTTATATTCAATGGCATTGCCATCACTGAATCCCCCACTAGCAACACCCTGGGAGTTACCATTGACCAGAAACTGAACCGGACTAGCCATATAAATACTGTGGCTAACAAGAGCAGGTCAGAGGCTGGGAATCCTGCAGTGAGTAACTCACCTCCTGACTCCCCAAAACCTGTCCACCATCTACAAGGCACAAGTCAGGAGTGTGATGAATACTCCCCACTTGCCTGGATGAGTGCAGCTCCCACAACACACAAGAAGCTCAACACCATCCAGGACAAAGCAGCCTCGCTTGATTGGCACCACATCCACAAACATTCACTCCCCCCACCACTGACACACAGTAGCAGCAGTGTGTGTACCATCTACAAGGTACACTGCAGAAACTCACCAAGGCTTCATAGACAGCACCTTCCAAACTCATGACCACTACCATCTAGAAGGACAAGGACAGTAGATTGATGGGAACACCACCACCTTGATGTTTCCCTCCGAGTCACTCACCATCCTGACTTGGAAATATATCACCGTTCTTTCACTGTCACTGGGTCAAAATCCTGGAACTCCCTCCCTAACAGCACAGTGGGTGTACCTACACCACAGGGACTGCAGCGGCTCAAGAAGGCAGCTCACCACCACCTTCTCAAGGGGCAATTAGGGATGGACAATAAATGCTGGCCCAGCCAGTGAAGCCCCACATCCTGTAAATGAATAAAATTCATATGTTTGTATGTGTGAACTCAGTATAGATACAGAATTGGAAATTAAACCTCCCATTATGGTTCAGTCTCACACCTGAGTTGAAATCTCAGGGGGCTAAAGTTTCGGGGTATTTCTTTTCGGATTTTTCAATGTTTCTGTACAACTGGTTAATGAAATCAAATGAATTTCATCTATTTTAACCCAACAACTAACCGGCTTACAATGGCGATCAGTAAACCACCGCTCCGCAACCTCCCCCATCCCCACGCCTCTCTCCTCACCCCATGCTGGACGTGCCTGGAGTCACTAAGTTGTTTAATGTGTGCTCTATTAAAACGCAGTGAATAACAAACTCAAGCCTACCGTAGATACCTTCTCAGGTGCCGAGAGCTCCTCTAAGCACCCCCCCACCGCCCCCACCGCTTACTGGCCTTGGGAGGTCTTTTCATGTGTATTAATTCCCAATTCCCCAAAATGGGCCTCAAGTTAATACTGGGTCAGCCGGGGCTAAGTAAGAACTGTTCAACCGCTTTCCGCTATTGTAAAGACTGGCGCTTCTGATCCGGTTTTACTTTAGTTCAGTCCGTACAACCTACAAACCACATCATGATACAAAAACAACGAAGGCGCTACCCTTGCTCACACTGGTGGATCGATTAACCCGCCTTGAACAAAAGCCATCCTACTGCACAGCCAAACCTCTTCACACAATCATCGAATTGGCCAGCAGCTCCTTGAGGTGGGGGTTCCGTCCAAGTGAGGGTCGGAAGTCCCGATTCCAGCCCATCGACGCCCCTCGGGGCTGCTGAGATCATCCGGGATGTGCTTCCCATCAACTCCTGGGATGGCCGGATGGGCACAATCCCTGCCCCACGTGTTTTAATGAGGTCGTCCCTCGTTCTTCTAAAGTCGGGGGGGGGGGTTTCGGGTCCAGCGAACCCAATCTCTCCTCATGGGACAACCCCATGACCCCTCCCTGGCCCCAGCAGCCAGTCCATTGAAGCCTCATTGTATCCTCTGTCCTGGGAAACCAACCCCTCTCATGGCAGCTTTTAACTGAATGGCGCATTTTACAGCAACATCTCACAATCCTTCCAATGAAAGGAATAATCCAAATAAACCCCAAATGTGACATAGTCATTAATCCATTTAGAATGATCAATTATTTCAGTGCAGGACCAGACCAGTCAATCCACATCTGCCAGTAACGTGGGAGCCACATAGTCCAATTCCAATGCTCCTCCCACTCCCCTTTCTTATCCCACATTTACATTCTCAACCTTAACAAGCTAATCCTCTTTCCAAGGAGTCTTCAAAGGTTACATAGCCCTAAAATCAGGGTCTATTTAAAATGATTTTATTGTTAGAAGGCAAATAATTGGATCAAGCCAACAAGCCAGAACTATTGTCTCTAACAGGAGGGTTAGTAACCAGACAACGCAGATGTAAGATATAAAAAAAAAAGGGAGATAGAATCATAGAATGGTTACTGCACAGGAGGAGGATATTCAGCCCATCGTACTTGTGCAGTCTCTCTGAAAGAGCAATTCACTGAAAACCACTCCCCAACTGCCCCTGAAGGTGCTGACTCTCTCTCCCCCTCCCCTCAAGGTGCTGACTCTCTCTCCCCCTCCCCTGAAGGTGCTGACTCTCTCCACCCCTCCCCTCAAGGTGCTGACTCTCTCGCCCCCTCCCCTCAAGGTGCTGACTCTCTCCCCCTCCCCTGAAGGTGCTGACTCTCTCCACCCCTCCCCTCAAGGTGCTGACTCTCTCCCCCTCCCCTGAAGGTGCTGACTCTCTCTCTCCCCCTCCCCTCAAGGTGCTGACTCTCTCCCCCTCCCCTGAAGGTGCTGACTCTCTCCACCCCTCCCCTCAAGGTGCTGACTCTCTCTCTCCCCTGAAGGTGCTGACTCTCTCTCCCCCTCCCCTCAACGTGCTGATTCTCACTCTCCCCCTCCCCTGAAGGTGCTGACTCTCTCCACCCCTCCCCTCAAGGTGCTGACTCTCTCTCCCCCTCCCCTCAAGGTGCTGACTCTCTCTCCCCCTCCCCTCAAGGTTCTGACTCTCTCTCCCCCTCCCCTGAAGGTGCTGACTCTCTCTCCCCCTCCCCTGAAGGTGCTGACTCTCTCTCCCCCTCCCCTGAAGGTGCTGACTCTCTCTCCCCCTCCCCTCAACGTGCTGATTCTCACTCTCCCCCTCCCCTGAAGGTGCTGACTCTCTCCACCCCTCCCCTCAAGGTGCTGACTCTCTCTCTCCCCCTCCCCTGAAGGTGCTGACTCTCTCTCCCCCTCCCCTGAAGGTGCTGACTCTCTCCACCTCCCCTCAAGGTGCTGACTCTCTCCACCCCTCCCCTCAAGGTGCTGACTCTCTCTCCCCCTCCCCTGAAGGTGCTGACTCTCTCTCCCCCCTCCCCTCAAGGTGCTGACTCTCTCTCTCCCCTGAAGCTGCTGACTCTCTCTCCCCCTCCCCTCAAGGTGCTGACTCTCTCTCCCCCCTCCCCTCAAGGTGCTGACTCTCTCTCCCCCTCCCCTCAAGGTGCTGACTCTCTCTCCCCCTCCCCTGAAGGTGCTGACTCTCTCTCCCCCTCCCCTCAAGGTGCTGACTCTCTCTCTCCCCTGAAGCTGCTGACTCTCTCTCCCCCTCCCCTCAAGGTGCTGACTCTCTCTCCCCCTCCCCTCAAGGTGCTGACTCTCTCTCCCCCTCCCCTCAAGGTGCTGACTCTCTCTCCCCCTCCCCTCAAGGTGCTGACTCTCTCTCCCCCCTCCCCTGAAGGTGCTGACTCTCTCTCCCCCTCCCCTCAAGGTGCTGACTCTCTCTCCCCCTCCCCTCAAGGTGCTGACTCTCTCTCCCCCTCCCCTGAAGGTGCTGACTCTCTCTCCCCCTCCCCTGAAGGTGCTGACTCTCTCTCCCCCTCCCCTCAAGGTGCTGACTCTCTCTCCCCCCTCCCCTCAAGGTGCTGACTCTCCCCCTCCCCTGAAGGTGCTGACTCTCTCTCCCCTCCTCTGAAGGTGCTGAATCTCTTCTCCCCCCTCCCCTGAAGGTGTTGACTCTCTCTCCCCCTCCCCTGAAGGTGTTGACTCTCTCTCCCCCTCCCCTGAAGATGTTGACTCTCTCTCTCCCCCTCCTCTCAAGATACTGACTCTCTCTCCCCCCTCCCCTGAAGGTGCTGACTCTCTCTCCCCCTCCCCTGAAGGTGCTGACTCTCTCTCCCCTCCCCTGAAGGTGTTGACTCCTCTCTCTCCCCCTCCCCTCAAGATACTGAGTCCCTCTCTCCCTCCCCTGAAGGTGCTGACTCTCCTCTCCCTGAAGGTGCTGACTCTCTCTCCCCCCTCCCCTCAACGTGCTGATTCTCCACTCTCCCCCTCCCCTCAAGGTGCTGACTCTCTCTCCCCCTCCCCTCAAGGTGCTGACTCTCTCTCCCCTGAAGGTGCTGACTCTCTCTCCCCCTCCCCTCAACGTGCTGATTCTCACTCTCCCCCTCCCCTCAAGGTGCTGACTCTCTCTCCCCCTCCCCTCAAGGTGCTGACTCTCTCTCTCCCCTCAAGGTGCTGACTCTCTCTCCCCTTCCCCTCAACGTGCTGATTCTCACTCTCCCCCTCCCCTGAAGGTACTGACTCTCTCTCCCCCTCCTCTGAAGGTGCTGACTCTCTCTCCCCCTCCCCTGAAGGTGTTTGACTCTCTCTCTCCCTCCCCTCAAGGTGCTGACTCTCTCTCCCCCTCCCTGAAGGTGCTGAATCTCTCTCTCCCTCCCCTCAAGGTGCTGACTCTCTCTCCCCCTCCTCTGAAGGTGCTGACTCTCTCCCCCCCTCCCCTCAAGGTGCTGACTCTCTCTCCCCCTCCCCTCAAGGTGCTGACTCTCTCTCTCCCCCCTCCCCTCAAGGTGCTGACTCTCTCTCTCCCTCCCCTCAAGGTGCTGACTCTCTCTCTCCCTCCCCTCAAGGTGCTGACTCTCTCTCTCCCCTCCCCTGAAGGTGCTGACTCTCTCTCCCCCTCCCCTCAAGGTGTTGACTCTCTCTCCCCCTCCCCTGAAGGTGCTGACTCTCTCTCCCCCTCCCCTCAAGGTGCTGACTCTCTCTCCCCCTCCCCTGAAGGTGCTGACTCTCTCTCCCCCTCCCCTCAAGGTGCTGACTCTCTCTCCCCCTCCCCTGAAGGTGCTGACTCTCTCTCCCCCTCCCCTCAAGGTGCTGACTCTCTCTCTCCCCTGAAGCTGCTGACTCTCTCTCTCCCTCCCCTCAAGGTGCTGACTCTCTCTCCCCCCTCCCCTCAAGGTGCTGACTCTCTCTCCCCCTCCCCTGAAGGTGCTGACTCTCTCTCCCCCTCCCCTGAAGGTGCTGACTCTCTCTCCCCCTCCCCTCAAGGTGCTGACTCTCTCTCCCCCTCCCCTCAAGGTGCTGACTCTCTCTCCCCCTCCCCCTGAAGGTGCTGACTCTCTCTCCCCCTCCCCTCAAGGTGCTGACTCTCTCTCCCCCTCCCCTCAAGGTGCTGACTCTCTCTCCCCCCCCTCCCCTCAAGGTGCTGACTCTCCCCCCTCCCCTGAAGGTGCTGACTCTCTCTCCCCCTCCTCTGAAGGTGCTGAATCTCTTCTCCCCCTCCCCTGAAGGTGTTGACTCTCTCTCCCCCCCTCCCCTGAAGGTGTTGACTCTCTCTCCCCCTCCCCTGAAGATGTTGACTCTCTCTCTCCCCCTCCTCTCAAGATACTGACTCTCTCTCCCCCTCCCCCTGAAGGTGCTGACTCTCTCTCCCCCTCCCCTGAAGGTGCTGACTCTCTCTCCCCCTCCCCTGAAGGTGTTGACTCTCTCTCTCCCCCCTCCCCTCAAGATACTGAGTCCCTCTCTCCCTCCCCTGAAGGTGCTGACTCTCTCTCCCCTGAAGGTGCTGACTCTCTCTCCCCCCTCCCCTCAACGTGCTGATTCTCACTCTCCCCCTCACCCTCAAGGTGCTGACTCTCTCTCCCCCTCCCCTCAAGGTGCTGACTCTCTCTCCCCTGAAGGGTGCTGACTCTCTCTCCCCCTCCCCTCAACGTGCTGATTCTCACTCTCCCCCTCCCCTCAAGGTGCTGACTCTCTCTCCCCCCTCCCCTCAAGGTGCTGACTCTCTCTCTCCCCCTCAAGGTGCTGACTCTCTCTCCCCCTTCCCTCAACGTGCTGATTCTCACTCTCCCCCTCCCCTGAAGGTACTGACTCTCTCTCCCCCTCCTCTGAAGGTGCTGACTCTCTCTCCCCCCTCCCCTGAAGGTGTTGACTCTCTCTCTCCCTCCCCTCAAGGTGCTGACTCTCTCCTCCCCCTCCCCTGAAGGTGCTGAACTCTCTCTCTCCCTCCCCTCAAGGTGCTGACTCTCTCTCCCCCTCCTCTGAAGGTGCTGACTCTCTCCCCCCCCTCCCCTCAAGGTGCTGACTCTCTCTCCCCCTCCCCTCAAGGTGCTGACTCTCTCTCTCCCCCTCCCCTCAAGGTGCTGACTCTCTCTCTCCCTCCCCTCAAGGTGCTGACTCTCTCTCTCCCTCCCCTCAAGGTGCTGACTCTCTCTCTCCCCCTCCCCTGAAGGTGCTGACTCTCTCTCCCCCCTCCCCTCAAGGTGTTGACTCTCTCTCCCCCTCCCCTGAAGGTGCTGACTCTATTTTCCCCCTCCCCTGAAGGTGCTGACTCTCTTTCTCCCTCCCCCCAAGGTGCTGACTCTCTCCCTCCTTCCCCTGAAGATGCTGACTCTCTCTTCCCCTCCTCAGAAGGTGCTGACTCTCTCTTCCCCTCCTCAGAAGGTGCTGACTCTCTCTCCCCCTCCCCTGAAGGTGCTGACTCTCTCTCCCCCTCCCCTGAAGGTGCTGACTCTCTCGCCCTCCCCTGAAGGTGCTGATTCTCTCTCCCACTCCCCTGAAGGTGCTGACTCTCTCTGTCTCCCTCCCCTGAAGGTGCTGACTCTCTCTCCCCCTCCCCTGAACTCTCTCTCCCCCTCCCCTGAATGTGTTGACTCTCTCTCCCCCTCCCCTGAATGTGTTGACTCTCTCTCCCCCTCCCCTGAATGTGTTGACTCTCTCTCCCCCTCCTCTGAAAGTGCTGACTCTCTCTTGATCTCACCTGATGGTGGTAACTCTCTTTTCCACCCCCCCCCCACTCCTGCAACTTCTGACTCTTCTCCTCCTCTCCTCTCCCCTCCTGCCTCTTGCTGGGGTACAGGCCCAATGACACCTTCATCCACTCGCTAATATATCGCTGACTTCACTGAGCTGCCAGCTCTGGCTCACTGGACAGTGTGCCCATCTACCAATCAGAGTGATGGGCATTCACATCCAGCCTAACACTCCCAGTGCAGCGCTGAGGGAGTGCTGCACAGTCTGAGATGCTGCCTCTCGACTGAGCTGTTAAAGCAAGGTCTGCCTTCTCAGGTAGACAAGCAGACCCAGTGGTAAAGAAGAGCAGGGGAGTTCTTCCTGGTCTTCTGGCCGATATTTACCCCTAAACAACATCATCTGGTCGATCTTACATTGTTATTTGTGGGATCTTGCTGTGCATGAATTGCCCGTTTTGTTCCCTAAATTTGTAAATAAAGTACATAATCAATCGTCAGGTGCTTTGAGATGTCCTAAGGCCATGAAAGGTGCTATATAAATGTAGGTCTTTTATTGTGATGTAGCTGGTACACAAGGTTCAAACTCTCAGGGTGACACAGTTCAGAGAGGGCTTTAATTTCATTGGCTCTATCCTGATGGTGTGTGACGATCACTAAAATGAAGCCCCACATAAGAATTGCTGGACAAGAGCAGGCTGAGGTCTGTGGGTAGCGCACTTACTACAAAGTTTTGAGTTCAAGTCCCCCTCCAGTGCTTGAGCCCAAAAATCAAGGCTGACACTCCAGTGGGAGTGTGAAATTGTCCATTTTGGCAGGAAGAATAAAAGAGAGGCATATTATCTAAACGGTGAGAGTTTGCAGAGCTCTGAGATGCAGAGGGATCTGGGTGTCTTAGTGCATGAATCGCAAAAGGCTAGTGTGCAGATTCAGCAAGTAATTCGGAAAGCTAATAGAATGTTATCATTTATTGTGAGGGGAATTGAATACAAAAGTAGGGAGGTTATACTTCAGTGATGCAGAGCGCTAGTGAGACCACATCTGGAGTACTGTGTACAGTATCGGTCTCCTTATTTAAGGAAGGATGTAAATGTGTTAGAAGCAGTTCAGAGAAGGTTTACCAGACTCATACCAAGAATGGGTGGGTTGTCTTATGAGGAAAGGTTGGACAGGTTAGGCTTGTATCCACTGGAGCTTAGAAGAGTAAGAGGTAACTTGATTGAAACCTTTAAGACCCTGAGAGGAGTTGACAGGGTGGATGCGGAGAGGACGTTTCCTCTTGTGGGAGAATTTAGAACTAGGGGTCACTGTTTAAAAATAAGGGGTCACACACTTCAAACAGAGATGAGGAGAAATTTTTCTCTCCAAAGGTCGTGAGTCTTTGGAGCTCTCTTCCTGAAAAGGTGGTGGAAGCAAAATCTTTAGATATTTTTAAGGCCGAGGTGGATAGATTCTTGGTAAACAAGGGGGTGACAGGTTATTGGGGGCAGGCGGAATGCAGGTTTGAGGTTACTATCAGATCAGGCATGATCTTATTAAATGGCAGAGCAGGTTCGAGGGGCCGAATGGCCTACTCTTGCTCATACATTTGTACGTGCAGTAGGGGGGGAGTGCTGCGCTGTCAAGTGATGAGATGCTAAACTGAGGCCCGATCTGCTGATGTAAAAGATCCCTTGGCACTATTCTGAAGAAGAGCAGGGGAGTTCTCCCCGGTGTCCTGGCCAATATTTACCCCTCGATCAACAGATTATCCGGTCATTGTCGCATGGCTGCTTGTGAGAGCTTGCTGTGCGCAAGTTGGCTGCTGCATTTCCTACATTGCAACAGGGGCTGAACTTCA
This sequence comes from Isurus oxyrinchus, assembly GCA_026770705.1. Lineage (NCBI taxonomy): Eukaryota > Metazoa > Chordata > Chondrichthyes > Lamniformes > Lamnidae > Isurus > Isurus oxyrinchus. The sequence continues at coordinate 16,175,338 of JANJGN010000031.1, read as the reverse complement.
CAAAGTACCTCGTTGGCTGTAAAGCACTTTGGGACATTTGATGGCCATGATAAGCATTACAGGAATGTAATTCTTCCTTTCTAGTGTGTCCTGTGATCAGCCAACTATCGATTAATCTACAACAGGCCCAAACACGGGGCCAGGAACCCTCCCGGGTACATGGAGACCTTTGGTCTAAAATTCATCTACTTCTCCCCAAACCTGCCTCAACCTCTCATTTACTCTGTCGCAAAATGTTATTCCGTCAAAGGAACCTACTTTCTACCCATGACCTACTCTCCAACACCATTAAAATTGGGTTTATGATAATTCCACAGCTGTTGGCTAAGAAGACCACTGGCAACACAGCTCTGTAACAACTCACAGCACAACACCCAGGAGAGTTGCCAACTCTGGTTGGACTTATTCCCAGGTGTTTCATCGCACATCTCTCCAACTCCAGCCTTTTTACACCCGCACCCCCACCCCACCCCCGCAACAGTTTTAGAACGAATTCAACAGAAACCTTCGAAGGCAATGAAGAAAGGGAAACATTTTGTCTTCATGCCCACAATGATTGTTCCTCCTGGGCTTTGACCCCGCAGCAGTGTCCAGCAGTTTAATCTTTGAGGGCAATCCTGGAGGGTTGGCAGCAGCCTACTGATGTGCCGTTGTGCCATTCCTCTCCTGAAGGTGTTGGATGCACAATGTGTTATTGTTCTCAGGGCACCGACTGCCCTTTCCTTACCCCAAAAGAGCCAATTTCTTGTGCACTGGCTTGTCCAGGCAGGGCTATTCGACTGCAGAAGGCCAAGAGCTCCCCCCCTCAAGGTTCGTTATTGGATCAAGCCTGAAAAAACTTTACACAAAGCAACTCAGCCTCTGCTTGTAGGATCCACCTTCCGAATGCAGAATTGCCAAGTAAAGGTTATTAAGGGAATGTCTCTAAATTACATTCACAGACTGAGGTGAAACATTCATGCCTCCAAGGCAGCATAAGAGGCAATCAATGCTGATCCCCAACATTTCTCCTCCAGATCCCAGAGCACTGAGCCCAAATTCCTAGGGCCTGGAATCAGCTAACAAGTCTGGAGCTACCTCGAACCTGTCTAATTAGTGTGGATAAATCATTACGGCTAGACCAGGCACACTACTGGGTGATCACAGACACTGCTCTTTATCCACATCCTCTCTTCTTAATTAAAACAAGGTATTGTTTGTCCAAATAGGCACCCACACCCCTTCTGCTAAAGCAAAGCAAAAAGCTGGACAGACGCAGTGACACTTAACACACTTAATTCAAGCAGGGGGGATAGGAATAACTTCAGAACGCATTATGTTTGCAATCCTTGCACACTCACTTGGTAGCCTGCCCACCTCTAAGTGAGAAAGTTTCCCACTCAAGAGACATGAGCACACGACGCTCCCAGTGCCAGTGCTGAGGGGGTGCTACCCTGTCCGAGGTGCTGCCGTTCGATTCAAGCCTCTGTTTGCCCCCTCACCCCACCCCAGTGGCACGGCTTCAAACGGCAAGGGAATTCTCCCCAGTGTCCTCGGCAGACGTTTACCCCTCAACCATAATAAGTTTTTTAAAAAAGCAGGTTATCTGGTCATTATTGCACTGCTGCTCATGGGATCTTGCTGTGCACACACTGCAACAGCGACGAGAAGCGAAAAGGAAATACTTAATGGTGGGGGGGGGGCGGAGGGGGGGGTGTTGGGGATAAAGTGCCTTGGGATGTCCTGAGGTTGTGAAGGGCACTATATAAATGCAAGTCTGTCTTTTCTTCTAACGCCACCAGTAACCATTGCCAACCCCCGAAAGACCTCCGAACAGCGGCCTGAACTCCGGCAACGCTCCAGATGTTTTAGCCGCTGTACTAACGGCGTGCCCACCGCCCCCCCCCCCCCCCCCCCCCCACCAACACAATGCATCGGCAAATGAGGAAGGCACCTTCCCTTCCCCACTCCCAGACTCTCAGCCCAACTGTGCCTGCTTAATGGGCAGACCGCACATTACAACCCTTCTTGCAGAAACAAAAACGAATCACCATTTCGCCGCCTGCAACAGCCCACAGCAAGCCCAGGATGAAGACACCCACTCACCCTGAGGAAAGCCGCCGTAGCCAAACAGTCTCAGGCTAAAAGTGTCCGGATCCCCTTTGCAACCCAGGTCAGTGCACCAGCCATGCTCCCGATCCCCACCCGCTCCTGAAGGGACTGGCAGATTGTAGTAAGAGGACGCGTCTCCAGGAGTTAGCAGCTGTGACCAGGAGTCCCTCTGAGTGAATCCTTGCTCTGCTGAACACTTTTGGCAGTGGAAAGCACCGTGGGTTGTCTCTCACTCTTTTCTGAATTGGTCCCTCTCCAACAAGTTGAGAGAGAGAGAGAGAGAGAGAGAAAACGGTTTCCTTTGGAAATCCCCAATTCAGCTCGGACCTATAATCACTCCTCCTCTGTGTAACCCCTTCGATGCAGAGTTCATGAATTCACTTTAGTATCGACAAAGCAGAAGGAACAAAACCCCCAAGAGGAGCCACGAGTGATTTTTAATGTGCAAAACCCCACTTTCCTGTCAGTGATACTGGATGCAGTTAATTCCTTGGCGGGGATGGGGGAGGACAGGGTAATGGCAGGAGGAGAGTCGATGATCAAGCTCTGAGGCTTTAAGAATGCTAAGGTGTTACTGTAAATATTTTACAAATGGTATTTCTAACGCTATTCATTTATCTTTAATGACTCCCACCCACTATTTTTCAGCCCATCTCACTTTTACCCTTCCCCTCAAATTCTCCAGTTCACCGTGTACTGATAAAATCATAGTTCATTGAAACTTACAGCACAGCTGGAGGCCATTGCACCCACCTGTTCTATGCTAGCCCAGAAGCAGCCATCCCAGCCTACCTCCCCATTTTCCATCCCTGGCTCTTGTAGCCCTGTGGGTCACGGCACTTTAAGTGCATATTGAAGCCTGTTGTTTTTTTAAATGTGAAGATGGTTTCTGTGGCCCACCTTTTCAGGCCCTGAGTTCCAGATCCCACCCCCCAACCACTCTCTGGGTGAAAAGGTGTTGCCTCAAATCCCTTCCAAACCACCTGGCTCTTCTCTTAAATCTATGCCCTCTGGTTATGGGCTCCTCAACCCAGGAGAATAGTGCTGTTCGGCCTAAACCCCTCATAATCTTATAAACCTCAATTAAATCTCCCCTCAGTCTCCTCTGTTCCAAAGCAAAGAGCCCCCGGCTATCCAATCTCTCCTCATGGCTAAAATTCTCCAGTCCAGGTGTCGTCCTTGTGAATCTCCTCTGTACCCTCCCCAGTGTGATCATACGGTGCAGTAACCAGAACTGCACACAGGACTCCAGATGTGGCCTCACTAGCGTTTGTACTGTCCCTCTGACCTCCTGAAACAACGAGTTAGTCTATCGAGCCTTTACTTCCAACATGTCGGGAGACAGTGGCGTAGTGGTAATATTACCAGACTAGTAATCCTAGAGGCCCAGACTAATTCTCAGGGGGGGGAGAGAGAGAACATGGGTTCAAATCCCACCGTGGCAGGTGGTGGAATTCAAATTCAATTAATAAACCTGGAATATAAGGCTAGTCTTTGGTAATGGTGACCTGTGAAACTATCATTGATTGTTGTTAAAAACCATTCTGGGGTTCACTGAGGGAAGGAAATCTGCTGTCCTTACCTGGTCTGATTTACATGACTACAGCAATGGGCCTTTAATTGCCCTCTGGAGTGGCCTAGCAAACTCACTCAGTTCAAGGGCAATTAGGGATGGGCAGCTAAATGCTGGCCTTGCCAGTGATGCCCACATCCCATGAAAGAATATATTTTTTTTAAAATCTGCACTCAGAGAAATCAGTGGCAGTGATTATGAGCAGGCTATCCGACCACGTGAAGCATCACAACCTGCTCCGGCCCTGACTTGAAGCTCCAGTAGGTGTCAGTGTGTAGCTGCCACAAGTCCGAGTATAAAGTCTCCCACTGACTGTGCGTCGCTTACTCAGCACAGGCTATGATTCAAACGTTTCTGTTCTGTTCCTGTTCTGTCCTCACAACCACACAGCGTTCCTTCAGATAGCAGCAGACATCGGATGCCCTCAGTGATTGGCACGCTGCTTTCCTTCTGTGTCTCGGCATGTTGAACTCTTCACCGAGCTTGCGCCCTGTCCTTTGCTGTGCATCCTCCCGTGGAGAAGCTACTGTTAATGTGCGGCGTCCGTAAAAACTGCCAGACCACTGTCGTTTATTCATTCCAAAGCAGGAAGCTATAACAAGAAGTCTGCTGCGGACAGAGGTGGGGGGGGGAACGGAGACAATAAAGTTTCAACCTCTGATACAGTCGAACGAGGCACGGATCTCTGAGGTTTTGCGTCATCAAAGACAGCTCAGATTAATCCGGACTTTCACCATTTCGATGTAGCTCCTGTGTATCGACTGCTGTGGCGGAGGTGTTACGTCTCACTCCGGGAGCCTGGGTCGCTGTGGCAACACACACCCCCATCGCGGGCATCTGGAGCTATGGACAGTGGCGGTAGCATCGCCAACGTTCTCCCCATCGCCATGGCTAACCGGGAATCTCTCCCACCCTTACCGCCTGCCTTTGGCGGGTGGCTGGAAGGATTTGCAGGTTGACGCTCGGCCTAAGATAAAAGCAAAATACTGCGGATGCCAGAAATTTGAAACAGGAACAGAAAATGCTGGAAAAACTCAGCAGGTCTGGCAGCATCTGTGGAGAGAGAAACAGAGTTAACGGTTCGATTCCTCGAACCGTTAACTCTGTTTCTCTCTCCACAGATGCTGCCAGACCCACTGAGTTTTTCCAGCATTTTCTGCTTTTGATACTCAACCTGTTTTGGCCGCATTATGAACACACCTTCCATGGCCATCAAGTCCTGAGTTGGAAGTGGAACTTGGATCTTCTAGCCCAGAGACAGGGACACTAGCCCACTGCACCACAAAGCCTCATATCTACTGTCCTAGCGCCCGATACACAGGAAATAAGGCCACTTGGACACTAATAATGTAATACAACCTCTCCTCCCCAATCAAAAACAGGTGAACCTTTGCCCATTTTACTGCCACCCTCTCTGTGCCCTTCAGTCAATGCTGGAGAGGTGGCAAGATTACACTTGGGACACTTTATCAATCGAGGCACAGATGACAAAAGTAGGGAGGTCGTGTTGGAGTTGTATAGAACCTTGGTGAGGCCACAGCTGGAGTACTGTGTGCAGTTCTGGTCGCCACATTATAGGAAGGATGTGATTGCACTGGAGGGGGTGCAGAGGAGATTCACCAGGATGTTGCCTGGGATGAAACATTTAAGTTATGAAGAGAGGTTGGATAGACTTGGGTTGTTTTCGTTGGAGCAGAGAAGACTGAGGGGCGACCTGATCGAGGTGTACAAGATTATGAGGGGCATGGACAGGGTGGATAGGGAGCAGCTGTTCCCCTTAGTTGAAGGGTCAGTCACGAGGGGGCATAAGTTCAAGGTGAGGGGCAGGAGGTTTAGGGGGGATGTGAGGAGAACCTTTTTTACCCAGAGGGGTGGTGACGGTCTGGAATGCGCTGCCTGGGAGGGTGGTGGAGGCGGGTTGCCTCACATCCTTTAAGGCCTCTCACCTCTGAGTCAGGAGGGCCGAGTGTTCAACCTCCCACTTCAGAGACTTAAGCACATGACCCAGGCTGACTCTCTGGTGGAATGCCGAGGGAGGGAGGGCTGCAGGGTTGGTGAAGCTGTCTCCTGGACGAGACGTTAAACCAGGGCCAAATCCTGGCAATAAAAGGTCCCACATCACTAGCTGATGAAGAGCAGGGGAATTCCCCCTCCTGCTCTGGTCAATATTTATCCCTTAGCCAGTTTAAAATAACCCATCTATGCATTATCTCATTGCTGTTTGTGAGAACTTGCTGTTTGCAAATTGGCCGGTGTCTCTTTCAGCCTCACGGCAGCCTGAGCTTAGCACAGGCTAAAGGCTGAATCTACAAGCTTTCTGGTCCTTGCAAGGAAACTCACAGGGAGACACAATTAAGATTGGGGCACTTGGCAAAATCTCTGTGCCAGCTTGAGAGAATTGCAGAATCGTTATAGCGCAGAAGGAGCTCATTCGGCCCATCGTGTCTGTGCCAGCTCTCCAAATGAGCCATTCACCTAGTGCCATTCTCCCGCCTTCTCCCCGTAACCCTGCACATCCTCCCTTTGTCAGTTAACTGTCTCATTCCCTTCTGAAAGCTTCGATTGAACCTGCCTCCACCACCCTCTCAGGCAGCGCGCTCCAGACCCGAACCACTCGCTGCGTGAAAAAGATTTTCCTCATGTTGCTTTTGCTTCTTTTACCAATCACGTTAGACCTGTGCCCTCTGGTTCTCGATCCTTCCACCAATGGGAACAGTCTCTCCCTCTCTCCTCTGTCCAGACCCCTCATGATTTTGGACAAAATTATCAAATCTCCTCTCAACCTCCTCTTCTCCAAGGAGAACAATCCCAACTGCTCCGAGTGAACACCCTCATCCCTGGAACCATTCTTGTAACTCTTTTCTGCACCTTCTCTAATGCCCGCACGTCTTAAAGTGCACCGCCAAGACTTTTTAATAATGCAGCGTTAGATTTTCATATCTTTAATTAAATCTAAGATTAAAGAGGCGCAATGAGGCTTGAGCCCAAAGGACACCGTCCCTCTCAATATCAGTTCGGCTTTTCCCAATCTATGACGTATTTACAGTGTGAAGTAACTCATTAGTGCTTTGAGTTGCTTCTGGTGTGATGGGATATAATATGCATGCACAGGGGGATCTTATCACCTCAGTAAAATGACACGCAAGAAGGCTTGTGTTTGTACAGCATCTCATGTTCAAATCTCTCACGTAATAAATTGCTTTTGAGGCTTAGTGACTTGTCATGTGGGTAAACACAGACCACAAGCAACAAAAGAAAGGAAAGCAAGGTGGGTCTCGTCGAGACGTACAAAATTCGGAAGGGGTTTGACAGGGTGGATGCTGAGAGGTTGCTTCCACTGATCGGGGGGAATCTAAAACACGAGGGGGCGCAGTCTCAGGATAAGGGGCCGATCATCTAGGACTGAGATGAGGAGAAATTTCTTCAATCAAAGGGCTGTGAGTCTTTGGAAATCTCTTCCTGAGAGGGTTGTGGCTACTCCATTATTTGAGGCTGAGATAGACAGATTTTTGGTCTCTCAGGGAATCAAGGGACATGGGTGTTATATGTCTCGTCAATTACATTTTTAAGGCATGTTCTTGTCAATTACATTATTAAGGTTAAAGGAAACAGGTGATGGGTATTAATTGCCTTTGAGCACATATAAATAGGGGACAGTTGGGACACTGGGTTGAGTGAGAGGAGAGCTGTGAAACTGATCAAGTCAATAAACTCTCTCAGTAAGGAAAAGCTCTGTGTCTTGGTTTCAGTTCCACCAACTGGTTTGAATCCCATCAACAATGGGGAGCAGGTAGGAAAGTGGAGTTGAAGCCCAAGATCAGCCATGATTACATTGAATGGTAGAGCAGACTCGAGGGGCCGAATAGTCTACTCCTGCTCCTATTTCTTGTGTTCTTATGTGACAAGATCATGTGATTTTTGATGATATTTGTTAACAGATCAACATTGGTTAGGACACTATTGTGGGGGAGGAGGGCAGTGTTGGGGTGGCGCAAGGAGCTTTCATCCACCCTGAGATGTGGAAACATCAATGTCAATCTCAGCCAGAAGAGGCATCAGAAACTTGTTATGTTTAACATCATGTCAAAGGGGTAGCACCTTTGACAAAGCAGCAGACCCTTAGTGGAGCACTGGGTGGTCAGCTTATTAACATCTCAAACCTCACTGTGGGACTTGAACCTCTTAAACTTTGGACCTAGATGTGGAAAAGCTACTAATGGGGCTAAAGCTCATTAGTGTTTTTCCAACTTCTATTACAGTGTCTAACACCTTGTCACCAACGAGGGATGGCCAACAAATGCTGGCCTTGTCAGTGATGCTCACATCCCATGAATGAATAAAAGTGAGTACAACCTTAACATTTTTCATTTAAAAAACGCAAAAAAGACTTGCATTTACATAGTGCTTTTCACGGCTTCAGGATATCCCAAAACATTTTACAGTCAACGTAGAACTTTTTGAAGTGTAGTCACTGTTGTAATATTGAAACGTGGCAGCCAATTTGCACACAGCAAAATCCCACAAAGAGCAACGTGATAATGACCAGATAATCTGTTTTTTTTCAGTGGGGTTGTCTGAGGGTTAAATATTGACCGGGACGCTGGGGATAACTTCACTGCTTTGCATTGAAATAGTGCCCGTGGGATCTTTTACGTCCGCCTGAGAGAGTAGTTGGGGCCTTGCATTAATTTCTCATTCAGAAAACGGCGCCTCCAGCAGTGCAGCACTCCCTCAGTACCCCAGTGGGAGTGTCAGCCTTGATTTTGATGCTGAAGTCTCTGGGGTGGGACTTGAATGCATGACCTTCTGACCGAGAGGTGAGATAAACCCTACCTTCTTCCCACTACAGCCCCTTACAGGGGGGGAGAAAACTGGCAAAAGGTCATTCAAACACCACAGAAACCAAATCAACAAAATGCACCCCTAGGGAATGAAACTAGCTTAATGTGAAAATAGGCTGGGAAATACCGCGTGGGGAACATAGAAAGATAACAAGGGTTCTTTTTTTATTCACAGGACATGAGTATGGCTTGCAAGCTCAGCATTTATTGCCCTTCCGTAAGTGGCGGTGAGCTACCTTCTCGAATCCAACTGGGAGCCTTGCTAGGCTATTTCAGGGACCGGTTAAGAGTCAACCACATTGCTGTGGGTCTGGAGTCACGTGTAGGCCAGACCGGGTAAGGATGGCAGATTAAAAGCAAAAGATCTGCAGAGGAATCACACGGACTCGAAACGTTAACTCTGTTTCTCTCTCTCCACAGGTGCTGCAGTTTTTCCAGCATTTTCTGTTCTTATTTAACATCTCCAGTTCATGAGTTCAGGACTCTGGGCTGGGGCGGGAGCTAGTAACATAACTACTATGCTACTCCATCCTCTGATATCAACCCCAAGGATGAGAAATATCTCTCATAGTGAGAGCAGGACACCGAGAATCATTGCACTAAGTGTCACATTGCAGAGGCTTCACATTATCTTTGGAAAATAGGAATATAATTAGCTGTGGTCCACAAGCATCAGTCTCTATTAGAGAGAGGCAATTAGTCATATATCTTGAGGGGTACCACTCTATATCACACATAGGATGGGACAAGGAGGCAGGTCCTGAGCTGCCCAGTGCCAGATAAGAATTGAGCTGGCACCATTGGCATCATTCTGAACCATACGCCAACTGAGCTAACTGGACCCCAAAATCGAAAGTAAGAACTTACATTTATATAGCGCCTCTCACAACCTCAGGACATCCCAAAGTACTTTGCAGCCAATGCAGCACTTTAGTCGCTATTGTGATGCAGAAATCGTGTCAGCCAATTTGCACACAGCAAGCTCCCACAAGTGACAATGTGATAATGGCCAGATAACCTGTGATGTTGATTGAAGGGTAAATATTGTCCAGGAAACCGGGGAGAACGCCACTGCTGTGCTTTGAAATAGTGGTCATGCGATCTTTTACATCCATTTGAAAGGCTGACATGGCCTCGGTTGAACCTCTCATCTCAATGATGACACCTCCGACAGTGCAGCACTCCTTCAGCACTGCACTAAGAGCATCAGCCTAGATTTTTGTGCCCAAGGTTCTGGAGTGGAGCTTGAATACACAGACATACATACAGAAGAATGAATAGCACGAGAGCAGGTCGCATTTTGAAATCTAATGATTAGTCGTTTGATGGTACAGAACTTGAGTGGTGCTGAAAAGAGACATTTTGTTGAATCTTTTCATCTTGCACTCATCAGGACAATCGCAAGAATACCAAAGTCAGGGGAAGCAATAACTTTATACTGTATGAGAAGAGAGTGCCGACTGGTTGGCAAGTGGATCCTGATTGGTAACGGTGTCATTAACTGGTGCATTCTCCATGGCAACGCCTTGACCAATCAGACTTCACTTGCCAACCAATCAGCAGTCTCTTCTCACTCAGTATAAAGTTATTGTTTCCCCTGACATTGATATTCTTCTGATCGTCCCAATGAGGGCAAGATGAGAACATTTGTCAAAATATCTTTTCTCAGCAATTCTCAGGTTAACAATTACAAGTCCAGCATCCGTTAACCAGCGTAATGGGCAGTGACTACACTTCACAGCTTAGCTCATTACACGTGGGTCACTGCGCGATACTCTAAGAACACGATAAGTCATTTCTCATTTGAACCTCGAGCAAGTTTAGAATTTCCTCACTGAATGAAGTGTTAACCCTGCCTGTTAGTAATGCCCAGTTGCAAACAGAGATGCCTTATCCGAATGCATTGAATATCAGAACGTAATATTGCGCTGTGTTATTTCCAGGTTTCTCTCGCAGGAAGTGGGTATGACGATATAGTGGTTATAGTGCGGGACTAGAAAACCCAGAGGTCATTCATTCAAACCCTAATATGACACACTGTGAAAGCGATCACAATAAATCCAATAGTACGTGGGTCGATACCAGATAATGCACGTGTAAATTGCTGCTCTGTCATATAAAAAAAACCCAACCAGTTCATGAATTTCCTACGGGAGAGAGAATCTTTTGTTCTGAGCAATTTGATCAACAAGTACTTAGGTGTACTGCACTGTTTTGATCTCCCTACTCAAGTGGCTATGCACTTGGGAATAAAGAAGTCTTGCTACAATTGTACAGGGACACAGTTAACGTTTCGAGTCCGAATGACTCAACAGAACTAAGGAAAAATAGAAAAGAGGTGAAATAGAAGCTGGTTTAAGGTGGGGGGGGGGGGGGCGGTTGGGGGTGGTAGAGCTGGATAGAGGGCCAGTGATAGGTGGAGATAGCCAAAAGATGTCACAGACAAAAGGACAAAGATGTGTTGACAGTGGTGATTATTATTACATTAAGGGTAGAAAGCAGGACCTGTAAGCAGTAAACCCTTAATGTCCCCATTAGCACATTTCTTAGATAATATCATCACCTTCAACACCTCTTTGTCCGTTTGTCTGTGACATCTTTTGGCTATCTCCACCTATCACTGGCCCTCTATTCAGCTCTACCACCCTCCTCCTCCTCCTCCCCCCACCAGCTTATATTTCATCTCTTTTCTATTTTTCCTTAGTTCTGTTGAAGAGCCAAACGGACTCGAAACGTTAACTGTGTTCCTCTCCGCTGATGCTGCCAGACCTAGAACCATAGAACCATAGAACACTACAGCACAGAAAACCAGGCCATTCAGCCCTTCTAGTCTGTGCTGAAATATTATTCTGCTTGTCCCATTGACCTGCACCCAGTCCATAACCCTCCAGACCTCTCCCATCCATTTATCTATCCAATTTATTCTTAAAACTTAAGAGTGAGCCCGCATTTACCACGTCAGATGGCAGCTCGTTCCACACTCTCACCACTCTCTGAGTGAAGAAGTTCCCCCTAATGTTCCCCCTAAACCTTTCCCCTTTCACCCTAAAGCCATGTCCTCCCGTGTTTATCTCTCCTAATCTAAGTGGAAAGAGCCTACTCGCATTTATTCTGTCTACACCCCTCATAATTTTGTGCTGAGTTTTTTCTGCTATTTTTGTTTTTGTTCTAGATTTCCAGCATCCGCAGTATTTTGCTTTTATACAGTTGTACAGGACTCTGTTGTCACACTGTCTGGAATACTGTGCGCAGTTTTGGTCTCCATATTTAAGAAACGATATGCTTGCACCGGAGGCGGTACAGCGCATGTTCACTAGATTGATCCCTGGGATGAAAGCGGGGACAGGCTGAGTAAATTGGGCCTATATTCTCTGGAGTTTAGACGAATGAGAGGCGATCTCATTGAAACATATAAAATTCTTAAAGGATTTAGCAGGATGGGTACCGAGAAAATGTTTCTCCCGGCTGGGGAGTCTCAAACACGGGGTCACAGTCTCAGGATAAGGGGTCGGGTTTTGGACTGAGATGAGGAGAAATTTCTTCACTCAGAGGGTTGAGAATCTTTGGAATTCTCTATCCCAGAGGGTTGTGGATGGTCAGTCGTTGAGTATGTTCAAGGCTGAGATCGATAGATTTTGGACTCATAAGGAATCCAGGGATATTGGGATCGGTTGGGAAAGTGGAGTCAAGATGGAGGGTCAGCTATGATCTTATTGAATGGCAGAGCATGTTTGAGGCATGGTCTACTCCTGCTTGTATCTCTTGTGTTGGGTGCAAGACTGGGCTCAGCTGTAATATCCCTCTCTTCCTGTCTCTGTCCATTAATAGGTAATTGTGGTATTGTCACTGGACTAGTATTCCAGAGCCCAGGGTAATGCTCGGGGGATCAGGTTCACTTCCCACCATAGCAGATGGTGAAACTTGAATTCAATAGAAAAATCACCATGAAACCAATGTTGAAACCCACAGCAATGTGACTGACTCTTAAATGCCCTCTGAACAAGGGCAATAAATGCTGGCCCAGCCAGCGACACCCACGTTCCATGAAAGAGTAACCGAGTCATGATATGGCAAAGAATAAAAGGTGAGTTCAAGGCTTAATTCGATCTTGGGCAGGATTCTGCTGTTGTTTTCAGTCCAGTCTAATACTGAAATCCTGACCTGAACCACTGCCTTTTAACATACTGCGGGTTATCAAGATACTTTATACGATGCGCCTTGGTGCCTGAACAACAATAGTCCCCTCCAGGACAGGGGTTTGACAGAGTAGATGCCGGCTGGAGAATTTAGAACGTAAGGTCACAGTCTCAGGATAAGGGGTCGGACGTTTTAGGACTGAGATGAGGAGAAACCTCTTCACTCGGAGGGTTGTGAGTCTTTGGACTTCTCTAGCCCAGGGAGCTGTGGATTCTCAGTCTATTCGAGACAGGGGTCGATAGGTTTGTGAGGGTGGAGCTGCAGGAGGGGCAGGTTAATGCCCATTTAAGGGCCTCATCCAGCTGCTGCCGGTATTAACCCAAAGGCAGGCGGGGATCCATGGGGGGAGAATGACAAGTAAATCCGTGCAGGTCTACTTGCGGGTTCCCAGGAGGGTTCCTTCCTTAAAGGCCTGATTGAGGGGCCTAGACACTGGGAATGAGGGGCCCACTGAAAGCCTTCCGCCCACCCCACCCCGGCCTTGCTGTCATCCCCTTCGCCCTTGACCCCATCCCCACCACCGTCGCCATGCACCCCCTCCTCGCGTGATCCCCCCACCCCCCCCCCATATCTCCCCCCTCCCCAACCCCCAGCCATCCTCCCCCTCCAGCCTGGTGATCCAGAGGTGACCCTAATCCTTGGGTGGGTGTCGCACTGGCAGCAGAGTCGGTCTCTGGTTGGCCAGCAGCTCTCGCCGGGCGACACTTCCCACACCTCCCCGCCCCCAACCACCCCCCCCCCCCACACACTCCGCATCCACCCCCCCCCCCAAGGGGTTCTTAATCCCAGGGGACAGCCTGTCCTGGGCTTATAAAGTGGAACAAGATGCAGTGGGCCTTCCCGAAAAGAGGCAACACAGAGGCCTCACCACCAGCAGCTGAACTCCCCCCCATTAACTCCACAAGATCCCACCCACAATCGCAGTATAATACAAAAGGATATTGAGGCACTGGAGAAGGTGCAAAAATAAACGGTGATACGAGAACTATGAAGCTGTCAATGAAGCATGAATAGGCTGTGACTCTTTTATTTATAGAGAAGAGAATGTAGAGGGGTGATCTGATTGAGGTACTGAAGACTAAGGGGGGTTTTATAGGGTAGACATAAAGGAAGTGTTTCCAGAGGTGAGGGAGGCCAGAATTTTGGATCACAAATGTAAAATAGTCCCTGCTAAATCCAATCGCGAAATCAGGGGGAACCTCCTTACCCAGAGACTGGTGTGAATGTGGAACTCATTACCACAGGGAGAGGCTGAGGTCAATATTGAGGCAGTTTTTTTTAAATTCATTCATGGGATGTGGGCATCACTGGCTAGGCCAGCATTTATTGCCCATCCCTAATTGCCCTTATTCAGAGGGCATTTAAGGGCCAACCATCAATCACATGTAGGCCAGACCAGGTAAGGACAGCAGATTTCCTTCCCTAGAGGGCATTAGTGAACCAGGTTTTTAGAACAATCAACAACAGTTTTGTGGTCATCAGCAGACTTCTAATCCCAAATTTCTACTGAATTCAAACTTCACCATCTGATGTGGTGGGATTCGAATATTGGTCCCTGGAATACCAGCCTCCCCTTGAGATGAGTTTAAGGGGAATCTGGATAAACACCTGAGGCAGAAAGCAACAGGGTCCGATGAAAAAGGGGTGGGAGGAGGCACGCATGGGGCAGAAGCATGGAGCTGTTGGACCGAATGGCCTGTATCTTTGTTGGACGCCCCCCCCCCCCCCCCAACGTATCTGGTGGCTGTGTCCTTCGGGGACCAGCCAAGAAACTGGTGGGGGCGGCCTGTCAACTTTAGCAGCTGAAGTTTTAACTGTAAGACTGGCCAAGGTGTTTGGTAGACAGCAACCCTCCCAGACCTGATGCCTGACTGAGGAAAGTAAGTCTCGGCTTCCTTTGCTGGCAATCTTAACACTGTGGCTTATGTTGAAGTGAAAACGGACTGACCTGTTTCTCTCCGGGAGGTGTCTGATTCACATCCAGAGACTCAGACGGCAGTGCTAGTTACAGTTCCCTCCGTGATCTGGTGGTGAGAGCCTTGCCTGATCCACACTGTCCCGGCCAGCTCACCGAACACAGCAAAGCCTCCCCCTTTGCTGCTGTTCAACACAAGGAATGCACCTTTCTTTCCTTCTCTCATGCTTTTCTCATCCCTCAAAGGACATTCTGACAAATCTAATTTACATCTATGTAAATCACCCACAGGAGGGGGAAGAAGGTTACCCTCCGATGACTCATTGGCTGCCCGGCTGTACTGCACTGAGCTGGTTGTTCCTGCTATGAGTTACTATGGTTCTTATTTTAGCGAGACTCTATAGGCTGAGGGGGGGGGTGGGAGGGGCAGCGGTGGGGACGAGGGGGTGGAGGAGGTGGGGGTGGAGAGGGGGGGGTGGGTAGGGGGAGGAGTAAACCGAAGTGGCTTAGAGGAAATCTGAATCAAATTCTTATAAACTGCCTAGAAGAAGGGAAAGCCACTCTGCATGAGTCTAAGGGAGGAATCTGTATCTCGTACACTCTCGAAATTCGCCCTTTCAGGACAGAGATGAGGAGAAATTCTTTTCTCTCCGAGGGTTGTACGACTTTGGAACTCTCTGCTTCAGAAGGCGCTGGAGGCGGTTGGGGGGGCGGGGTGGGTGGGGTCACTGAATATTTTTATGGTGGAGGGAATGGATTCCTGTTGGGTGAGGGAACCGAAGATTAGATGGGGATGTGGGGGTTCGAAACGCTAACAGGTCGGCCAAGCTCTTATTGGATGGCAGAGCAGACTGGAGGGGCCGAATGGCCCACTTCTGCTCCTATTCCTTACGCTCGCACGCGTTTCACATACAGACGCAAACACACATACACGCGTTGGCTCCAGTAACAAGCAGGATAAGGAGGTGGGAGAAGTTGGAGGTGGAGGTCTAGGGGGTGGAAAGATTTTTATTGAGGTTGGGGGAAGGGTGCGGGTTCCAAAACCAGGGATCACCCTAGTCACCAGTAAACCCAATAGGGGATTCAGGAGAAACTTCTTTAACCAGAGATTTTGTAACTCGCTCCCACAGGGATTGGGTGAGATGAATAATGTAGGTGCGTTAGGGGAGTGCACCCTAAACCAATACGTTTTGCCCTACCCTTCCTACCTCAGTAATCTACTCCAGCCCCAGATACCATGGTGAGGGCCTCGCACCCCTCTAATTCTGGCCTCTTCCATATTCCCAGTCTTAGTCACGCCACCACTGTTGGCCAAACTGCCTGGGCCCTAAACTCTGGGATTCGCTCCCTAAACCTCTCCGCCTCTCTGCCTCACTTTCCTCCTTGAAGACGCCCCTTGAAGCCCACCTCTTTGGCCAAGCCTTTGGTCACCTGACACAATGTCTCCTGATGTGGCTCGGTGCCAAGCTTTGGGTGGAATTTTACGGACCTGTCACAGTAGATTGGCCGGAAAATGCAGCGAAGCCAGTCAAAAGTCCATTGACTTTGTTGGGATCATATGATTCTACCAGCAGGAGGAGGCCTAAAATTCCGCCATTTGTTTTCTAACGTTCCTGTGAAATGCTATGGGAGTTAAATTACGCTAAAGGCGCTATATAAATACAGATTGTTGTTGTGCAGGAGGGAGCAGAAGGTTAAGTTGATAGGGTGAGATTAAAAAGGTGGTCTTATGGACCATAAATGCTACTATGGTCCAGTTGGGCTGAATGGCCTGTTCTTGCATTGGACTCTATGTGAAATGCCAGAGCCAATCAGTGCACAGCAAAATCCCACAAACAGCAAAGCTGAATTTATTCATTGGATGCTGCCACATCAGCGTTTATTGCCCATCCCTAATTGCCCTTGAGAAGCTGGTGGTGAGCTGCCTTCTTGAAGCACTGCAGTCCACAGGGTATAGCGGTTCGATACAACTGAGTGTCTTGCCAGGCCATTTAAGAGTCAGCCTCATTGCTGTGGGTCTGGAGTCACGTGTAGGCCAGACTGGCAGATTTCCTTTTCTAAGGAAGATTTGTGAACCACATGGGTTTTTACAACAATATCTTTAAGGCAGAGCTAGATAAATTCTTGAAGAAGCAAGGGGTGGGGGGGGGGGTGGGGGCGGTTTTGGAAGGACATTGA
Organism: Isurus oxyrinchus; assembly: GCA_026770705.1. Classification (NCBI taxonomy): domain Eukaryota; kingdom Metazoa; phylum Chordata; class Chondrichthyes; order Lamniformes; family Lamnidae; genus Isurus; species Isurus oxyrinchus. Next base: position 16,158,543 of record JANJGN010000031.1, on the reverse strand, counting down.
GGAATATGGAGTTGTATTTACAATCAGATCAGCCATGATTCCAGATTTTTATTGAATTCAAATTTCATCACCTAGTTGTGGTGGGATTTGAACCCTGGAGCATTACCCTGAGTCCCTGGAATACTAGCCCATTGACAATACCGCTACACCACTGACTCACCTCCTTTGAGTGATGTTGGTTGAGGGGTAAACATCGACTGGGATCCCTGGGACAACTCCCCAGCTCTTAAAGCGCGTTGTTTGCAATCTAAGCTGAGAGCTCTTTCATGAGAATCCTGACATCACTCTTAAGAGGTTTCAGTTTTGAGAAAATTCCAAAGTTGGTTCTTGTAAAACCCACCATTTCCTCCTTCCCCCTCAATCGCTGACCCCACCGCCCCTCCATCCTCCTCCTGCTCCTCCTCCTCCTCCTCCACCTGCTGGAGTCATAAAAGCAGAGAAAAACCCCAGGGAATGTAATGGAAAAAAACCTCTGAAATATTCCTCCCCAGCAATCAAAGCTATTCCAGGCGATCACATGGTCCATAGGTTAACTACAAAGATTCTTCATTTTTTATTCCTCTCAGGGCCTTATGAGCTTTTGGAACTCTCTTCCTCAAAAGGCAGTGGAAGCAGAGTCTTCGAATATTTTTAAGGCAGAGCTGGATAGATTCTTGATAAGCAAGGGGGGGGGGGGGTGAAAGGTTAGCAGGGGTAGGCAGGAATGCGGGGTTGAGGTTACAGTCAGATCAACCATGATCTTACTGAATGGTGGAGCAGGCTGGAGTGACCTACTCCTGCTCTTAATTCCTATGTACCTCTATTCTGGACAAGGAACCATTGAGAAATGGAGGGAGGGAGCGAGTGGTTGCTCACTAGATTCACATCTTCAGTTTCAAAGGTGGACGAACAATATCACATGTGCCTCGCTTTACAGGTTAGGCTTGAAGATTGTGATTTCTGTTCTGCCCTGTTCCCCGATTGATAGCAGGTGAAGCTGGTCTCCAACACCAGTATGAAATGATCCTTTACCGGATCAGCAGACTGTTTCACCCTGTTGCCGAAATCACTGGACATGTCTTTATTCAATGTGCTGCCCAATTGAATGGTGAAGCCAAGTTTGAAATGGTGGATAAACTTCTGCCCCGATCAGGGATAGAGCCATTATTGGACGCATACTTGTCCTTCATGGGTGCAAGCTTTGTACACGTGTTTGAGCCTTATTTACACCCCCGCCCCCCCTTATTCTTTCATGGGATGTGGGCATCACTGGCAAGGACAACATTTGGTGCTCATTCCTAACTGCCTTTGAACTGAGTGTCTTGCTCAGCCATTTCAGAGGGAGATTTAGAGTCAACCACATTGCTGTGGGTCTGGAGTCACATGTAGGCTAAACCGGGTAAGGATGGCAGATTTCCTTCCCTAAAGGGCATTAGTGAACCAGATGGATTTTTACACCAATGAACTGGATTTACGTTCCACCAGCTGCCATGGTGGGATTTGTACCAATATTCCCAAAGCATTAAACTGGGTCAGCTCTGAATTACTAGTCCAGTGATATTACCACTAACCCACCGTCTCCTGTCTGTATATGTACGTCTGCATCTTTGTAGGTGTGTGTGTGTGTTTGCATGTGTGTTTGTGCTGTTGTTTCTGCTTATGTCAATGTGCATCTGTGTGTCTCTGTCTGCTTGCTTGTGTGCGTGTATGTGCATGCGCACGTCTGTTCATGCATGTGTCAGTGCACATGCGTGTGCATTTGTATAACTGCACGTGTGTCTGTGTCTGTGTATGTGTGTGAATGAGTGGGTGTGTTTGTGCTTACATGTGCATGTGTGTGTGAGTAAGTTTGTGGTGTGTGTGTGTGTGTGAGTGTATGTGTGTGTGTGTGTGTGTGAGTGTGTGTGTGTGTGTGTGAGTAAGTGTATGTGTGTGCGTGTGAGTGTGTGTGGTGTGTGAGTGTGTGTGTGCGTGTGTGTGTAAGTGTGTGTAAGTGTGTGTGTGTAAGTGTGTGTGTGTGTATGTGTGTGAGTAAGTGTATGGTGAGTGTGTGTGTGTGTGTGTGTATGTGTGTGCGTGTGTGTGTGAGTGTAAGTGTGTGTAAGTGTGTGTGTAAGTGTGTGTGTGTGTATGTGTGTAAGTGTATGGTGAGTGCGTGTGTGTGAGTAAGTGTGTGTGTGTGTGTGTGTGTATGTATGTGAGTAAGTGTATGGTGAGTGTGTGTGTGTGTGTGTGTGTAAGTGTGTGTGTGTGTGTGTGTATGTATGTGAGTAAGTGTATGGTGAGTGTGTGTGTGTGTGTGTGTGTGTGAGTGTGAGTGTTTGTGTGACTTAGGGCATCTTGAAAGAATAATTAGTATAATTTCATATTCCATACTGTATGTTAATAAGCTTTGTGTTTCTATTCAGTAAGACTGGTTTTATAATAAACTAATCAGTTTGTAGGTAATTGAAAGTAGCCTGGTTAAAGTCCCTGTTATTCTGGGTGACAGTGGCGAGGGTAAATAATTGGCCATTTTGTGAGCAAATTGAACACTTAAACCCTGTGGAGTAGTCGGACTGGATCAACCGCGCACTCTTCCCATCCCGATCATATCACGATGTTAATGTGCTGTAGAAATAATCATCTTTTTAAATCAATCATGGTCTGTGGGCATCGCTGGCTGGGCCAGCATTTATTGCCCATCCCGAGGTGCCCTTGAGAATATGAACGCCAGTTTTCTCACAGTTAACCAGCTTTCAAGTTGTTCCAGAAATTCAACAGAGCAGTTTTTAATTAAAAAATCCCACATCTGAACTCACATTCCTCTGATAATTTCCCTCCACTCCCAGCTCTAGTCACTATGACATAAATGCTCGAGGGAACATTTCCAATCAATAACGAACGTATTCCCCAAAAAGCACAGCTAAGATTTCCCTAAAGCTTCAACGAGAACAAGCAAACTATGTTTACTTGAGAAGAGAAGGCTGAAGGGTGACCTGGTAGATTAAGAAAATAAAATCGTTTGATCACGTTGACATCAAGAAAATGTTTCCACTTGTGGGGAAGATCAAAACTAGGGGGCATCAATAAGACGGTCACCAATAAATCCAACTGGGAATTCAGGAGAATCTTCTTCACCCAGAGAGCGATGAGAATGCGGAACTCGCTCGCACAAGGAGTGGTTGTACAGCACAGGAACAGGCCCTTCGGCCCATCAAGCCCCTATCTACTCTAATCCCATTTTCCAGCACTTGGCCCATAGCCCTGTATGCGATGGCATTTCAAGTGCTCATTTAAATACTTCTTAAATGTTGTGAGGGTTCCTGCCTCTACCACCCCCTCAGGCAGTGTGTCCAGATTCCAACCACCCTCTGGGTGAAAAAAATCTTTCCTCAAATCCCCTCTAAACCTCCTGCCCCTTACCTTAAAGCTGTTGCCCCTGGTTATTGACACCTCCGCCATAGGGAAAAGTTCCTTCCTGTCTACCCTATCTATGCCCCTCATAATTTTGAAAACCTCTATCCGCTGCCCCCTCAGCCATCTCTGCTGTTGAGGTAGATAACATCGACAAGTTTAAGGAGAAGCGAGGCAAACACATGAGGAAGGAATAAAAAGGTATGATGATAGGGTGGGATAAAGAGGAATGGGAGGTGGTTCACGGCGAGCATAAACACCAGCATGGGTAAGTCGGGCTGAATGGCCTGGTTCTGTGCTGTCGGCTCAACGTGATAGCTCTGGCAACGAACCCTTTAAGAATTTTCATGGTCTGCTTTGAGCAAATCTGGGACCTTTTGCACAAGGTTTGACGTCTCATCCAGAAAATGTAGCACTGACAGACAGTGCAGCTCACCCTCAGCACAGCACTGCAGGGAACGCCACACTAGATTATGTGCTCAAGTCTCTGGAGGGAGACTTGAACCCGCAACCTCCTCGCTCAGGAGTAAGAGCCAAGACTGTGGCATCCTTCCTTTGACCGAGAAGTGTGCCATTGGCCAATCGATATTCAGTTTTTTGAAGAAAGCGAACACCCCTCCATATGGAATAGATCCTGCGCAGTATTAAGGGTTAAGCAAGAATAGTCCTTACCTGAAGTCCATTTATGGCCACAGATTCCCCAATCCAACTCATGAAAAACTCACACTTGCCGGAGAAGGGAAACCACGTCTGGTTTATGGGAAACTTTCTGAACTTCTGAAAGTCCCAGAATAAAAACAAAAACTCTGCAAATTGTAAAGAAGGAAGCTCCTTCGCAACTGGGAGTGGCTTTGTCTCTGCTGAGAATGGGATGCACACTAGGCCCGATTTCAACTCTGCGCGTCAGTGAATGGGTTTCGAGTGGATTCAAACCTCGATCCACGTTGATCCTGCTGAAGATAAACACTTGTGCAAAATGAAAGTGAGCGTCTTTCATGGGTGGGACGAAGGGAGGACCAATAAAATCATCCTCTTGAGGCAGAGGAGGAGGTCGCTGGGGTAGCAGTGGGGAGGGGCCGTTTAGAAAGAAAGAATTTGCATTGATATAGCTCCTTTCACAACCTCAGGATGCCCCTAAGGCTTGCCCCTGCACCTCCCCCCCCCCCAGCCACAGTTGTCACCTCATTGTACAAAGGACTGCGAATGAGCACATTTTGCTCAGTGGAAGTGACTGATATGGGCTTGTTGGAGGAAACTGGACGATAAGTGAATTGGGCTCTTCCCTGAGATATCTCACAATTAAAAGGCCTTTATCTTAAACCATTGCTCATGACTTTGAAACAACTCAATGTCTCACTAGGCCTCACCAGAGGAGAAGGCAACCCCATTGGCATGGCAATGTGTAGGCCCAAACCTGGGGAAGGATCCAACCCTGAAAGGGCCGCAAAATGATAGAATCATAGAATGGCTACAGCTCAGAAGACAATCCCAAATTGGGACAAGCTGCCAAGGGAAATAATCACAGTCGCATCACTTGAAATCGTCAAGACCCATCTTTAGATACCTCCCATTTTATAGGTTTTCATCAACAGGACCACCATCTCAGCAAGTCAAGCCTAGATTAGCGAGCGCGACCCCTAGAAATATTGGCGGGATATGAATGTTAGTCTGTGGTGTCGGCACAGCCAAAGCAGAAGCAGGAGGGGGGGGGGGGGGGGGGGGGGGGCCATTCGGCCCATCACGTTCGTGCTAGCTCCCACTCCCCCACCCTTTCCCTGTAACCCTGCAAAGCTTTCTTCCTCCTCCGACGATTTATCCGATTCCCTTTCGAGGGCCGCGGTTGAAGCTGTCTCTGCCTCATTCTCAGGCCGCGCGTTCCGCGCCTTCTGAATCCCAACATGCTCGCCGGGAAAAAGCAAAAGCTTTTCCTCGTGTCACCGCCGTCCCTTTTGCCATGAGTTGAGGTTTCCCAAAGCACCATCCCGGGTGGACGTGCTCACTCTTTACAGAGGGCGAGCACGAAGGGAGCGGCGGTTAAAACCTCCTGGCTTCCCCCCACTGCTTCTTCTGCCAAAGTAAAGCCAAGTTCTCAAACTGTCACCATCACTATCGCTGGGAAGGCCGTGTGGGTGTCTTGAACGTTTGTGTGTGCGTGCACTCGAACACAACTAGGCCCTTATCAGTCAACATTTCAGCAACAAGCACTGAAGGGCTGTTAGTTATTGAACAAATTTATTTTGTGTTAACAGTTGAACATCAGCAATAAGGGCAATAAAATACTTATCTATTATGGTAATGAATTAAACTGACCTGTCTATTAGTGATGAACATAGGAACATGAGCAGGAGTAGGCCATTCAGCCCCTCGAGCCTGCTCTGCCATTTTATAAGGCCATGGCTGATCTGATTATAACCTCAAATCTGCATCTCACCTGCCCCTGATAACCTTTCACCCCTTCGTTTACCAAGCTCTGCTTTAAAAATATTCAAAGACTCTGCTTCCACCACCTTTTGAGGAAGAGAGTTCCAAAGATTCACGACCCTCTGAGAGAAAAATTTCTCCTCATCTCCGGTTTAAATGGGCGACCCCTTATATTTAAACAGTGACCCCCTAGTTCTAGATTCTCCCACAAGGGGAAGCGCCCTCTCCATATCCGCCCTGTCAAGACCCCTCAGGGTCTTAGATGTTTCAATCAAGCCGCCTCTTACTCTTCTAAACTCCAGCAGATACAGGCGCAGCCTGTCCAACGTTTCCTCATAAGACAACCCCCCCAATTCCAAGTATTAGTCTAGTAAACCTTCTCTGAACTGCTTCCAACACATTTACATCCTGACCTCTATTCTCAGTCTTTGAAGCTGTTGAGTTACATCACTCTGAGTTGTCTTAATATAGCAGATATCAAAGGCTTTAACCGGCTGGTGATGACTCTTCGGACTAACTTACTGATCACCCCAATTACTGATAGTCACTGGCACATCTCTCCTGAGGGAAACTCTCAGAATGGGTTCAAATTAATTTTTTTGACTTTGGGTCATCCTGAAAACTCCCCAGAGTCTTTTGAAAAAAAAAGGAAATAGAGCAAAAAAAAACTCGCAGTAACCACCAGCTCTGACAGTAATACAAAAACTGCTGCCTTTGAGTTTAATATCGAAATTAAAAGTTTCAGTACCTTGCGGCCTGCATATGGCATGACCTGCTTCACTCCCATCACCCACCCAACAGAAGCACTTTCAGGAGTGAAAGATCAGCTGCTGAATCTGTACCCCTCTTGAAGAAACTATTTTTCATTGTTTGGCTGTTGAGCAAGACTTTAGTGGGCCTGGCTGTGAAGCCTCCAGAGTTAAATAGTGAACTGTGCCAACACTCACGGGCTTAGTCTCCTCTGGGGGTGCTGGCTGGTGAGCGAGGCTCGAGCTCCCTTAATTCAACGGCTACGCTGCCTTGTTCACCACTTGAAACGGGGTGAGATTAAATTAGGCCATAGCATCTCTGTGTTCAGACACGACAGGTGTAAAAGTGATGAAAGCAAGATCGGAGCATAAATCTGGGATGAGTCACTGTACTCTGGAGGGGAGACGAGTGAAAAAGATCTGACAAGAGTGTAAGAACAAAAGTGAAAGTCCACAATGTGAAAAACTATACAACTCACTCATCAAAATCCATTCCTCTAGTCATGTACTCAGCCCAGCACCCTAAGGTATGCTAAAAATACTCTGTGTGTTTTTTACATTCTTTTTTGCAATGTGGGTGTTGCTGGCTGTGCCAGCATTTATTGCCCGTCCCTAATTGCCCTTGAGAAGGTGGTGGTGAGCTGCCTTCTTGAACCGCTGCAGTCCATGTGTGTAGGTACACCCACAGTGCTGTTAGGGAGGGAGTTCCAGGATTTTGACCCAGTGACAGTGAAGGAATGGCTGATATATTTCCAAGTCAGGATGGTGAGTGACTTGGAGGGGGACTTCCAGCTGGTGGTGTTCCCATCTATCTGCTGCCCTTGTCCTTCTAGATGGCAGCGGTCATGGGTTTGGAAGGTGCTGTCTAAGGAGCCTTGGTGAATTCCTGCAGTGCATCTTGTAGATGGTACACACACTGCTGCTACTGTGCGTCAGTGATGGAGGGAGTGAATGTTTGTGGAAGGGGTGCCAATCAAGCGGGCTGCTTTGTCCTGGATGGTGTCGAGCTTCTTGAGTGTTGTTGGAGCTGCACTCATCCAGGCAAGTCTAGAGTATTCCATCACACTCCTAGACTTGTAGCTTGTAGATGGTGAGTTACTCATCACAGGATTCCCAGCCTCTGAGTTGTTCTTGTGGCCACAGTATTTACATGGTTGGGCTGGTTAAGTTCAATTGGTGACTTATTCCTAACCTTAACCAGCCTTGAAGGGGAGAAAACATTTATAGGGCTATGAGAAAAAAGTAGAGAGAGTCGGATTAATTGGACAGGTCTTTTAAAGAACTAGCACAGGCATAATGGGCCAAATGGCCCCCTCCTATATTATATGATCCTGGCTGTTGAATTAATATTACTTCAAGAGAGTCGGGGGGCAGAGGTGAGTATGGTGGCCATTACCAAGGAGAAGGTGCTAGGAAAACTGACAGGTCTGAAGGTGGATAAATCACCTGGACCAGATGGATTACACCCCAGAGTTCTGAAGGAGATAGCTGAAGAGATAGTGGAGGCATTAGTGGTGATCTTTCAGGAATCACTGGAGTCAGGGAGGGTCCCAGAGGACTGGAAAATCGTTAATGTAATTCCCCTGTTTAAGAAGGGAGTGAGACAAAAGACAGGAAATTACAGGCTGATTAGCCTGAACTCGGTCATTGGCAAGATTTTAGAGTCCATTATTAATGATAAGATTTCAGAATACTTGGAAGTGCATGGTAAAATAGGGCAAAGTCAGCATGGTTTCATCAAGGGGAGGTCATGCCTGACAAATCTGTTAGAATTCTTTGAGGAGGTAACGAGTAGGTTAGACAAAGAGCCAATAGATGTTATCTACTTGGATTTCCAGAAGGTCTTTGACAAGCTGTCGCACAGGAGGCTGCTCAGTAAGATAAGAGCCCATGGTGTTAGAGGCAAGGTACTAGCATGGATAGAAGATTGGCTGTCTGGCAGGAGGCAGAGAGTGGGGATAAGGGGGTCCTTCTCAGGATGGCGGCCGGTGACTAGTGGAGTTCCACAGGGGTCAGTGTTGGGACACAACTTTTCACTCTATACATTAATGATCCAGATGAAGGAACTGAGGGCATCCTGGCTAAGTTTGCAGATGGTACAAAGATAGGTGGAGGGACACGTAGTATTGAGGAGGCTGGGAGGCTGCAGAAGGATTTGGACATGTTAGGAAAATGGGAAAAGAAGTGTCAGATGGAATACAACGTGGGGAAGTGTGAGGTCATGCACTTTGATAGGAAGAATAGAAGCCTAGACTATTTTCTAAATGGGGAGAGAATTCAGAAATCTGGAGTGCAAAGGGACTTGGGAGTCCTAGTTCAGGATTCTCTTAAGGTTAACTTGCAGGTTGAGTCGGTAGTTAGGAAGGCAAATGCAATGTTGGCATTTATTTCAAGAGGACTAGAATATAAAAGCAGGGATGTGCTGCTGAGGCTTTATAAGGCTCTGGTCAGACCACATTTAGAATATTGTGAGCAATTTTGGGCCCCGTATCTCAGGAAGGATGTGCTGGCCCTGGAGAGGGTCCAGAGGATGTTCACGAGAATGATCCCAGGAATGAAAGGCTTAACATGTGAGGAACGTTTGAGGACTCTGGGTCTATACTCGATGGAGTTTAGAAGGATGAGAGGGGATCTGATTGAAACTTACAGAATACTGAAAGGCCTGGATAGAGTGGACGTGGGGAAGATGTTTCCATTAGTAGGAGAGACTAGGACCCGAGGGCACAGCCTCAGAGTAAAGGGAAGACCTTTTAGAACAGAGATGAGGAGAAACTTCTTTAGCCAGAGAGTGGTGAATCTATGGAATTCATTGCCACAGAAGGCTGTGGAGGCCGGGTCATTGAGTGTATTTAAGACCGAGATAGATAGGTTCTTGATTGGTAAGGGGATCAAAGGTTACGGGGAGAAGGCAGGAGAATGGGGTTGAGAAACTTATCAGCCATGATTGAATGGCGGAGCAGACTTGATGGGCTGAATGGCCTAATTTCAGCTCCTATGTCTTATTGCTGTGGGTCTGGAGTCATGTGTTGGCCAGACCAGGTAATGTTGGCAGATTTCCTTCCTAATAGTGAACGAGATGGGTTTTTTTCTTTAAGCAGCAACCAATGATAGTTGCCATGGTCACCACTAGCTTTATATTCCAGATTTATCAACTGAGTTCAAAGTCTACCAGCTGCCATGGTGGGATTGGAACCCATGGCCCCAGGTCATTAGTTGGATCACTAGCCCAGTGACATTACCACTACACCACCAATTTTCCCACTAACCTTCTCCCTAGACTACAACTCGTCTAATCTCTCCTCATTTTTAGTCCCTGAACAGCTGCCTTCAGCCTTGCTGTCCTTTTTATTATCCCTCTGCTGTGGATCTGATGGCTGCATTTCCAAACAGGGCCATTACTACCCAGCTGTTTCACGCTCACATGTTCAAAATGGACTTATGCTTGGAGAAACAACCGGAATCATCTAATACCAGTTGTGCGACCAGCATTGGTTAAAAAATAGTCCCCCCTGTCCCTTTTCCCAGTGCCCATTGTGGCTTGATCACTGTTTCGAATGAAACATTGCTGCCTCTGTGCATGAGTCCAACTGTCCTACATGCTCCAATACCCTGTGCCTTTCCCAACAAAAACGGAAAATGCTGGAAACACTCAGCAGGTCTGACAGGATCTGTGGAAAGAAAGACAAGAGTTAATGCCTTGAGTCCGAATGACTCTTCTGCTGTGGCTTTCCACGTTATCTCAGCCTTGATAGTCAATTGTGTGCTTCCAAATCCGTTCCAAACTCTCCACCTGCCAATTCCCAAGTAAGGAGTTCATCTTCAACTTATTACGATTCCACAGGAACAGGAGGAGGCCATTTCAATCTCTTTAAGAACAACAGCTTGCAGCTTGCATTTATATTGCACCTTTAGTGCAGGGGAATGTCTCAAAGACCTCTACAGAAGCATCATCAGACAAGATTCAATATCGTGTCACATAGGGAGATATTAGGACTGATGACCAAAAGCTTGACATTAGAAAGAGGAGCCGGAGTAGGCCATTCAGTCCCCACCAAGCCTGCTCCGCCATTCAATAAGATCATGGCTGACCCTCCACCTCAACTCCACCCTCCCACGCAACACCCTTCACCAACTATCTGTCCAGCTCTGACTCAACTGAGCATCCACAGCTCACTGAGATAGAGAGTTCCAACCATCTGAGTGAAGAAATTCCTCTTCACTTCAATCCTAAATGGCTAACACCTTACGCTGCTGCTGTGACCCCTAGTTCTGGTCTGCTCAACCAGAGAAAACATTCTCCCAGCGCGTCAAGCCCCTTAAGAATTTTATAGGTTTCAGTGAGATCACCTCTCGTTCTTCTAAACTTTGGGGAATGTAGGCCCAGCCCATTCAATCTCTCCTCATAGGATACTCTCCTCATCTCAGCAAGTAGTCTATTGAACCTCCATTGCCCTCGAAGGCAACAATGCCCTTCCTTAGGTAAGGAGACCAAAAGGGTTCACAGTGCTCAAGGTGATCTCTCACCAATACCCTATACAATTGCAGTAAGACTTCTTCACTCTTATACTCCAATCCCTTGGCAATAAAGGCTAACGTACCATTTGCTTTCTGAACTGCTTGTTGTATCTTCATGTTAATTTTCTGTCTTTTGAATTTGCGACTCTCCCTCCACTCTGAATACTGCCGTTCCCCAATCTCTCACCGTTCGAAAAATATTCTGCTTTTCTATTTTTCCCAGATGAGTGGTAACCTCACATTTCTCCAGATTACCTTCTAGCTTCCACGTGCTTATCCATTCTCTTGGCCTGTCTTAATCTTCTTTCAGCCTCGTTGCGCCTTCCTCACAGTTCACTCCTGTCCCACCTAATATTGTGTCAGTAAACCTGGACTCCCTCATCTAAGTCATGGATATGGCTTGTAGATAGCCGAGGTCCAAGAACTGACCCTTGTAGCACCCCCTCAGTTTACAGCCAGGTCACTCAAAAATGACCTGTTTATTTCTGTGCTCTGTCCTGCGTCCATTAACCAACCGCAATCCCACGGGCACTAATTTTGTGTAATAGTATCTTATGTGGCGCCTTACTGAATGCATTTTGAAAATCCAAATCCAAATGATCTTTCTTTCATTAATCCATGCTGGCTCTTATGATTTTCTAAGTCCTGCACCATTGTGCCCTTATGAACTGTTTCAAGTACTTTCTCTACTTACTGATATCAAGACTAACTAGCCCATAGTTCCGATTTCCCTCTCTCTTTTCTTTCTTGAACAGTGGAGTTACATCTGCCTGGGTGAGTGTGGCTTCAAGAACACTCAAGAAGTTCAAACCATCCAGGGCAAAGCTTAAATCAGCAGAAAAGGTCCTGACACTTGATTTTTTTTTTTGATTGCACAAGATTCCAGCCTTTGTGTCCAACTGAGGAATTTATGGAATTGATGAATATGGGCTCCTTTCAACAAAGAAGAGCAGTACTCCTGCCAGAAAGGAAGATATAGTCAGGTGGCACTGAGGACAATGCCCACAATCTGCTGTCTCAGGTTACTCAAATTTAAAATTCTCATCCTTGTTTTCAAATCCCTCAAGGGCCTCACCCCCTCCCTATTTCTGTAAACTCCTCCAACCTCACACCCCTCCATGATCCCAATTCTGGTCTCTTATTGCTATCCGCAATTTCCATCGCTCCACCATTGGCGGTTGTACCTTCAGCTGCCTGTGCCTCGAGCTCTGGAATTTCCTCCCTCATTGCCTTTCCTCCTTTTAAGATATTCCTTAAGACCTCCCTTTTTGACCAAGTTTTATGGGTGTTTACATGGTCCAAGCTGGTTGGTGAAGCCGAAACCAAGACATAGAACTTTTCTTTATTGAGGGAGTTTATTGACTTGTGCGGTCTCACAGCTCTCCTCTCACTCAACCCAGTGTCCCAGCCATCCCCTATTTATACTCTTTTTTTAGTAAAACAAAAATCAATAAAGTAAACATAAGTCAAGAAATGAGAGGGGGGTGAGAACCCCAGGTCGGGCACTGTAACAAAAAATCAAAACGTCAAAGGAAACTTAACCAATTAAACCAAAATATCATTTCCCGGGGTGATTCCCTATTTATATGTGCTCAAAGACAATTCATAACCATCACCTGTTTCTCTTAACCGTAACAATGCAATTGATAAGACAAAAACAAGTGGCACCTCTCCTTATGTGGCGCAGTGTCAAATCCTGCATGTAGGAGAATGGTCTGTACTTGCAGGGCAGGTTTATAGAGCAAAGGCAGATCAGAACATAGAATGGCTTACAGCTATCCCTTTTATCAGGTCCGTCTCAAGACTGGTCCGTGATGCAGTTGGTACATCCCCTACCTCTGGGGGTCAGAAGTTCCAGGTTCAAGAACCACTTCCGGACTTGATGGACATGGAAAGTGTGCTCATAATGTGGTCAAACAGGTTGATTATCAGCCTGTAAATCCTTTCAATAAGCCTGATGGAAGGTAGTAAAGAGTGGGAGAGTTTCCTGGTCAGCCAGACTGCAGAAGGCAACAGCAGAGCGCTGCAGTTCTTTGCTGAGAGTAACCATGGACCAATCCAATGGAAGCCCGTGGTTGCCAATGCTCTCTTAGGGCCTGGGACCTGGAGGATGATCTCAAGGCTTCCTCCTTTATAGTTGGAGTGCATCATTGCTCCACACCCCCACCCCACCAAAAATAACATTTTGCTTTAGTTTAAATACTTAGCCTTTGGTTAGTGTCCCTTTAAGGCATTGTCAGTTTGGTCAATTCAGTTAATTTGTTTCATTGGTCTAGTTAATTCCAAAGGTGCTCAAAAGAGTATAAAGTGAGGCTGCTGGGACACTGGGTTGGTGGGTAGGACACAGGTGTACATAATGCTGCATTCTGTATTGTCAAGGAAAGCAGAGGGTAGTGAGTGTCTGGAATTCACTGCCAGAGGAGTTGGTGGAATCAGGTACGATAGTGATGTTTAAGAGGCAGCTTGACAAATACATGAATAGGATGGGAATAGAGGGATACGGACCCCAGAAGTGCAAAATGTTTTAGTTGACGGGCAATATGATCGGCGCAGGCTTGGAGGGCCGAAGGGCCTGTCCCTGTGCTGTACTTTTCTTTGTTCTTTGTGTTAGTGTCTGGTTTCACACTTCAACTGGTTTGGGATCAGAATAACAAGATCCACTCAAAATAGTCAGGGAATACAGTCAAGGAGAGTCTTAGGCAAATAGTTATGGCAATTTTAAGATGATAACAATGGCATAAAGAAAAGGTCGGACGCGGATTGTCCATTTCACACCCCTTCTACCTCAACTGCCAACAGAAAGAGAAAGGTTTTTTTTTATTTCACTCTTTTGTGAAGCACCTTGGGGTATCTTATAACCTTGCAGGTGCCATATAAATGCAAATTGTTGTTGTTCATGCAGAGCAGCAACCAAACCTGGGATGTTCTGATCTATGTGGATTGGTGCTGCACCCACTGGTGCTTTAACCCGCGGGGTGAAGTGAGCTGCAGATGGCATCGTAAGCAATTGTTGATACCCATACTATGTCAAGTGGAATTCCAAGCTCTTCAGTACCATTGACAAACCAGCAGACACCAGCCGGAGTCATAGGCAGAAAGGTTTTTGAATCATTCTGCAGTAATTGTTTAGTCACAAGCTTCAGAATGACAATCCAACTCCCAGAGGTGTTAGCTCGGTATAAATCCCGAAAACTTGAAAAAAAACACTTTACCCAATTCAAAACAAAACTAAAATATCTGACTCGGGGGTTTTTTTATTAAACATTCCTGTAAAACAAAAAGGCATACGTAATGAAATAAAAACATCAGAATGACTCCTGGTCCATGAAACAAAAAGGTAGCAGCAGTGAATCTGGAGACCACACTGTGTGGCTCAGTGATCTTCTCTTACCCGAGTGTAGCCTGTGAAAGTTCAGTTACCGCAATCTTCTGAAACTGGTGTGTATGAGTGTGTGTGCGTGTGTGTGTGTGTGTGTGTGGTGCACCACTCCTTCTATTTTTATTGCTGTTACTGTGATTTTTCAAAACGTGACTGGCATTACCTTAACTTGCCCCCCGGCTCCAGCCCCCGCCCTCCCCCCTCCGCCAACTTTTTCAGTAGCGTAACCAAGGATTGAGGCCCCAGTTTTGAGGGGTGCTGGTGGGTTGGGAGAGGGTAGGGCCTTTGGAATTGGCAAAGTGACTGGCGCTCCCAGCGGTCGTATAAAACGGAAGAACGCAAGTTTTAGGAGTAGGCCGTTTAGCCCTTCGAGGTTGCTCCGCCATTCAATAAAATCACAGCTGATCTTCTACCTCAGCTCCGCCTTCCTGCACTATCTCCATGTCCCTCAATTCCCCTTCGTGCCCAAAAATCTATCCGTCTCAGGCTCAAATGTACTCGATGGCTGAGCCTCCGCAGCTCTCTGGGGAAGAGGATTCCAAAGAGTCACAATCCTCTTCAGTGAAGAATTTTTTCCTCGTCTCAGTCCCAAACACCTGGCCCCTTATCCTAAGACTGTGACCCATTGTTCTAGACTCCCTGTGCGTGGGAACATTTTCCTATCATCCAGCTCAAGAATTTTATATGTTTTTGATGGAAGCAAGGGTCCATGCCACCCCCCCTCCCCCTTTTAAATGAAGGATTAACTGATTCAGATCAATGGCTTACTCAAAGATGGCAGGAATGATGTCAAGGCCAACGGGCAGGAAGTTGGTCACGGGAACTGGGTCACAAGAAATCCGCTGATTTCTTCCTGCTCCCCCCTTCTCCCATTACATTTCCTGGTCTCTTCTGGTTGCTGTCAGGTTTCACTCCCTCCTTCCCCACCCCCATCCTATAAATCACCTCATGGCATCAATAACCACTACATTTAAATCAGACCCTCTCTTGCCTACAGTAGGAGCATGGGGCAGCTTCAAAGTTAGTGATGGTGGGATGTCGCTGGGGAGGACCAGTTAGGCCGGTAAGTGGACATGGCCTGATTTTAACTTCCTACTAGAAACCATTCTCACTCAAAATTGACCCGGGTTCAAATTCCAGCTGCAAGAACCAGGAATATTGGACCCTGGAATGCTGTTGGACTGTTGTAAACTTCCAAGACCAGGATGGCCATTGGTTGAATAGCATGTCCAAGCCAAGTAACGTATTGACAAGATGTGCTGCAGTGACCCACCGAGCCTCCTTCCAAACCCTCAACCTCTGCCACTCAGAAGGACAAGGGCAGCAGACACACGGGGAACACCACCACCTGGAAGTTCCCCTCCAAACCACTCACCATCCTGACTTGGAAATATATCGGCCGTTCCTTCACTGTCACTGGTCAAAATCCTGGAACTCCCTCCCTAACAGCACGGTGGGTGTACCTACACCACATGGACTGCAGCGGTTCAAGAAGGCAGCAGCTCACCACCACCTTCTCAAGGGGCAATTAGGGATGGGCAATAAATGCTGACCCAGCCAGCGACGCCCACATCCTGTGAATGAATAAAAGAAAGTTCCCAGCCATACGTCATGAGGTGGAAATGTTTCCATATTTTATTCAATCAAGTCTGCACTCACAACATAAATTTTATTTTCTTTAAAAAAAAACTGCAGCGCTGCTAAAAAGCCATCTTCATATTTCCACTTCCCCAGCCTTGTAGCGTGACAGTATATTTTGGTTATAAAGATTTTCTGCCAGGGTATAAAAATATCATGCATACACTGTACAGGTCTGTGTACACTGTATCTGACCTCCAGCAATCTGAATATATCACTTTTATACAGTCATATCAAACAAGTCAAAGTTCAGGTTTCAAACTGGTATCATCTGTTTGACTGGCGCTACCCAAGGTAAAGGTTGGTCTAACTGTAGAAGGTAAGACAGCCAGAGGTGACTGGTAGTCTCTCTACTCAATCACTGTACGGTTACTTGAAGTCTCTACCATAATGTCACATCACCCAAACTTCATACTCACTCTTTCCAAATCATTTCCTATTGTAAAAGGTTTTGTATTCTCACCCCTGCTTCCTCCGGCCGTTGTCTTTTTCAGTCAGCAGAGAGCTGCATGGTGGATTCAAGGTGAGCAAGAACGGAGTCAAAACAAAGCTTCAATCCATGCCGACGCATAGCCTGGGTGAAGACGCCATTATCCCCTCTGCCTTGGGCCACAGTTACCATCAGCCCTACCAACTCAGTCGCCATTAGCCACCTCTGCTCCTTTCAGTGGTCACCCCAGGCCCTGATAGCACCTGAGATTCGGAACTGGTTTCCCATCTGGCCTCACACAGACAGAAAGCGAGATCGTGGTACTAGGAACTCAAACTAGCACTGCCTCAATTTTAAATTTTTTTGCTACGACAGTAAGATATAGGAGCCATTTGGAATCTCAAGCCTGGTCCACCATTCAATAGATCAAGGCTGAACTTCTGTCTCAATGTCAGCCTCCTGCATTACCTCCAAATTCCTTAGATCCCTCAGTATCCAAAAAAGCTTCCACTCTCTGTCTTTAATATACTCAATGACTGAGCATCCATTGTTCTCTGGGGTAGAGAATTCCAAAGATTCATGACCCTCTGAGTGAAGAAATTTCTCCTCGGTCCCAAACCCTTATTCTGAGACTGTGGCCAGGCAGTGGGGTGCCTTCTGCCAGCCAAGAAGTCTAGGGCAACATTGCCTCACCTGTTTCTAGAAGCCCCGGCCACTTTTTACAGGCATCAGGCAAATAATCATCCAGCATCAGGACTCCTGTCCCATTAAGGGAGGGGGGGGGGGGGTCTCCCGTCTCCAAGAGCTGCCGGCTAATCTGAGGGCCGGCAGTTCTTCAGTCACAGCAGGAGAAGCAACAGCGTTGATGGAGGAGGCCCCAGACACAGGGTAAGTGGGGTCGGACTTGTAGGGACCATCAGGTAGGGCCTGGTAAAGAGGAGAGGGGGGGGGGGGTGGTTGGGTGGGGGGAGGTTGTGGTCACCCAGGGAACTGTGCTGCCAAGAGGGGTGGCCCTTGGCCTCAGGAGCGGCCTTCCATGGGCCAAAGGGTGCCCAGTCAGGAGGGCACGCATCCAGCCCCAAGAACCACCAGGTTGTACCTAATGGTCTCCCCCTGTGGCAAAGCAACAGCCTGAAAAGGGCCTTAAGTAGCCCTTAGTTGGCCACTTAAGGTCATTAGGCCTAAGGATGGGAGGACTATCACTCTCCCTGTCACTGGTAAAATGCAATGTTATCAAAGAGACACAAATCTCCTCCCACACCACATTCGTTACCATACATTGGCAGAAGAACAGGAAAATAGTCCATTAACAGCATAAAATGAAAAAAAGAAGCCTTGTAAACTAGTGAAGTTGGGTTTGATTTGTCCCATGTGCTGCCATAGGGTTGCCAACTCTCTTTGGGGTATTCCTGAAGAAGTCACAGAATCACAGAATGGTTACAGCACAGAAGGAGGCCATTCAGCCCTTTGTGTCCATGCTGTCTCCGTGCAAGAGCAAATCCGTTAGTCCGACTCCCATGCCACATCCTCTTAACCACGCAATTATTTCCCCCTTCAAGTACTTATCCAATCCCCTTTCGAAAGCCTCGATTGAAGTTAACTCTACCACACTCTCAGGCAGTGCACCCCAGAACAGAACAACCCACTGCATAAAAAGGTTTTCCACCTCGTGCCCTTGGTTCTTAATCCAATTAAGTCTGTGTCCTCTGGTTCTTGACTCTTCCACCAATGGGGACAGTTTCTCCCTATTTACTCTGTCCAGACCCTTCATGATTTTGAACACCTCGATCAAATCTCCTCTCAACCTTCTCTTCTCCAAGAAAAACAATGCCGGCTTCTCCAATCTATCCACGTAACTAAAGTCCCTCATCCCCAGAACCGTTCTCGTAAATCTTTTCTGCATTGTCTCTAAGGCCTTCACATCCTTCCTAAAGCGCCCAGAATCGGGCAATGCTCTATTTGCCAAGACGAACCCGGTGTTTTTAAAAGGTTCATCATTTCCTTGCTTTTGTACCATTTATCTCTACTTACAGAATCCTGTATGCTTTGTTAACCACTTTCCCAACCTGCTCTACCACTGCCAACAGTTTGTGCGCACATAGCCCCAGGTCCTCCTCCTTGTTAACCTGCTCCTGGGCCTGGTCAAGATGGCCATAAGCAGGTCCAGGCAGCGGGTGGTTGTTGGTGGAGGGGGAAAATGCTGTCATTCAACCCAACTGCCTGTCCCTCTTCCCTGGTTATGTCCGGGTGTCGCTACAGAGGGAACAGACTGTGTGGCTGGTGGGCACCACAGGAGCTGGAGTGCATCATCAGACCCGAGAATGGCATTTAGATTTCATTCAAGTTTTGATTTTTGTTACAGTGCCCCTTTACGAAGTAGTTAATTTCATTATTAGATCATTTATTTATTTTATTGGTATACTCGAAAGAGTACATCCCCCCCAGGGTCTTCATGTTGCTACACCTCCTTTAGAGTGGCATTCTTTAGCTTATGTTGTCTCTCATTCTTCTGAATCACTTTGCTCATCCCTGCAATAAATCTCATCCCCTAACTTCCTACCTCCACTCGCTCTAACCCCCCACACTCCCGCCACTGGTCAACAAACATGCGCATTCTCATTGCGCGCTGCCTCCTCACAGCCAATCAGAAGGCGAGTCTCATTAACCAATAGGATCAATCTGCATTGTCAAACAGCCTTTGCTGAATATTTTCAAAATGAAAACAATTTAAGAAGAAACCCAATTTTTAATGCCCCCCCATGATCGCCTTCCTGGATTTCGCTCGTAGCACATTTCTGGAGGCAAATCCTTAATTCCTGGCGACTCCATGGCAATCCTGGAGAGTTGGCAACCCTAGTGGAGTCAGGGTGAGAGGGTAATTGAATAATTCTCATTAGAGACACATCGGGTAAAGAATTGGCCCCTCACCAATGAGGAGGATATGTCCCCAATTATGGTACAAGAACTACCAATTTTTAAAAATGTATTCTTTCATGGGATGTGGGCATCACTGGCAAGACCAGCATTTGTTGCCCATCCCTAATTGCCCTTGAACTGAGTGTCTTGCTCGGCCATTTCAGAGGGGCAGTTAAGAGTCAACCCCGTTGCTGTGGGTCTGGAGTCACATGTAGGCCAGACCAGGTAAGGATGGCAGATTTCCTTCCCTAAAGGCGCATTAGTGAGACAGATGGGTTTTTGTGACAATCAGTGATAGTTTCATATTCCAGATTTTGGATTTGGTTTTAAATTCCACCAGCTGCTGAGGTGGGGTTTGTACCCGTGTCCCCAGAGCGTTTGCCTGGACCTCTGGATTGCTAGTCCAGTGACATTACCACAAGCCACCATCTCCCTCAAATATAACATATAACTGCATTCTGGAAGGCAGCTTTTAACACTCTCAGCATAATCATCTAGGATGTACACACCAAAATTGTTGTCATCCATCCAGAATGGGGAGGTCCAGTTCCCCGGTGCAATGGAGAATGGGGACAAAGTTATTCACCACAATCTTACTTGCCACCACCTGATACTTCAGAACGGTGCTGGTGCTTCTACCTTGCTGGGTTACGCAAAGGCTGGAGCATATCCCACCTCCTCTCCTCCACCTCCCACCCCCAAGTACAATCTGGGCTCTTCCAAATCATTTGGCGAAGTATGGGAAGAGATGAGGGAACACTGAGCATTTTCCCACTGGGAAAAAGAAATGGGGGAAGGAGGGTGCATTTAACCAGGGCTATTCTCATACAGTTCCGAGTGGCTGGTCACACAGCAGTGAGAGCCCTGGGAATGTCCTTGGACCAGCTACACCTCCCAACCTCTTGGACATGGAGATGTAGGCCCAGGCAAGCAGAGGAACTGTAAAGAGGGGCAAGCAGCAAAGAAGTTGAATGCAGTAATAAAATAACTTCCCTCATGCTTCTCAGAGATTTAAGGTCAAATTATTTGAGAGCCGATGAGTCATGTAACCAAGAAGCAGTTATCTACTACCCATTGTGTTACTAAATGTTCTTCCATCTCCCCTTATCCAAGAGTCAAGCTACTCTGTTGTATGCACTCTAAACGAGGAGGTCCTTATGGTGCAATGGGTAAAGCCCCTGCCTCTGAGTCAGACACTCCAGGTTCACATGTGGCCCCAAGGAAGCTGTGTTTGTGACATGGCCAAACAGGCTGGTTATCAACCTGCAAATCTTTCCTACCCACACCAAAGGCAGGCGGTGAGAGTGGGAGAGATTCCTGGTCAGCCATGTGATGAGAAGAACATTGAAGCCTCTACCGTCACGATACATAACTCCAGACTACAATCATGCATGTGAAAAGTGCATGTTGCCTCAGCAACCCGGACTCCCAGCGGGAAGTGTACCACACCACCCATTCTAAATGTTGTCCAAACCTTGATTTAAATAGGCCCGTGAAACAGGTGGGAGAAAGCATCATCTGCTTCATAAACTCTGCTTCATAAAAGTTCGTACTGAATACAAGAGATGCCAAGTGTTAGGGAAATGCTGTATAAATAATTGGACTTCCATTGGAAGCACTGAGCCCTCCCATGTCAGGTATTACCTGGGCTAGATGCAGAGAGAAATTCCCCTTATTTAATCTCCCAATAACACACCTCAAGCCCAAGCCTTAGCAGAGTGCCTCTACTCCCTAGTAAGTTTCCCATTTCCCATGGCCATCCATCCATTGGTTTTTAGCTAGGATTGCTAATTTAATGCTAAATGGAGGACGTCCTTCATGTAGTGGGCCAGAACTGAAAATATATGATGCAAGACTCTTGTACCTAGCAACACACAGATATCCAGTAGTTCCTTCTGGATATAAAATCCAGGGCCCGAGAGTAGACCCAGACCCAGACTAGACTCTTTTGTTAACGGAATGGGTCTGATTGTTTTCGCTTCTTACAAATCCAGTGAATGTGTGGAATCAAGGACTTCAATTTGTCCTTTCTGTCACCCATCCTCAGATACCTCCCTTCATCTCAGCCCACTCACCCCATTTGTACACCAGTGAACATGCACAAATAACACCCTCGAACCGGTCAGCGGCAACACCAATTCCATCCGATGCTCTACTATATGTGAAAGCAGGACCTCTTATTCATTTAGCTTTTCGAGACTTGCACCCCGGCCTGCTCCACGCTGAGCGACACAAGCTCTTCACCCGTTTCCAACCGCTTTCGTGACAAATTGACCTTCACTCTGGAGGTTCCTCACAAAGTCCGGCAGCATAGCGGGAGGTAAGAGTCTGAAGCACCATGAGGGGAGACGAGGAATAAGTTGAAGGGTTGCACAGCAGACCAGATG
The DNA here is from genome assembly GCA_026770705.1 of Isurus oxyrinchus. Taxonomy (NCBI): domain Eukaryota; kingdom Metazoa; phylum Chordata; class Chondrichthyes; order Lamniformes; family Lamnidae; genus Isurus; species Isurus oxyrinchus. The sequence continues at coordinate 16,136,733 of JANJGN010000031.1, read as the reverse complement.
TTGGATTTTTATACACAAAGAAGCACAGAGAACAGGTCTTCAAAAAACTGCATAGAGATTATTTTGTTTTAAAAAAGAGGTGAAGTCCACAGCTGACGGAACGTTCAGTTTAAAGCATCTCATCCCAAGATCTGTTCACATTTTAAAAGAAAACTCCTTCATCTCTTTGCTGGAGTTCACTCGTCCAGCTGTTCTTCACCTCCGACCTTGGCTGTTGAAGTTGGTTGTTAGTTGCTTGACTGTTCCTGTGGTCCCTTGCCTCGGAACTAATGGGAGATCTGTGTCTTAGCCGGTGTCGTGTTTAGGTTTTGGCTTTAGGCTCGCCTTCAGCTTTTGGTTGGATGCGAAATGCTCATCATTCAAATTACTGAGGCAAACCTTTTTGTCCCATCCACCACCACCCCCCCCCCCCAACTCCCAACCATTCTCCCTCTGGGCTTTAATTTTGTTTTGGAGTGAGGTTGGGGGTGTGAAGAGGTGGGGTGATAAACGAAAATAAATTGATGGTCGGTGATGTGCAATAGGTTCCCACTCAGCTACTAAAGACATCACACAAAGCAAATCACCAACACAGAGTTCAGGCACTAGGCTGGACAAGGCCAAGGAGCTGAAGTGCATTGGGTTTTTTTTTTAAAAAAAAATACACAATTGGCCTCTCTTTGATGGAAGCAATGGGTTTCCTGTGACAACATATAAAACTTGGTGCACTAAAAAAAAAACCCTGCCATCAAGGCGTTCGATTCAGTAATAATGCTTTCACGTTACAGGTTTACATTACCATGCCTTCAGGTGAACGGGTTTTAGTGACCCACTGCCCTCCCCAGTACCCAATGAAATGATATGCTTTTATGGGCAATATCTTCAGCCAATCCGAATTCTTCTGCTGCCTGTAAATTGATGCCTTTGTTTGGGGTGTGGGGGTCGCAATACTTGTTTACAATGATACAGGGAAGCAGGCATGGGATTGACACGTGTAAGCAAGACGCTTTGTGTATAACTAGCTCCAGTGATGGTTTAGGAGGTCTAAAATCTCCCTGTCATCCGAATATTGCCTCCCCCGTACCCACCCCCACCAACCCTCCCAGATCTCTGCACTCCGCCCATTACGGTCCCTTCCACATCTCCAATTTTCACCACTCTGCCATTGGCTTCAGTTACCCAAAGCTCTGGAATTCTCTCCCTAAACCTCCCCAAAACTCTCCCCTCCGGTAACGGCATGACCCTTTCGTCCAAGCCTTTGGTCTCCTGTCCTAATAGCTCCTTATGTGGCTCGGTGTCAAATTTTGTTGCCTTCCCAGGCTTTACTAGGTTGAGGGCGCTATATAAATGCAAGCTGGTCTAACCCAACAAGATAGCTGGGTAAATTTCTCAATTAGATTCTTAGCTTGGGTTAGGTTGGCAGCTCATCCAAGGTGGCATGTGGGGTGCTCCAATTGGCCTCAGTGCCCCTGGTGAGGGGATAGTATCAGCAGACACCACCCCACCCCTCCACCACCCCTGATCAGGGTTAGCTGTGCTGGCTCCTGCAGTGCAATTGCCTGCCCATATTTGCTCTGTAGGCTCACCTGTTAGAGCGAGGCAAAGAACTGTTGAGGTTTAGAGGTAGCCGCTACCGAGGAATCTCGGCCATGGTGTACATCGCTGACACTATGCTGGCAATGTTCCATCCTTTGGTTTCAACAGTGGAGGGAGGGGGAGGGTGGGGGCAGGCAAAAGAGAGGGGGGCAGAGAGAGAGAGAGGGAGTGTGTGAGAGCAAGAGAGCGAACACCGACATGGAAAATTACCCATCGGTTTCATACAGATGTGGATGGTTGTTCTCCACTGAATTACTATTGCCAAGGGGTGAAGGATCTCTTATCTGAAACTGAAGAACCGTGGGAAAGATTTTCTCCAGTTACAGTGCAAACCAAGATTGGCCAGATTCTCTGTTCAGTTTTTTTAGTGAAATAATTATTCATATCCTTTTCTATTTAGGAGCCAGAGTTGCTTACACCTGTTTCCATAGCTTGTTGTTCCTGGAACGGGTTACTACCTATCACTAGAGGCACCACACCACATGGCCGACTAGGGAACTCTCCCAAGCCATTGGTGTGTGCTGGAAGGATTTGCAGGCTGATATTCAACCTGTTTGGCTGCGTTATGAACACACCTTCCTTGGCCATCAAGCCCTGGAGTGGGATTTGAACCCACAGCTTCTGGCTTGGAGGCTGGGAAGTTACCCACTGCACCACAAGATCGCCCCCTTATTCATATTACGGGTAATTAACAATTTATCAATTTTTTTCATTTGAGAGGTATAGAATATAAAAGTAAGGATATAATGTTGGAATTATATAAAGCACTGGTGAGGCCACAACTGGAGTATTGAGTGCAGTTCTGGTCACCACATTACAGGAAAGATGTAATAGCTCTGGAGAGAGTGCAGAGGAGGTTTGCAAGAATGTTGCCAGGGTTAGAAAAGTGTAGCTACGAGGAGAGATTGGATAGGTTGGGGTTATTTTCCTTAGAACAAAGAAGGCTGAGAGGTGACTTGATTGAGGTGTACAAAATTATGAGGGGAATAGTTAGAGTGGACAGGATAAAATTGTTTCCCTTGGTGCAGAATTCTAGAACCAGGGGACATAGGTTCAAGATAAGTGGTAGAAGGTGTAGGGGTGACATGAGGAAGAACTTTTTTACGCAGAGGGTAGTGGGTGTCTGAAATTCACTGCCCAGGTTGATAGTAGAGGCAGAAACTCTAAACTCTTTTAAAAAGTACCAGGATCTGTACCTTAAGTGCTGTAAGCTGCAGGGCTATGGGCCGGGTGCAGGAAGATGGGATTAGAAAGGGCACCTGGGTGTCCTCGGGCTGGCATGGACAAGATGGGCTGAATGGCCTCCTTCTGTGCTGTAACTTTTCTATGGTTCATGGGATGTGAGCATTGCTGGTGGGGGCCAGCATTTATCCCTGCCCTTGTTCAGGGGGCATTTAAGAGTCAACCGCATGTGGCCAGACCGGGTAAGGACAGAAGATTTCCTCCCCTAAAGGGCATTAGTGAACTAGATGGGCTTTTACGACAATTGGCAATGGTCATCAGACGTTTAATTCCAGATTTTTACTGAATTCAAATTTATCTGCCGTGGTGGGATTCGAACCCAGGTCCCCAGAGCATTACTCTGGGTCTCAGGATTACCAGTCCAGTGTCAATACCACTAACCCCCCCATGTACCAAAAAATCAATACCCTCGTAAATCTCCTCTGCACCCTCTCTAATGCAGTCAGCTTTCCTGTAATGCAGTGACCAGAACTATACAGGGTACTCTAGCTGCAGCTTGACTAGTGTTTCATACAGTTATATCTAAACCTCCCTACTCCTATATACCTGTGCATCCTGATCTTCAGATCAAATTAACGGTTGGTGAAACAAGAAATAAATATATTACTTCGTAAAAAAAAGTTAAGATTCACGTGAAATAAACCCTTTTCAATTAATAATTTCACTGAGGGAGGGGAGGGAGGGATGAACGGGATTGGGAGAATTCTTTGTTTTTAAAATGAAGTGGGTTTTTGGAGAGTGGAACACTGTACCATAGCAACTGGAGCAAGGATCATATATATTTTCACGGTACGAATCAAAGGAAGATGCTGGGCTGGGGGAGGAAGTGAGGCGGTGGGATTAGCACTGGAGCATAGGGCCAGCATAGGCAAAAAGGGGCCGAATAGCCTCCTTCCTCATTTTAAAGCAGTATGTTTCCAAACAAAAGAAAAAGAAAATGCAGGACAAAAAGTTCTAACTCTGAAATAAAATTTCCCCTACACTCAAAACTAGTTCCGAGAAATAGGAAATAATTTTTTTTTATTTTTGTGAATGAAAGTGTACTCCAAGTGCAGGCCGCTTTGTTTTTGCCTCATCTATGTTGGGTGGAAGTGTTCTGCTGAAGAGTCATACAGACTGGAAACATTAACTGTGCTCCTCTCCGCAGATGCTGTCAGACCTGCGGAGTTTTCCCAGCTATTTTTGCTTTGGATTTCCAGCATCCTCAGTTTTTTTGCTTTTATCTTTAAGTTTGGTGGAAGTTCTCGTCTACATTGCTCAATGCGGAGTATCTTACTCAAGCTTAGGTAACTGCAGGAAAATTGAGATTGGCTGGAGGTTTGTATTAATATCTCCCCTTCCACCCCCCCCCCGCCACCAACTTCTCACTGCACAGTTTGTTGCAGCCTCCACAACATGAATTATTATTTTTTTTTTTTTAAAAAAAACGTCTCAAATTTCTCTGCAGTAGAAACACACAGTAGTTTTCCATCTGCATGACTTCAATATGATTGTTACACGATTTAAATAAATTATGTACATACTTTCGATTTATCCTCAAAAAAGGTGAGAGGAGATGGGCAAGGTCAGCTACGTGTATTACCCAGCAATCATTGCTTCGGAGGATAGCCGTGGGCCTAGTTTGTTGGGTTGTCAATCATGTGGTATGAAATTGCGGTCAGGGGTCTGCCACGACATGGGAGGGAGGCTCCCGCTCCCGAACAAAAGGTGTGCTAGTGAATTAGTCAGCTTTTCCAACTGTCCGATGGCTTTTCTAGTGTCGGTCTGGCGTTTACCGGACAGGTACAACTCAATTGCCCAAACTCACAGAGATGCCAGTGCAGCAGCAAGCCCACTACAGGAGTATCAATGCTTGTTCTTAAAACTGAGCGAAAAGAAACGTAATGCTTAAAAAAATAAATAAATAAAAGTTCACCGACGTGCTTAAAAACAGAACACAGAATAAAAGGAAATTTTACCCCACGACAAACCCCGTAGTGCTGGATATGGGAGCACCCTTTTGTGAAGGCTGCCCGCGCCAGGAGAGAAGAAAAATATATAGACCGGTATCTGGAGAATGTGCCAGATATAAAAGGAAAACTGAGTCCCTTGAACCTAATTGTAATACTTTGTGCCTAAAAACATATTAGAAGCAAACCCCATCTCAACCCCTCAACTACCATTAAAGATTTCAACACAAGACGTTAAAGCTTTGCACCAATGTTACTTAGGGAACAACATGGGAAGTCCAACTAGGTGATTATCAAGGATCCACATTGTCAGTTTTGACATTTTTAATTTGAGAGAAGTAAAGGTCTTAACTGCCAGGTTAAGTGGCGACAAAATATATTGAAAATGCTTCAGAAGTGACCTCCACTTGCTCCTCAATGATTCTAGTGTAGGGGCCCGGCCTGTAAAGATTCACAGGAAACCACAGGCCCCATGGTCAAAATCCCTAGCTATAAAAGGTTGGATATAGCTGCCAAACAGCATCAGTGGTGTCACAAGAGACCACAGCCTTAGTCTTTGCCAAGTTATTTATAGAGAAATAGAAAGTGAGCCCACATAGGCTTCCAAAACTTGCACCAGGCTGCCCTGTTAGTACAAGTGCAGCAGGAATGAAGCTGTGGGAGAGTGGATCTAAGCATCTAAGCGCAGGATGGTATCCTGTCCTGTCCCTCCAAGATGCTAATCTCTGAGGCCGACAGTACCATAGGACCCTGATGTCCATATTTAAATGATCTCCCACCTAAAACAAGCCAGTGTTGGGTTTGCCCATCGACAGTAAATTATATCAGTCTAGCCTTGGGCAGCCACGTTGAAGCAGACGTACCCCAGAGCCTCCTCCTATCCATTCCAGCCCCAAGCTCCAGGATCAGGAGGCCTTACAGGACTCCTGTGCGAGCCTGCTGCTCAAAACAGAAGTCAATTTCCCACTGGGCCGTTATAAATCATCCGTTTAAACCACATGCATGACTTTAGTGAAAGGGGGATTTTGAGCAGAGGCAGAGACAGACTGTGCAGTTTATTGTTGATTATATGGTGCAATGGGATTGAATTAGGACAGTTCCAAAAGGTGGGGTGGGGTGGGGGTGTCACATAGTGCAGGCGCTGAGGGCGCAGGGCAAGGGGACAAGAGACCCAACCCTCTCGAGCTAAAAAAAAAAATTAGATGATTCAGGAAACAATGGTGACTAATGGGGCACCCAGGAATGGAATCATGCTATGCAGTGCCCTAGCACCTCCCAACCCACACGGCTGGGACATATCACTGGATAAAGTGCGGTAACCTAGACGACGCTCCACTGAATGACACTCATGTCCTTCCCGCCAATGGAGATCAGACGGGTGCTGTCATGGAGAAAGGCAACGTTGGTCACGTGACTGCTGTGGCCACTGTACTTGTGACTTGGCGCCTGTAATACAAAAGGAAATAGTGACAGAACATGGGATGCCTGTTATTACAGTGCTTGCACTGGGATGCCTGTTATTACAGTGCTTGCACTGGGACGCCTGTTATTACAGTGCTTGCACTGGGACGCCTGTTATTACAGTGCTTGCATTTATATATCCACGTCTCGGACTGTTACATTCATTAGCTCACTACTCCAGGAAAATCTGGATCTCTGGGCCCTAACAACCCATCGATGCAGGGGAGGGGAAAGCAACTTGAACATTTCAAAACAGATTGATAATACAATTGCTTAACAAAAAAAACCCCGAGATATGAAGGCAAGGCAGTTAAAATGAAATTAAGATATAGATCAACCATGATCTAACTGAATGGTGGAACAAGCTCGATGGGCTGAAGGGTCTACTCATGTCCCCTTTCAGGATGTCTCAGTCTCCTCTTAAGCACCTTGATCAGAATGGAAGAGCCCCCTCCTCTGTGTGGTGCAATGATATCATTGCACTCACCATAGATGGGGCCCTCCCTTAACATCTCAGTCAAAGAAACACCTCTGGCAAAGACGACAGAAAGAGATCTGCATCTTTTTTTTTAAAACCACATAGTCTCAGGATGTTACAGCCAATGAAGTACTGTCTGAAGTGTAGTTACTGTTGCAATGTAGGAAGTGTGGCAGCCAATTTGTACACAGCAAGCTCCCACAAACATGATAACAATTCATCTATTTCACCAATGGAGGAGTGTGGACCTGCTGCGCCATTCAATATGATCATGGCAGATCTTCTGCCTCAACTCCACATTCCCACCCATTCCCCATATCCCTTGATTCCCCCAAGAGACCAAAAATCTGTCTATCCCCAGCCTTAAATGTATTCATTGTCGGAGCACCCACAACCCTCTGGGGAGGTAGAGAATTCCAAAGATTTACAACCCTTTGAGTGAAGAAATTACCCCTCATCTCAGCACTAAACAATCAGCCCCAAATCCCAAGACAAACATCAATAAAATGCGGCTGAGGGATAAATATTGGCCAGGACGCCGGGGAGAACTCCCTCGTTCCTTGAAATGGTGCGGCGGGATCTTTAACACCAACCCAAGAGCAGTCAGGGGTCCTGAGTTTAACATCACCACCAACAATGCAGCACTCAAATGCTGCACTGGAGCATCGGCCCAGATGGTGTGCACAAGTGCAGCATCTCCTCACTATGACTGCACTGGTGTGGTCAGTTTAGTTTGTGAACAGAAAGGAAGAAACAACAACAATGTATACTTATACAGCGCTTTTTAAACATAAAGAAGGCCCAAGATGCTTCACAGAAGGGTTATAAAACTCACTTTGACAGCGAATCACAAAAGGAGATTTAGGGCAGATAACCAAAAGCTTAGCCAAAGAGAGGTGTTTTAGTGAGATCACTAGAATGATGGCACCAAGTTAACTTCAAGTACCCAGGTTAATGGGCAGTTAGGTTACTGGACTTTTTTTGCACATGCTCCCTGCTAAAGCTATCGTTTTCTTGTTAAGACAACTGCCCGGATGAACCCACCTTGACGTCAGTGACATACCCCACCTGAGGCACCGCCCCAATAGAGCCGGTCCAAAGGGCAGACATGGAGGGAGTTTGATAACTCTTTGCAACCTCAGAGCCACTTCATCTATTGCCAGAAAAAGTGTAAAAAGTCTCCTGAGCCATCGAAATGAAGGCAACTAACACTGAACGCAGTTGAAGGGGAGTAGGGAGGGGCTGTACAATCATTCTGGATGGATACACCTGTTTCCACACCACCCGCCACAAGCCCCCCCCACCCCCCCCCCCCCCCCCCGCCCCCACACTCATTTCTTGAAGTTTTTCTTAGACGTACTTGATGATGACTCTCACCATTTAGCAGTCAAATACATTGACCTACTTACACCCCTTAAATTGCTCAAGTTTACTGCGAAATTTTCTTGGCAAAAATTGATTTCTCCCAGGCCATCACTCCCATTTAATTTTTGTTCCAGAGAAAGAACCTAAATCAGAATTTGGTGCAACATTTTTTTTTTAATATATGTGACGAAAAGCGTTTGTTTTATTCCAGACACTGCACAAGTTATTGATGTGCCTGCCAGAAATGACAACACTGAACATTAAACAGTCAATGTAAAAATATTTCCAACGGCTACAGTCAAATTAATTGGGAAAAAAGTCAACGAGGATAAAATTTGATTATATTTTTTTCTGCTGGAGTTCAGTTCTGAGCTTTACAATTAGGAGAATTGGTCTGTTCTTTCATGGGATGTGGGCATCGTTGGTAAGGCCAGTTGGCCACCGATGTCACCCATCCCTAACTGCCCTCGAACTGAGTGGCTAACGAGGCTATTTCAGAGGGGCAGTTCAGGAGAAACCCCATTGCTGGGGGTCTGGAGTCACACGTAGGCCAGACCAGGTAAGGATGGCAGATTGCCTTCCCTAAAAAGGACATTGGTGAACCAGATGGGTTTTTATGACTATCAATGGTGGTTGTCATGGTTACTATTCCTGAGACCAATTAAATCTGGAATTGAAAGCTAATTAAAATGTATTAAGTAAGTTATTCTAAATTTGACCAGCTGCCATGTGGGATTTGAACCCATGTTCCCAAAACATTAGCCTGGGCCTCTAGTTGACCAGCCCCAGTGACATGACCACTAAGTCACCATCTCCCCTTCAATGCAAACAGAGCCTTTGATCAACTTCCAAACCCGTGACCTCTACCACCTAGAGGGACAAGGGCAGCAGACACACGGGAACACCACCACCCTGCAACTTCCTCTTCAACCCACACATCATCCTGACTTGGAAATATAATCGGCCGTTCCTTCACTGTCGCTGGGTCAAAATCCTGGGACTCCCCCCGCCCCCCACCCCCTAACAGCACGGTGGGTGTACCTACGCCACAGGGACTGCAGCGGCTCAAGAAGGCAATTAGGGGAGGGCAGTGCCGGTGTTGCCAGCGGCACCCACATCCCGTGAACGAATAAGAAAAATGGATTTCAGATCAGAGAGGACTTTATCAAGAGTGAATACAACACTAAAAGTAATTTGAGGATCTCAGAATGAGTTTCTCTCTCTCTCTCTCTGACGGAAGCCTTTCAAAATAAAGATAAACTGGCAAATAATTGGGAGAGAAAAAAATCCTATTAACCACCAATTATTTATCTTAATAAGCTACTTGCAGGTGGGTAGCTGCTCTAACCCTATCTAGCCTTCCTGAATGGTTTTCATTTAAAAGATTATCTAGCCTTCCTGAAAACGGCTCGGGGTGGGGGGGGGGGGGGGGTGGTGAAGGCAGAATGAATTGCCCGCCCACCCCAGTTCCTGCCCTGTAAATCAGAGTAAAAACCCTGCCCCCCCCGAGTTATTGGCAAATCAAGAATGCAAACAGGAACTGATTAAATGCACAAATAAAATCAAAACAAAAAAAATTTCCCCACCCTTCATAGAAACCAAGTCAAACACTTTGCGTCAACTCACACATGCTACATATATTAGATCAAATACTAGGAACTGTTCAAAAACCACAACGTGGCCTGAGACGCCTGTTGAACGTCATTGTCACTTAGAGCACGACCCTGAACACACAACAGCACAGACCCGTTCGCAGATCAGTCAGCAACATCTAAAAAGTAATTGCATCCAAAAAGCAGCCAACACACTGCTGCTGCCCAATTCCATTTCAGCCATTCATTAACCCACTGTCATTCATTCTAAGAATTAACACACATGGGTTTCAGCCGAAACTCAGATGACTGAGGAAGCTCTCTAAAGTGCTGCTCGTACCCCAGTAGAAGGCTCTGCTAAATTGCTAAGACTTTTAGCCAAACCAGTTAGTCACTATTGGAATAAGTCTACAGGGTGTGTCCTGTGCATCCCCCATTTCATTCACCCCACCACTGGTGGCCGTGCCTTCAGCTGCTTGCACCAAAAGCTCCTGGAATTTCCTCCCCAAATCTCTCCACCTCTCTCTCCTCCTTTAAGCAGCACCTTAAAACATACCTCTTTGACCGAGCATTCGATCACCGCTCTTCATCTCACCTTGTGGCTGGATTTTACGCTCTCCCGACATCGAGTCTGAAGGCGGGGGCCTCTTAAAATGCAGCGCATGGCCTTCCCGCCAACCCCTCCTGCCCCATCTTACCGGGGGGCAAGCAGAGGCATCGGGCGGCTGACTTGCCCTTGGACCTATTGAGGCTCTCAAGTGGCCAGTTGGTGGGAAAGGGGAGGCCCACACCAAGCAGGTAGCCCCGGCTCGCTCTTACTGCATGGGCTGGTGTCGGGCAAAGTGGGGGACACCTCCTTTAAGGTCCTTTGTGCCCAAGGGTGGCGACACTCCCTTCCCAAGGTCATTCCTCCACCCCCAGCTTTAACCCTTACCCTGGCCTCTGAACCCAGGCCTCTGCACCACCCACTTCCCCCCGCCTAGGGCCTGGTGATACCCCAGCCTTACCTCAAATCCAGCCTCTGTAACCCACGCCCCCCCCACCCTCCCAACCTAGTTTGGGGGCTGGTTGTAGTCCCAGCAGTGACCACCGCTTGAACCTGGCGTTGCTGGGACTACGGAGCTGTCAGCCAATCTGACTGACCGTTGCTCTCCAAGCCAAAACTTCCTCCCCAGATTTTGGAGGGGGTGGGGGATGGTGGTCAGGGGGTCAGGGTGCATAAGTCTCGACCTGAGCCAATTAAAGCCTCACCAAGCAGAGCAGCAATCTCCAAGACAAAGCTCTCTGATTTTACCTCCAGGGTTGGCACATCAACACAGATTTAAAAAATAAGGATTTTATTTTGTCATTTTCTTTGAACAGTTTTGCTTTCCCCATTTTCAATAGTTTTATATCTGGTGAAAAAGTTTGTTTGGCTGACAGTCAAACATCATCCAGTTGGATTATGAGTCTTTTAGCTTTCCGATTGGTGTAGGAAGGTCGTACGTCACAAGGATGGATGTGTTGGCCGACTAATGGCTGGAGTGTGGGGGCGAGTCATGTGAAGAAACCTCCAGGAACACATTTAATCACAGTTGGCAACCCTAACAGCTCTATCATGGGCAAGCTTCCAACCTTTTAGCTGGGGTGGGGATGGGGAGGTGGTGGTGGGGGGGAGCGGTGGGGGTGGGGGGGGGGGGGGGGGGGTAGGAGGTGGGGTATGGGGCGTGGTGGTGGTGGGGACAGGGAGGTGGTGCAGGGAGAACATTGCCCTGTAAAATCCAGCCCCATTCGGTCGGTGTCCAATTCTGTCAGAACATTCCCGAGCTGCACCTGGGGCCATTTTATCACATTCAAAGTGCTGGATACATACAAGTTCACACACACACACACACGCACACACACGTGTACAAAAACAAAAAAAAAATCCCCATCTACTCTGGCACCTCTCACCCAAGGTTGCTTTTAAATCAAATCAAGTGATATCCGCCAGACATCGTTAGGAATCTCATGATTCTGTATTCCAAAATAGTTTTGTCATCTTTAAGACATATTTGCTTTAGTGCCTCAGTTATCTATAACTAGTCAGTTTCAACTTCCTTGGCAAAATACAGAACATCGCACTATGTCATCAGCTTAAAAGATTTCAAATGCCAGGCAACAGAAGACAGAAGAAGTTTGTCTCCTGGGGCTAATTTTCAGACGTGGTTGACATGATCGGTACAGCAGTTCATGGGGCCTAAAGTAGCTGCAAAAAGCAAAAATAAATAAATGAATAAAATAGTTGCAGCTTCCCTTCTGCACAAGACATGCACTTCCAGGAATATGGAGGCAGGAGCAGGAAGCTGCTACCTGAAACATAGGGGAACCGCTGTTCAACTGTCGGTGTGCGTAGGGGTGTGGGCAGTTTCCTGATGCTCAGTCTGTCTATCATCACAATGAGGCAGCCGCTGTGGTGCAGTGTGTAGCACTGTCCCCTCAAATCAGCCCACTGTGGGTTCAAGTCTCCCCCCCCCCCTTCAAAAGGCTAAGATCGAGGCTGACTTGCAGTGCAGTACCAATGGGGTGCTACACTGTCAGAAGCGCTTACGGAGGAGACATTGACCCTAGGCCAAGCCTGACCCCTGAAGTGGAGGTTGAAAGATCCCATGGCACTACTTGGAAGATGACCTGTGGGAGCTTGCTGTACCCAAATTGGCTGCTGCATTTCCTACATTGCAAGAGTACACTTCAAAAGTACTTTATTGGCTGCTTGGTGCAGGGGTGAGGTCACGAAAGGTACTATATGAACGCAAATTCCTGTCTGTCTTTCTTACTCTCTACACAGATTCCTGTTAACCCATTCAAGAAATGGGTGTGGCAAGGGAATTAGACTTTTATAGCTACATTTGAAGGTTGAACCTGAAGCCAATGTTTTACAAGAGAGTGACTACCAATCCCCGGTTTTGAAAAACCATACACCTACCCGAGGGTTCGAGCATGGATATAAAAACAAATTCACTTTTCCAAAATCGTCTGCTGTGCAAACAAGTCTGTCATCAGATGACCTGCAAATGGCATTTATATCCGTTCCATCAGCTCCCTCTGGCCAAACACCTGGGAAAATAAAAACACAAGAGGAATTGGAGTGGGACGGTGGGTGACTCGCTGGGGTGATAATGTACGTATGAAGAGTTTCGGCAGCTCACTCGGTGCTGGGCACAACAAGGAGCAGGGTCAGACTACAATTGTCCCCATCCCTAAGTGGTGCTCTGCATTACCTTGATGGAACTCCATCACTATCTTGGGGATACAGTGTTAATAGCGTGTTAATTATATTGTTAACATACACAGATGAAGGACATTGGTTACTAAAGTGCCTAGAGCACTTATAAACAGAAACTGTTGGCCACAGGAATAGTAAGTAGGAAGCAGACTTATGAAATGCCACATTCTATAAATATACATATTTTCAAGTATTAGTAGCTGGTTTCATTCTTCACCAACTGCCTTGGGATTGACTGGGGGCTGCACAGATACACTGGAATGATACAGACAGTAGAGTGGATTATATTTCCTTGCCTTTGCAAAGCAGGTCTGAAAATGGACGCAGCTTAGCAGGACTCAGTGCTCTATGGGTTGTTCCCAGGGACACACACCGAGATCAACATCATCAGCTGCTGCCGGAGGACCACCAACATGGTGAAGGACCCTCTTTTTGGTCTGGCCAAAACTTGCTGGTCTTCCAGTGCAAAAGGCTGTCGACAACTCAGTGTTGCAGACTGGCACGTTCCAAGGTCCAGGACTACGTGCTGAGGGACGCACTAAAGCTTGGGGCAGCTGCTGCAAAGGCTAAATGGGGAAAGGTCGCTATCTAAGGGGTCCCGTTATAGTACACCGTACTACTACACATGGAAAGCCGGGTAAAACCCCTCAATCTGTACGTGCCAGAAAATGTTTGACATGTAAATGTACATTGTATATGTAACCTGTAATGGCAGGTGTTGAGAGGCTCCTCATGTATGTATTGGCAGAAGCTGATCTGTATTGTACTTTATGATAAATTTGAACCGTTACTTATGCAAATTTTATGAATAAAGTATGTATGTTTTTGGAAAAAGATTGTCTTGAGTACAGAGACAATTAAAGGGATGATCAATTAAAGGGGGGCAGATGGTGGCGTAGTGGTAATGTCTCTGGACTAGTAATCCAGATCTCAGGCTAACGCTCGGAGTGGGGACATGGGTTCAAATCCCACTGCAGGCAGCTGGTGGAATTTTTAAAAAAAAGGATGTGATTGACCTGGAGGGGGTGCAGAGGAGATTCACCAGGATGTTGCCTGGGATGAAACATTTAAGTTATGAAGAGAGGTTTGGATAGACTTGGGTTGTTTTCGTTGGAGCAGAGAAGACTGAGGGGCGACCTGATCGAGGTGTACAAGATTATGAGGGGCATGGACAGGGTGTATAGGGAGCAGCTGTTCCCCTTAGTTGAAGGGTCAGTCACAAGGGGCATAAGTTCAAGGTGAGGGGCAGGAGGTTTAGAGGGGGATGTGAGGAGAACCTTTTTTACCCAGAGGGTGGTGACGGTCTGGAATGCGCTGCCTGGGAGGGTGGTGGAGGCGGGTTGCCTCACATCCTTTAAAAAGTACCTGGATGAGCACTTGGCACGTCATAACATTCAAGGCTATGGGCCAAGTGCTGGTAAATGGGATTAGGTAGGTAGGTCAGGTGTTTCTCACCTGTCGGTGCAGACTCGATGGGCTGAAGGGCCTCTTCTGCACTGTGATTTTGTGATCTGTTTGAGGTTTCACAAGGTTTTGATGCCCGCGCGAGATGCCCTCTTTTTAAGTTCGTTTATGGGATGTGGGCATCGCTGGCCGGGCCAGCAGTTATTGCCCATCCCTGATTGCCCTGGAGAAGGGGGGTGGTGAGCTGCCCTCTTGAACCGCCGCAGTCCCTGTGGTGTAGGTACACCCTTGTGAGCAAGAGGCCATAAAAATTCAAGCGATGATATCAGGGAGCACCTCTTCACACTAAAGCTAGTGGAAATCTGGAGCTCCTTCCTCCAAAAGCTGGGGCTTGGTGGCAGTGAAGTGGGGGGGGGCGGTGGTCAGGTATCAATTAAAAATTTCAAAGCAGCGATTGTTGGGCAAGAGGTTTAAAGGGGAAATTGAATTAACATGGGGAGATGGGCTGATGGAGGCTGATACAGATCAGCCAATAATCTAATTGAATGGTGCAACAGGCTCAAGGGGCTGAATGGTTCCTATTCCTCCAACGCTTAAAATGAGAAACTGCTACATAAAAAAAAGTCAACCTGTGACTCAGGGACAAAAAAAAAAAACCACACACAACATTTCCCACACAGATATAGTGAACACCAAGCCAACAAACGTACATCACAGCTACCCCTCAAATCGCAGATCTGCCGACTGCTTGTCAATATAGATTTTTCCTCCTTACCGAGGTTTGTTTTCGAAAAAAGGGGGCTTTATTACCCAGAGGGTGGTGACGGTCTGGAATGCGCTGCCTGGAAGGGTGGTGGAGGCGGGGACATGGTAGAGGAAATACACCACAGCACGAGGTCACGCAGGGTATCATCTCTGTGACTTTGACTGAGACCAGCTTATTGTGGTGCTTAGAGAGAGAGAAGTTCAAAATGTGCAGTTGTCGGAAAGATAGCCATGGATTAAAGAATTTAAGAAATGAGGAGGAATAGGCCGCTCAGCCCCTCAATCCTGACCTGCCATTGAATAAGATCATGGCTGATCCGGAATCTCAACTCCACTTTTCCCCACACTCTCTCTCTCTTAATCCCCTCAAGAATCCAAAAAAAACCTCAGCCTTGAACATAAGTCAATGACCGAGCATCCAACACTCTGAGGTACAGAATACCAAAGATGATCAACCCTTTGAGTGAAGAAATTTCTCCTCATCGCAGTCCAAAATGGCTGATTCCTTATCCTCTAGATCTAGGTTCTCCAGGCCAGGGGAAATAGCCTCATAGTGTCCACCCTGTTGAGCCCTCTCAGAATCTTATGTTTCAATGAGATCACCTCTTATGCTTCTAAATTCCAATGGGTATAGGCTCATTCTACTCAGTCTCCCTTCACAGGTTAACCCTCTCAACCCTCAGGGATCAATCGCCATTGACGAAGGAAGTGACTGAAGAGGAACTTTAGGTTGGGACTGGGGCTGCGTCGTCTGCAAGGAGAAAAGTACCATGAGTTCAAAATAAAACTGCCGGTTGGTGATCTCAGAGTCATTATAGCCTAGGAGGCCATTCAGCCCATTACGTCTATGCTGGCTCTCTGTAAAGCAATCCATTCAGCTCGATCCCCGCCACCCTGCCAGTTTATTTCCCCTCAAGCGTCCGTCCAATTTCCTTTCGAAATCATTCATCGTTTCTGCCTCCACTACCCTCGCAGGCAGCGAGGTCCAGAGCATGACCATTCACTGCGTGAAGAAACTCTGCCCCTCGACCGTGTGGAAAGGAGGAATGTGGGAGCTTCCATTTACTCTTCTGCAGGTCAGCAGCCGGCCTAGAACATCCCTTCCCCAACCTCTCCCCCACCCACCACTCCCCCACCCCCACCGACCCCCCGTTTAACTTTCCCCTTCTCAGCAGAGTAGAAATTTAACTCTACGCGTACTTCTGAAAACCCAGGCACTAAATTTGTAACCACTTTGGTAAGCTTTAATTCTACATCCTGCAATTTTAGGTTAGGGGAAAATAAAAACCTTCCTGGAAAAGCTTTAGAATTTTTAAAAAGATCCCATGGATATTTTTTTTTTGAAATATATAGTTACCAATAATGGTAAGTGCCACAAGGTTATTGGCTACCTCAACAGTGTAACACCCACAACAAGCAGACATCAATGCTAAGGAGCTTACGTTGAACACTTTCCCCAATAATACCACCGCCAAAACATCCGAAATCAATGGTTGTACATTGTTGTGCTGACTTATTGTGGTCAACGTTAGTTGAGAATCCAGCACCGCACTTTCTACTTACCAAACACCTGGAACGAGAGCACACAGGTAGATGTCGCCCACTCCAAATCCCGCACTACGTCAGCGCTGGTCACCTGTTTACAGTTAGGAGTCCCTATCGGAGGAAACAGAGGCTTTACTTAGAGGCAAAAACCCAAGAAAGCGGAGGGAGATATACAAAACCGAGTGTCACAAATCAGAATATTGCCCCTTCATAGCAGCCTGAGATTTAAACTGTGCTTAGCTGGATGAGGACAAAATGGCATCGTAAGAGGCCCTTCGGCCCTTCCCCCCCCCCCAAGGCCACACCAGACTAGCAACCCTTCCTATGTCAGTTTTCAGGTCTACCTAACAAATTAGGAGTGAAATGAGGAAACACCCCTTCACAAAAGGGTGGTAGAGGTTTGAAACCCTCTTCCACAAATAGCAACTGTTGCTCAATCAATTTGTTAATTCTAAAACTGAGGTTGATAGATAGTTGCGAGGCAAAGTTATAATGGGGTATGGGGCAAAGGAGTGGGTATATGGAGTTAGGTCCCGGGTCAAGGAACAGGCTTGAGGGGCGACAATGGCCTCCTCCTGCTCCAAATATACTTCTTTATCAGCGTTACCAACAGTTTTGGCCCAGTTCCTAAGCCACAAGAATATCATTTACTTGGCGCCATGCTAAAAAAAATGGTTCTGCGGTGATTAATGCTGTTACCATCACCGAGATTAAAAAGTTAGGGAAGTATAAACCTCACGCCCAACATGGGTGTACTTTTTCAGCTAAACAATGCAGACGCACATGAGAAAGTCTTCCCAAACAAGCAGGGGCTGGAGAGATGGAAGAATGCTCTGTACTCACAGTAGAGGACTTCATAATCTCCAGAGTTCGTGACTATGTAGTGGCTGTCAGTTGACCAGTCCAGATGTGTTACAAAACTGGAGTGCCCCTAAAATCAGAATAAAGTTCCTCATTCAGCTTTGAAAAATACAATTCCTGCATCTCACCTCTTCAGCAAAGCCAACCACCTCTTCATTGTCGCGTTTTCTCTCCCTCAGTTTGCCTCGCTTTATGCCCGAGTCAAGTGTTGGCAAGTGAGCTGCTCATAGCGGATTACGGAGCTGTTGTTAGGTGCACGAGATGCCCAGCGGTGACAGCTCTCCATTCGTCCCACTCTGGAAGATGGGACATGGCAAGGCAAAGAGCAGAAATCCCACTGCATGGGTCATTTTGAGTATTGACCTATGTCCTATTCCTCCCAGGGCCCAGTGCGTTGGAACGCCAGCACTCTTACACCAAGAAGCTCCCTTTCCACATGGAACCCACCACATCTACAAGTTCTTAGAGCTCCAGTTATCTTGTTACTTCAGCCCAGAGGGATAGAATAGTCAAGGATGACAAAAAAGGTCATTCAATCCTCAAGCCCGTAGCAGTCAGGCAGAAGCAACCTAGGGAGGAAGTTGGAAAGCAATTCCTCTACACGAGAGGGAAAAAATCTCTACACGAGGGGTTTTTAAACAATTAACACTTTGGCTATTAAAGGCAGAGACTGTAAACACACGGCGGGGGTTGGGGGGCGGGTGGCGGGGAAAGAGTTTCTGCTCAGTTAGTTTTTGTTTGTCTAAACGTGCAGAAGATAGCGAAACTTGGAGCACAAAAATTACATCCAGCGGCCGTCAAAATTTCACAGCCTCCAGCAGCAGGTTTAAGGAACACCGGCTGGGATTTTCCAGCCCTGGTGCCCCGGCTAGAAGTCCATTGACCGGAAGATCCCAGCGGCAGGCAGGTGCAGTAAATCCCGCCGATTGTATTAGATGTTTAGAATCTTAACATGCGCAGCAGGAAGAAGAAAGCCCACCCACTAAGTCTTATTTCTTTATTCTTTCCCGGGGTGTGGGTGTCGCTGGTAAGACCAACATTTGTTGCCCACCCCAAATTGCCCTTGAACTGAGTGTCCTGCTCGGCCATTTCAGAGGGGCAGTGAAGGGTCAACCGCATTACTGTGAATCTGGAGTCACACGTGAGTCAGACCGGTGATAGCTGTCACCATTCAGAGACGAGCTTTCAATTTCCAGATTTATTACTCGAATTTAGTAATCCACCAGCTGCCGTGGTGGGATTTGAACTCACGTCCTCAATTCACACTCTCTCTATGAATCAATGGGCAAGAGGAGTTCCTGCCAATGGTGCTTATTTCGTGGAACTTCAAAGGAATGCTAAAAAAAAATTAAATGGGCTATTTTGAACTTGAGACAATTCTAAAAACTTCAAAAATTTTTTAAAAAAAAGTCCATCACATGCCTGACCAGGAATTGTTCCCAATCTTGTTGAAAGTATTTGCAGGTTGACAGTCAGTCAGTCAGTGTGCTCATAATGTTGCCAAGCAGGCTATCATGTCCTGGACCTGGACTCGAACACAGCTTCCAGGTTCAGAAGCAGGGACACTCCCCAGCATGAGACCTCCCCAGCAGTTATAGATACGATGAGCCAAATGGCTTTATTCTTGCTGCAGTTCTGAACATGGCATATTTGATTGAAAAGAATTAAAACTCAGCAGGTCTGGCAGCATCGGCGGAGAAGAGCACAATTGACGTTTTGAGTCCTCATGACCCTTCAATAAGTAAAAATAGGAGAGGGATGAAATAGAAGCTGGTTTAAGGGGGTGGGGGGGAGAAGGGGGAAAAAGGGCATAAAAGGTATATAAAGGTTATGCCCTTTTAGTCTTATTTCACCCCACCACCACTAGAGATATCTGTACCTTGCTTGTCCGACTCTCCACTCTCAATTAGCACATTCTTTTAGATAATATCACCACCTTCAACACCTCTTTGTTCTTTTGTCTGTGACATCTTTTGGTTATCTCCTCCTATCACTGCTTGCTTGCCCCAACAACAACCCTCCCTTCTCCCCTACCCCCAACCCCCCCCTTCCCCACCCCCCCACCACCCCCCCCCCCCCCCCCCCCCCCCCCCACCCACCCAACACCCCCCTCCCCTCCCAAACCAGCTTATATTTCACCCCTCTCTTATTTTCACTTAGTTCTGTTGACGGGTCCTGTGGACTCGAAACATTAACTGCGTTCCTCTCCGCCGATGCTGCCAGAGCTGCTGAGTTTTTCCAGGTATTTCTGTTTCTGTTTTTGTTTTGGATTTCCAGCATCCGCAGTTTTTTGTTTTTATATCCATGAAGTCAGGACAATTGCCGCCAGAGATTATAAGGCTTTATAAATGCATTGGTCAAAGTGTTGGCCACTATTTTACTTACTGAGCATCGCCCCACTCGACTGTACTTCCTGCCATTCTCTGCCACTGTGTAGATGTAAACATAGTTGTCGTGCGATCCAATTGCCAGAAAATTGCCATCTGTGTGAATAAACAAAAAGTCAATGAATGTCTTTAATGATCTGATTAAACAGTCAACTTGGAGCAGCCAAGGGTGCACGGGTCAGTCCCTATTACAAATGGGACTTCATGGCCCAAATGGGTCACAAACACGCGGTATATTAGTAAGAAATTGAGTCTTCATGAAGAAAGCAGAGTGAGGGGTTCCGCGCAAGTGTCTTGGTTACAAATATCATTATGAGCAACTTCCAGCCCAGAGGGAAAAGAAATGTGTGAAAAGCTTAATACATTCAGCAGAGATTACGAGTAAGAGTGTTGGGAGGGAGTAGGGTGCTGGGCAGAAACCCTTTATTGGGCAAGGGTTGGTGGGGGGGAAATGGGTTACTCCACAAACAACCAGCTTCATTTATATAGTGCCTTCATTGTCACTAAATGCCCCCAGGCCTTTCACGGGAGTGTTACCAAATGAAATTTAGCACCCAAGCCACACAAGGGGCAGAATTTAATGCCCTCTGAGGTGATTTTGGTGGTAGGGGGTGGTGGTGGTGGGGGGGTATTTAATTGGGCAGGAGTGTGGGGGCTGGGGACTCGGCTGCCTCAATCAAGTGCAGGGCGGGAAGTATTATGGACAACCCTCCCCACCCAGGAAGGATCACTGCCTTATCAACTCCATCAACTGAGGCCTTTAGGCAGGGCACTGCTCTTCCAGTGGCTACCCAAGTGCCCTTTAAACGTGAGCAGCGCTTCTGCCTCTGCCAGAGGTCTCTACCACCCTCTGGGTGAAAAAATATTTCCTCATCTCTCCTCTAATCCTTTTACCAATTACATTAAAGCCATTCCCCTGGTTTTGATACCTCTGTCAACTAGAGTCAATAAGGATGACCTATCGAGGACCCTCAATTAAGCGCAATGGCAGAACAGGCTTGAGGGGCTGAATGGCCTACGCCTGTTCCTATGCTTTAAAAAAGGAGAGAGAGGTAGAGAGTGGAGAGGTTGAGGGAATTGCAGAGTTTCAGGCTTAGGCAGCTGATGTGTGCGCCTGCATGCCACTGTAATGTAAAGGTGCTCAGCAGAGCAAGGGTTAATGTGGACTGGAGAATAGCACTGCCCACGGTATGATGCATGGAGTCACATGGTAATAAACTGAGAGAACACCCTAGAAGCAGCCTACCTGCATGGCAGCAGCACCATGCATGACAGTAACCTGGGATCTGTATATAGTTAAATGATTGACAATAAATGGTTCATGTTTAAACATACAAGTCTCAAGATCTCAATTAAGACATGGCAGCAATGGCACCATAACACAGCATGGTGATCAGCGGTGATAAATACAACAGCATGCCCGCCAATGGTAAAGCGATATAAATCAGGGATGGGCAAGAGGCCGGAATAGGAGAAATGCAGATGTCTCCAAATATTTTTAGGCTGGAGGATGTTACAGGGAAAGGGAGGGGTGAGAATTTTTAAAAAAAGATGAGAATTTTAAAAAGGGTGATCAGATTTCCCCATTTTATTTCAGTTTTGTGTTTAGTTACACTGTGCTTCAAGCCACTGCTTGCTCATTACCCACAACCTGATTATTTGCTAGAAATTTCATTGAGGGAAGGCAAGCCCAGTGCCCAGTATAAAAAGTATCTGAAAACACCAGGAAATTGAGATCATAACTTTGCGAGAGATGCTCACTGAAGGGGCTCTTGGCTGAAGTCATTCAAACTCTCTTTCGACAGAATGGATTTCCTCTAACTGACTTTTCCAGGAAGCTTTGGAGTAAACCAGTTTTGAAAGACTTGCCATAGGGGAAGCGCAATGTAAGACCGTAAGATATAGAAGCAGAAAAAAGGCCATTCGGCCCATCGAGTCTGCTCCACCATTCAATCATGGCTGATAAGTTTCTCAACCCCATTCTCCCGCCTTCTCCCCGTAACCTTTGATCCCCTTACCAATCAAGAACCTATCTATCTCGGTCTTAAATACACTCAATGACTTGGCCTCCACAGCCTTCTGTGGCAATGAATTCCATAGATTCACCACTCTCTGGCTAAAGAAGTTTCTCCTCATCTCTGTTCTAAAAGGTCTTCCCTTTACTCTGAGGCTGTGCCCTCGGGTCCTAGTCTCTCCTACTAATGGAAACATCTTCCCCACGTCCACTCTATCCAGGCCTTTCAGTATTCCGTAAGTTTCAATCAGATCCCCCCCTCATCCTTCTAAACTCCATCGAGTATAGACCCAGAGTCCTCAAACGTTCCTCATATGTTAAGCCTTTCATTCCTGGGATCGTTCTCGTGAACCTCCTCTGGACCTTCTCCAGGGCCAGAACATCCTTCCTGAGATACGGGGCCCAAAATTGCTCACAATATTCTAAATGTGGTCTGACCAGAGCCTTATAAAGCCTCAGCAGCACATCCCTGCTTTTATATTCTAGTCCTCTCGAAATAAATGCCAACATTGCATTTGCCTTCCTAACTACCAACTCAACCTGCAAGTTAAACTTAAGAGAATCCTGGACTAGGACTCCCAAGTCCCTTTGCACTCCAGATTTCTGAATTCTCTCCCCATTTAGAAAATAGTCTATGCCTCTATTCTTCCTACCAAAGTGCATGACCTCACACTTCCTGTGGACTTCCTCTAACTGACTTTTCCAGGAAGCTTTGGAGTAAACCAGATTTGAAAGACTTGCCATAGGAGAAGCGCAATGTAGGTTCACCAGATGGATTCCTGGAATAGTGGGATTGTCCTAGAAGGAGGGAAGTTGGAGACACTGGGTCTGTAGTCTCTGGAGTTTAAAAAAAAGATGAGCTGATCTCATTGAAGCATGCAAAATTCTTACAGGATGTGATAGGGTTGATGCAGGACGGATGATTCCACTGACTGGGAGTGTCTAGAAGCAGGGGATAGTCTCAGAATAAGGGTTTGGCCATTTAGGACTGAGGTGACAAGGAATTTCTTCAGTCAGAGGGTGGTGACTCTTTGGAATTCTCTACCCCAGAGGGCTGTGGAGGCTCAGTCATTGTGTTCAAAGCGGAGATCGATTAATTTCTAGATATCAAAGGGCATCAAAGGATACAGGGATAGTGCAGGAAAATGGCATTGAGGTAGAGCCCCGATCTAGCTGAATGGTGCAGCAGGTTAGAAGGGCTGAATGGCCTACTCCTGCTCCTATTTCCTGTGACCTATGGGAGGAAATAGCCAGAGAATAAATGTTATATGTCATCATTATGGGTCTGAGCTTAGGTTGTCCTTGGTTACGACTGAGAGGGGCAAGGCTGTTGGTGAATTTTAACCTCTATTAAACAAACATTCTTCTGTATGTACAGGATAAGGCTTAGCACAAGGCATCAGCAGATTCAGTTACCATGTGATCTTACATCACTGATGATGCATTGTAGGCGGTCCATTTCCATTCACACTTTAAATTACATCATGAGGTTGTGGAGACGCCGTGTGGGCAGTTCACTATCAGGATTGTCAAATACCCACAGAAATTATTCCGTCAGCTGTGGCTCAGTGGGTAGCACTCTCACCTCAGGCTCAAAGCTGTGGGTTCAAGTCCCTCTCCAGGACTCGAGCACAAAAATCAAGGCTGACACTCCAGTGTGGTTCTGAAGGAATGCTGCACTGTCAAAGGTGCTGTCTTTTTGATGGCACACCATCTGCCTTCGGAGGGGGCCATTAAAGATCCCGTGGCACTATTTTAAGAGCAGGGGAGTTCTCCCCCGTGTCCTGATCAATATATGTCTCCTCAAATCACACTCACACTCACACTCAAACAATGCAGCAGTGACTACAGTTCAAAAACTACTGTAAAGCGCTTAGAGTCATCCTGTGGTTGTGAAAGGCGCTATGGAAATGCAAGCCTTCCTTGAAAAGAACCCAGTTAAGACAGATTCAAAATGATTGTCCGGAGTGGCTTCCCTCCCAAAGGATCTGGTTGTCTGAAGATCTCTGGTGACCAAAATTAAGGGCAGGTGCAGTACGTGCAAGTTGGCACTGCAGGACAGAGGAAGTGCTGCGGTGCTGGGGGTGCAGTCCTTCAGCTGAGACACTAAACCGTGGCCAATGGAATGCGTATAACAGAAAGACAACAGATCAATAGTTTTAATATCACAGGGAGGGATGCAGAGTCATTTCCAGCACAGAACGATGTCATTCAGCCCACCAAGTGGAAGGCAAACAAATATATTCTAAGTGAAGAATATTTCTTGATCCCAATTCTCCCTCCATCCTTTCCCTTGCTATCGGTTTAGGTGCCCACCCAAATTAAATTCACGGCTCTACTAAAACGGATAGGAAGATATATAATAGCCCAAAGCTTCCAGTATTCGGATGGGAGGTGGGCGCGAGTGAAGAGGTGTGTGTGACAGGACCCTGCACACACACACAATGTCTCCGACGCGGAACCGAGTGTCAGTGACTTGGGTCAGAATATGCGAGGCTTAGCTGGACACTTACCCAGGAAGTGTTACACCGGTTAATACCTGGTCTAACTCAGAGCTCAGCCAGTGTTAGTGAACGGGGATCCACAACTGATGCCCCCCTCTTCCGCCCCTAGTCACCCACTCCAAGCTGACTTGACTAACACCCCACCTCCCTTGCCACAACAAACCCACTACACACGCCCCCGACCTCACCCAACCACCTCACCCATTCACTAACGCACTCACTTACTGACTTGGACTTTTATAAAATGTACCTAAAAAACAGCAGCTACTGTTGGGAAGAGGGAGCGCGTTCCCGTTTCCGGCTGTCGTTCCCTATGCTCGACAGCCTTTTACGCAGAGGTCAACGCTGACTCTTTGGAGCTTCAGCGAGGGTCAGAAATCCCAGCCGAAAAACTGGAAAGGGCTGGGTCACAAACCTTGGCGGGGTCAGCGTCAGTGTGGTCAGCACTGGCATTGACCCGAAGATCTAGGCCAATGTTCCGCCGAGGGCATAATGGGTCCCGAACTGGTCAGCAGAGGACACGCGGCTGGAATCCTTCGCTTGTTCTCCATCCCAGCAAACCCCACCACCACCACCGACCCCCCCACCCTCACACAGTGTGCTGCTCGACCACCGTTTCATGACTGGTTTGTTCGCGAGGCCTCACATACCTGGGGAATAGCGCATCACTGAGAGCTTCTCATTGCCGTCTGTGTGCACAGTAATGGGATCCTTGGTTTCTGCATCAAAAACCATCCACCTGCCAGGGGGAAGAGACAGTCACAGTTGATACTACCCCTTATATAGTACTTTACTAAATAAAACATCCAAAGGCCTGCACAAGAGCATCAACTAAAGTTTGACATTAAGCCGCATAGAGATTGTAGGACAGGTTACCGAACACTTGGCCAAAGAGGGGAGGCAGTGGCATAACGGTAATGACACTGGACTGGTAATCTAGGCCCAAGCTAATGTTCTGGGGACACGGGTTCAATTCCATTTGAAATCAATTGATGATCAGGAATGGGGGTGAAAATAAAACTAGTGTCAGTCATGGTGACCATGAAACCATTGTCAATTGTTGTAAGAACTTATCTAGTTCATTTAGGGAAGGAAAACTGCCATCCTAACCTTGTCTGGTCTTTGTGTGACGTAGACCTCAGTAACGTGGTTCACTCTTAAATGGTCTAGCAAGACACTCAGTTGTATCAAAACTTGACAGAGGTCAGACAGCGTAACACTAAACAGTTTTGGTCCCCTTATCTAAGGAAAGATGTACTGGCATTGGAGGCAGTCCAGAGAAGGTTCACTAGGCTGATCCCGGGTATGGAGGGATTTTCTAATGAGGAAAGGTTGAGCAGATTGGGCTTGTACTCATTGGAGTTTAGAAGAATGAGAGGCGACCTTATTGAAACAAGATTCTTAGAAGGCTCGACAGGGTGAGAGGCTGTTTCCCCTTTGTGGGAGCGTCTAGGACCAGAGGGCATAATCTCAGAGTCAGGGGTCACCCATTTAAAACAGATGAGGAGGAATTTCTTCAGAGGGTAGTGAATCTGTGGAATTCTTTACCGCAGAGGTCTGTAGAGGCTGGGTTGTTAAGTATATTCAAGGCTGAGACAGATTTTTAATCAGTGAGGGAATCAAGGGTTATGGGGAAAAGGCAGGAAGGTGGAGTTGAGGATTATCAGATCAGCCATGATCTCACTGAATGGCGGAGCAGACTCGATGGGCCGAATGTCCTCTTTCTGCTCCTGCGTCTTATGGTCTTACAGCACTGTGGGTGTACCTACACCACATGGACTGCAGCGGTTCAAGGCAGTGACTCACCACCACCTTCTCAAAGGGGCAATTAAGGGTGGGCAGTAAATGCTGGGCCCAGCCAGAGACACCCACATCCCAAGAATGAAAAAAAATAATGAACAGGTGTGCCACGAGGGAACTACCAGCTCGGTTTATCATTTTTGCATCAAGTGAGGGTTTATTAAAATTTTGCTTTTTTTTTTGAAAAGTTCCCTTTGGCTTTCAGTTCACACCCCGCTCCCCTCTCCACACCCCACACCCGTCCCCATCACTCACTGTTCCTTTGCAAGGCATGGCAAACATACAGGCACCAAGGTTCTGCTCTTATCACATTGTAGTTGAGGTACACAAGTTAAGCAAGGCCTTTTCTGCCAGTTGTTCCTGCCGCGCTTGCTTTTAAGCAATTGTCCAGAGCAGTCTTACCTTGCAGAGTGCATTCCCACAGCGATAACAGATCCACTGGGATGGATACCAACCGACAGAGCTGGATCCTAGCAGGAAACAACGAGAAACAGTGAATCCCTAAAGAGGCTAACCTAGTCAATTCTTAAATCAGCGGCAGATTGCAAAGGCCTTAAAAAAAAAGTGCAAGCACTGTGCGTGTATCTTTATGATCACCCATCTCTCTTTAGTGAAGGCAACCACCATATGTTGGCATTATGCTTTCTTTATTTGCTGTTGGATCCTTACTGGATTGTGCTCCAACATGCAAGGTAGAACACCAGAAAGAGGAGGAGACCATTCAGCCCCTCGAACTCGCTCCCCCCATTCAATGCGATCATGGCTGATCGTCTGCCTCAACTCTGCTTTCCCTGAGAGACCAGAAATCTGTCCCTCTTTCTCAGGCCGTTGAGTATGCTCGATGATGGAGCACCCACTGCCCTCTGGGGTAGAGAATTCCAAAGATTCGCAACCTTTTGGAGTGAAGAAATTTCTCCTCAGCTCAGTCTTGAATGAGAAGGCCCTTATCCTGAGGATGCTCTAGATGTATCCCTGGTGTTCTAGGCTCCCCAGCCAGGGGAAACAACCTCAGTATCTACCCTGTCAAGCCCCTTCAGGATATTGCAAGTTTCAACGAGATCATCTCTCCGTCTAAAATTCCAGAGTCTAAGCATCCAGTTTACTTAGCCTCTCCTTATAGGACAACCCTCTCAACCCAGCTAGACACGTAAAGGTATGATTATTAAACAGAGACAGCGACTGACTCTCAGTGTTTATTTTACTTAAACCAACTCTTAACATGATAGGATAATTGTTGACTTGTTTATGCAAATGGAGGGTCAAAGCATAAAAGCGAAAAAAAAGATTTCTACTTATATTGCACCAATCATCTCAGGACATCCTGAAATGTTTTACAGCCAATGAAGTGCTTTTGACTAGCAGTCACTGCCATCATGCCAGAGGCGGAACCGCAACACCCAATTTGCGCATAGCAAGCTCCCGCACTCAGCAATGTGATCAGGGCCGGTTTTCGTGTGTTGAAGCGCACCCAGGAGATTTTCCCTGTCGTTCTTCAAAATAGAGGCCGTGGCACTTTTTATATCCACCCAGCAGGGGCTGGCAATGCTTCTCATCGGAAAGGCAGCACCTCAGACAGTGCAGCATTCCTTTAGTATTACACTGGAACAACAAGTTTGTCGGAGCTGCGTTCTAACTCACAACCTACGGACTCGAACGAGAGTGCAAACACTTGCTGACACGTCTGTGCAGCTAAACAACAACGGGCAGGATTTTACCATCGGCGAGTGGGGGGCGGGGGGGTGGCGACCTGTCAATGGCCAATTGAGGTCATTGCCAGAGTCATTGAAGCAATTAATGGACCTGCCCGTCCGGCCTTAAGGTCGGTTGACAGGCCGGGAACCCTGGCGGGAAGTAGAAAAAGCATCAAACCTCATCCAGGGGCGGGGTGAGGTTTCATGTAGGTTTTTAAAAATTTAAGTTCTTTTTTTTAAATTATGGACACGTCCCAGCTCATATGACAGTGTCACGTGAGGGGACATGTCGGGGAATTTTTAATATTTTTGACAGCACAGCCGATCTCCCTGAGGCTGCACTTAGCCTCAGGGAGATGAGTGCGCTCTTTTGTGCGTAAGCGTGAAAGAGCACACTCTCAGGTTTAGGGAATCCTCACCCCACCCCCCAGCCACCCGCACAGGGTGCGCATAGCGCTTCTGTGCAGACGTCACGCTGGGTGGGCCTTAGTTGGCCCGCCCACATAAAATGGCGGCGCGGCCCCCAATTGGGGGCGCCGATCGGAGGCGCACACACACACACACTTCAACTTCGCCCCGATGGGAGGGAAGATCCTGCCCAATGTTCGGGGTTCCTTTTCCTAAAAAAATTATTTTGCAGGATGTGGGCATCGCTGGCAAGGCCACAAGGGCAACTCACCACCACCTTTGAGGGCAATTAGGGATGGGCAAGAAGTGCTGCCCTAGCCCAGCGCTGCCCACATCCCATGAAGGAATAATAAAAAAAAAATTGTTGCCCATCCCTAATTGCCCCTTGAGAAGGTGGTGGTGAGCTGCCTTCTTGAACCGCTGCAGTCCCTGTGGTGTAGGTACACCCACAGTGCTGTTAGGGAGGGAGTCCCAGGATTTTGACCCAGCGACAGTGAAGGAACGGCCGATATATTTCCAAGTCAGGATGGTGAGTGGCTGCAATACACAAGCATCTTTTGACCAGCTGCCAAGGAACACACATCTGTATCCTATCAAAGAAGCAAAGTTACCACACTTGTTTCCCCACTGACTTACATCAAGAGTCTTACTCCAGACAGGCTGGTGTGAGCTGGGATCCCAGTAATGAATCAGTTTGTCTTGTCCACACGTCACAAACCGGTCCTCACTTGGGTGAGCGGCAAGTCCCCACAGCTCATCAGTGTGACCCTGGACAGAAAACAGGAACAAAACAAGATCAACAGGGACAGAGGTCATACTTTCACCCGAAGCAACGCGTAGGCCTGACTCGACTCATTCTCGCTTCTGTCCAGTCAGTCGCTGGTCGATTACAGGAACAACATTTCTCCGACACACCACCGGCTTTGCCTCTCTGCCCAACATATGAAATGATGTGTGGGAAAAGATTAGGTGGTACATCATGCTTGACCCATTCTCTGACTGAATCATGGTGACTAGATACTTCCAACCCTTGCCCCCAACCCCGTAGCCATGTAGTTTCTTCAGGGTAGCCAAGAAAAAAACAACTTATATTCAGAGTTAGAGGAACTACGACACAAGAGACTACCATTTGGCCCATTGAGTCCTTGCCAACTCTCTGTAGAGCAATCCAGTCAGCCTCATTTCCCCACACTCTATTCCCACAGCCCTGCAGACTCATTTCCCTCAAGGGTCTATCCAATTTCCTTTTGAAGTCATTCATCGTCTCCCCCTCCACCGCCCTCATGGGCAGCGAGTTCCAGGTCATTGCCAGTCTCTGTGTACAAAAAAAACCACAATGCTCCTCAAATTCCCCTCTGTGTCTTTTACCCAAAAGCCTGAATATGCCCCCCTGTGGGGACACACCAGTGGTAGGGGGTTGTCCCAAAGCACTGCACAGGAACATTACAAAATAAAAATAGGACACTAAGCCACATAAGTAGACATTTGGCCAAGCTTTTGATCACCTGACTTCAGAGTTATGCTCTCAGAAATCTTATAAAAGGAGAAGAGCAAAGGAGGGAGGCGGGGAGATTTGGAGAGGGAATTCCAGACCTCAGGCCCCAGGTAGCTGAAGGCATGGCCGCCCATGGA
Source organism: Isurus oxyrinchus (assembly GCA_026770705.1). Classification (NCBI taxonomy): domain Eukaryota; kingdom Metazoa; phylum Chordata; class Chondrichthyes; order Lamniformes; family Lamnidae; genus Isurus; species Isurus oxyrinchus. Next base: position 16,106,816 of record JANJGN010000031.1, on the reverse strand, counting down.
GAAGCGACTAAAAAAAAAATCGGAGATGTGTCAAGATGCCAGAATTAGAGGAATACAGAGATCTCGGAGGAGATTACAGAGAGGTAGGGAGGGATTTGAAAACAAAAGATGAGAATTTTAAAATTAAAAAAATGTTGCTTGGAGCCAGTGTAGGTCAGCAAGCAGAGGGGAACAGGACACGGTGCGAGTTAGGGGGTGAACAGCTGCATTTAGGATGACCTCAAGTTTACAGAAATCCAAGATCAACAAATGGGAAAGAAAAACACTGGAAAATTCCTCTCCGACCTCCTCAGATGCTCAAAATCAGTACAAGAGATCACAAGGACCAGATGTTAATGGTAAAGCTATTTAACCTTTATTGTAGTCATCACACCTCAGTCACTTCCGCCATTTGCATCACATGTCCCATTTCCTCTAACACAATTCCTCTAACACAACGCCAGCGGTGCTCCTTCAAATTCTACACCCCAGCCGCACAAACCTTCCCCCCTCAGCACCTCCACCTTACCTCCTCTTCTGAAGTACCAGAAAACTCAGATTATATTCCACCCACGTCTTCTTGGCCCCAACTCCCACCCAACCAGTGTTCGTTCATTGGCCACCATTGGGAGGGGGAGGGGGCGAGTGCGGGGTGGTGTCTGTCTGTCAGGTATGCTACCGAGACCACTGCTTCCCAGTCGTTTTTCTGATGGGACTCCCATTTTAATGCTTCACACAGTACGACCCCAGAGTGAAAATCCAGATGTTTGGGGGGTGGAGGAGGGAAAGAGAGTTGTGGGTGGGGCAGGGGCTCAAACAGCAAGGATAAAGGCACACAAAACTATTGAGACACCTAGCATTTTTCAGGCTCTGTTGGCGCCAGTGACCTCCAAGGCCCCATCATTAGATTAGGCCGCACCCACAGGCAAAATATTAAAAAATGGCGCACATTTTTTTTTTAAAAAAAAAGAGGCCTCGCAGCCGATCCCAGAAACGTCAAACCCGAGCCTCTGCCCCACAGCTGCCTTTGCTCGACCCTTGACCCCACTGAGGGTCACGACCTACAGTTCGTGAACCCCTGACCTAGGCTGCTGTTGAGGCCTTTTGAGCAGGGCAGGGATTTGACGACACCCAAAGCGAAGGGGGAAGCCATTACACTTAAGGTTTCTGTAGTTTCTTACTTGTACGATGGGGCAGTATCCCCCACTCAGCGTGCCTTGCAGGATGCAGTTCCTCGTCGTGCCGATGAATAACCCATTGTCTTTTCCTTCTGCGATCGTTCGAACTGGGCCAAATGCCTCTGGGATCTGCGATTTTTTTTTAAAAAAAACACACACACACAAGATGTCAGACAAGGAAGTGGTTCTGCCACGAGGTCTTTGTCCAGACACTCAGTCTCTTCTCCTTCCAGAATCTGACAAACCTGCTCTAGAAAAAAGATGGACAGATCGACAGAAGTCCCGGTCCATACGCAGCCATACTTGTACAATATCCAGGCCTGCACAGATAAGTGGCAAGTAACATTCGTGCCACACAAGGGTCAGTCAATGATTATCTCCAACAAGAGAGAATCTAACCATTGCCCCTTGACGTTCAATGGCATTACCATCACTGAATCCCCCACTATCAACATCCTGGGGGTTACCATCAGAAACTGCATACAAATGCTGTGACTAGAAGAGCAGGTCAGAGGCTGGGAATCCTGCAGTGAGTCACTCACCTCCTGACTCCCCAAAGCCTGTCCACCATCCACAAGGTACAAGTCAGGAGTGTGATGGAACACTCCCCACTTGCCTGGATGAGTGCAGCTCCCACAACATTCAGAAACCTCCACACAGCAGCCCACTTGATTGGCATCCCATCCACCACCTTAAACATTCACTCCCTCCTCCACCGACGCACAGTAGCAGCAGTGTGTGTACTGTCTACAAGATGCACTGCAGCAACTCACCAAGGCTCCTTAGACAGCACCTTCCAAACCCATGACCACTACCATCTAAAAGGACAAGGGCAGCAGATACATGGGAACACCACCACCTACAAGTTCCCCTCCAAGCCAAACACTTGGAAATATATCGCCATTCCTTCACTGTCGCTGGGTCAAAATCCTGGAACTCCCTCCCTAACAGCACTGTGGGTGTACCTACACCACATGGACTGCAGCGGTTCAAGAACTGCTGGCCAAGAAGTCATTGATGCCCACATCCTATGGATGAATAAACAAAACATTTTATTCATTAAAATTAAAGTGATCAGATTATGAACGAAATTTGAATTCTAAGTGTGGGTTTTTATTTTGTTCCTCTGGTGGCCAGTGCAGCACTGAGGGAGAGCCACACTGTACGAGGTGCTGTCCTTTAGATGGGACATTAAACCAAGGTTCTGTCTGCTCTCTCCAGGTGGATGTAAAAGATCCCCTAGCATTATTTCGAAGAGGAGGGAGACGAGGGAGACTCCTGTGTCCTGGCCAATATCGACCCCTTAAAAATCAACATCAGGAAAACAGATTCTGGTCATTCTCTCATTCCTGTTTCTGGGATCTTGCTGTGCACAAATTGGACTGCCACCTTTCCTACACTACAACAGCGACTGCACTTCAGAAAGTGCCTCATTGGCTGTGAAGAGTTTGGAGATGTTCAGCGGTCGTGAAAAGTGCCAGGGGGCACAAGAATGTTGACTTTAAAATGGATCTCCTATTCTGGACGAGGTTAGTCAGGAGGGGACACAAAGGCAGCACCAGCCTTGTCTGCTTCATTATCTCATATGCTTAAAAAGAACCTCACGTCCACCAATGGTTATCCAAGCACTGAAACCCATGTTCTGTTCACCTCTGTTTCCTGGACTTTGTGGTGCTGTCTGTCCCACAGGATGACCTTATGATCCTTTCCTCCGCCTGACACTAGCATACCGTCAGTCAGCACGCAGAGGCTGAATACGCCTCCTTCATGAGCCCCCTGAATTGCAGACCTGATCCGGTTTGTTCCTACAAAAGACAAATAAAACACAGAAGAGATTACAGACCGGAAGGAAAACCCTCAAGCAGCAGGTTAGAAACCAGGGATAAATGGGTACAGAGAAATGATTATAAAAGGTGGAATGATGGACAGAATGTCAAGCTATACCCTCCGAAAGCGAGCTGTCTCATAATGTGGAATCGTAGGAGGTTATCTTCTTCCATATTGAAAGCTAGGGGAACATTTAAAGTTTGAAATAATGCAATACCAATTGAAGAAAGGCATTAAACCCATGTTTGCTTCACCAATTCCTTACATTAGGGGAAAGCAGATGGTGTAGTGGTAAAACAAAAACAGAATTACCTGGAAAAACTCAGCAGGTCTGGCAGCATCGGCGGAGAAGAAAAGAGTTGACGTTTCGAGTCTTCATGACCCTTCGACAGAAGGGTCATGAAGACTCGAAACGTCAACTCTTTTCTTCTCCGCCGATGCTGCCAGACCTGCTGAGTTTTTCCAGGTAATTCTGTTTTTGTTTTGGATTTCCAGCATCCGCAGTTTTCTTTGTTTTTATCTGGTGTAGTGGTAATGTCACTAGACCTGTAATCCGAAGCCCAGGCTAATGCTGCAGGGTCATGGGTTTAAGTCCCACCACAGTAGCTATCCACAAGCATCCAGCCATCCCAAGACCAGAGCCTCAATTCCTTTCTCCATTGTGTTTATATTCAGCTCCCCTTTAAATGTATCTATATTGTTCACCTCAAACATTCCCTGTGATAGCGAGTTCCACGTTCTAACAACATCCTGGGGGTTACCATTGACCAGAAACTGACTAGCCATATAAATACTGTGGCTGCAAGAGCAAGTCAGAGGCTGGGAATCCTGCGGTGAGTAACTACCTCCTGACCCTCCAAAGCCTGCCCACTATCTACGAGGCACAAGTCACTCGTCCACTTGCCTGGATGAGTGCAGCTCCCACAACACTCAAGAAGCTCAACACCATCCAGGACAAAGCAGCCCTCCTGATTGGCGCCCCACCCACAAACATTCACTCCCTCCACTACCGACGCACAGTAGCAGCAGTGTGTGTATCATCTACAAGGTGCACAGCAGGATTTCACCAACGCTCCTTCGACAACACCTTCCAAACCCACAAACACTACCATCTAGCAGGACAAGGGCAGCAGATAGATGGGAACACCACCACCTGGATGTTCCTCTCCAAAACACTCACCATCCTGACTTGGAAATATATCGGCCATTCCTTCACTGTCACTGGGTCAAAATCCTGGAACTCCCTCCCTAACAGCACTGTGGGTGTACCTACACCACATGGACTGCAGCAGTTCAAGAAGGCAGCTCACCACCACCTTCTCAAGGGCAATTAGAGATGGGCAATAAATGCTGGCCTAGTCTGCGATGCTCACATCCCATGAATGATTTTTTTTTCTCACCACTCTGGGTAAGGGAGTTTCTCCTGATTTCCATATTGGATTTATTAGCGATTGGATGTCCTCACAAGTGGTAACCTCTCTCCTCTTGAACCTCTTTGTAATTATAAAAAGGCATCTTTAATCAGATCACCAGTCTTCTCTTTGAGGGAACACAGAGTCTGATTATGGGCTCTCAAGTTTAGTAGTCAGCCATTCAGTAAAAGCATGACTGACCTGTATCCTAACTCCATCTACCCCCCTCCCACCTTGGCTCAGCAATCCTTAAACCCCCTTACCTTACAAAAATAAATCTGTTTTAAAATGTTTCAATCCAATCAAATTTGAGGGAGCACGTTCCAACTTTCCACTACCTTTTGTGTAAAGTCATCACGGCTGAATAACCTAGCTCTAATTTTAAGTGATGCCCCCTCATCTTGAAGTTCCCCCAACGATAGGAATGTTTCTCTCCATACCTACCCCATCTGAAACACGTCAAGAGCGCCACTCGACGATCAATACTTGTGTTAACGTAACCCTAGTCTATGCATCCTGCCCTCATGATTTAACGTTTTCAGCCCTGGTAGACCCCTCGCAGAGGTCTTGTGGTGCAGTGGGTAGTGTCCCAATCTCTGGGCCAGGCCCTGGGTTCAAGTCCCACATCAGGACTTAATGATCATGCAAGGCGTACTCATAATGAGGCCAAGCAGGTTAATTATCAGCCTGTAAATCCTTCCAATACGCCTGACGGGAGGTGGTAAGAGTGTGGTCAGCCATACTGCAGAAGGCAGCAGCAGAACACTGCAGTCCTTTGCCGAGAGTAATCATGGACCAATCCAATGGAAGCCCATGGTTGCCAATGCTCTCTTAGGGCCCGGGACCTGGAGGAGGTGATCCCTTACAGCTTGCTACGTCTCTTCAGGATAATGAAGGTTTACACCCCAAACATTCACTCCTTTAATGTTAACCAAACCGCTTGTGCAGTGACAGCATGTATGGCTATTATGTTGAAAAGCCAGCTTCAAGGTGATACTAATTTCAGCTGTCAGTTGATACACCCAGTCTGATCATGCTCTCCCCTCCGAATCGGAAGGTCGTGGGTTTAAACCCCCATTCCAGAGACTCGAGCACAAAATCCAGGCCGACACTCCCTGATGCCAGTCCTGAGGGAGTGCTGTGCTGTTGGAGGTGCCCCCTTTCCGATGAGACGTTAAAAACTTTTTCATTGGCTGTAAAAGGTGCTTCGGAATGTCCCGGGGTCAGGACAGGCGCTGCGCAAACGCAAAACTACTTTGATTTCGGTTGGGTGGGTTTGACAGATTTTGGGGAGCGGGTCCAGGAATACTAACGATTGCAGGAACTGGTGACCAGCAACTTCCTCACCTTTGCCCCAGATGATCAGATTTCCACTCGAGTCACCAGTGATCACATCCCCGTTCTCGGAAAAGGTCAGACATAGGAGGTACTTGGGCTTTTCTTGCTTCTGTAAAAACACAATTTAAAAAAAAAAAAATTTCAAGCAAAGGAGGAGCCCATCCGCCCTCGCGCCAGCTCTTTGAAAGCGTTAACTGGTTAGTCCCACACTCTGCACTTTCCCCCCCGCGAAAGCTCTGCAAATCGTCTCCTTTCATCCAATTCCCTTAGCAATAAGTCAGCATGGAAGGTGCAAAAGGCTACGGTGGGGAGAACTGTCTGTTGCAGGTCTCCCGAGCCCCATTGGAGGCACCTCCCCCCCCCCCCCACCCCACAACAAGCTCGGCCACCCTTCCCCCTCACCCCCCTCAAACCTGGCCCCCCTTATCTCTCTCATTGAGGCCTGACCCTGACTTGGAAGAGGAGCTCGTCTTCCTCTGCCTTGGGATTTGCCTGTGCAGTCCCAGCAGTGGCCACTGCTCACGCCTGGCGCTGTTGAGGCTAACAGAAGCAGCCAGCCATCCAACTGGCCGCCAGCTCCCTCAGGCCGGACTTCTACTGTGGCGCCTCAAGGAGGTTAACGCTGCTCCCAGCATTAAGTTGCTGCTGGGCAGTATTGTTGGTGGACTGCCCTGGGGGAGGGGGAAATCCACAGCGCCCAATAAAAATCCACACATCCCGAATAGGGGGCCAGTTAGGTGAAGGAGCAGGCAAGTGACAGTTGTCCAGATAGGTCCACTGACATCCCATTGCATTGTTCCTCAGCCCTCCTGAGGACCCTGCTAACCCAACCTGGGAGAGCAAGGCCATTCACCTCAAAGATGCCCTGCTTCTTGGAGAGGGTGCTGCTTTCCATCGTCCAGAAGTAAATATTGGATTTGCCGCAAGTAACGATGAGGTTGGCCTCAGTCGGGTGGAAGCTTGCTGCCAGCACTGACTCGTTGGAGCACTGCAAACAAAATTGGTAAATTAATAAGTTAAACCAAAAGTAGAACAGAAAGCAATCAGAGAGGCACCGCCATACTAGGAGAAACTCCCTCACAAATGGGCACAAAGTTACAGGAGGGCAGAATCATTTCAAGAACCCAATAAAAAAAGAGTGTAGACCCCACAGCCCATTGAACGGCAGAGCAGGCTCAATAGGATCATGGCTGATCTTAGGCTTCAACTCCGCTTTCCCACCCACTCCCCATACCCCTCGATTCCTTGAGACACCCAAAACAAATCTGTCTATCCCAGCCTTACATGTACTCGTTCAACAACGGAGCATCCACAAGACTCTGGGGTAGAGAATTCCAAAGGCCCAAAAGCCTTTGAGCGAAGGAAGTTTTTCTCCAGCTCTGTACCAAATGATCGGCCCCTTATCCTGAGACTGCCCCCGCCTCCTTCACCCCCACCCCACTCCATGTTTTAGACTCCCCGACCAGCAGACACAATCTCTCAGCGCCCACTCTATCAAACCCCTTCGGAATCTTGTAGGCTTCAATAAGATCACCTCTCATCCTTCTAAACTCCAGAGAGTATAGGCCCAATTTACTCAGCCTCTCATCACAGGGATCCTCATCCTGGGGGATCAATTTAATGAACCTGTGTTTACAAACCAAGAACCTGTATATTCGGCTGTTAAGGAAGAGAGGTGTTTGGAGTTGGGGTGCAGTTTAGCCTGGTTCACGTTGATAAGCAGAGCAGGTATGAGGGGTTATATACTCCTACATATATGTGCCACAAAAAGGAGATACATTTCATTAATGTTAAACAGTCACCACATGTGTGTGTTATGAAGGAAGCGTATTGACTCACAGCTAACTATGCTTTCTAGCATGGATAGAAGATTGGCTGTCTGGCAGGAGGCAGAGAGTGGGGATAAGGGGATCCTTCTCAGGATGGCGGCCGGTGACTAGTGGAGTTCCGCAGAGGTCAGTGTTGGGACCACAATTTTTCACTTTATACATTAATGATCTAGATGAAGGAACTGAGGGCATCCTGGCTAAGTTTGCAGATGATACAAAGATAGGTGGAGGGACAGTTAGTATTGAGGAGGCAGGGAGGCTGCAGAAGGGTTTGGACAGGTTAGGAGAATGGGCAAAGAAGTGGCAGATGGAATACAACGTGGGGAAGTGTGAGGTCATGCACTTTGGTAGGAAGAATAGAGGCCTAGACTATTTTCTAAATGGGGAGAGAATTCAGAAATCAGGAGTGCAAAGGGACTTGGGAGTCCTAGTCCAGGATTCTCTTAAGGTTAACTTGCAGTTGAATCAGTAGTTAGGAAGGCAAATGCAATGTTGGCATTTATTTCGAGAGGACTAGAATATAAAAGCAGGGATGTGCTGCTGAGGCTTTATAAGGCTCTGGTCAGACCACATTTAGAATATTGTGAGCAATTTTGGGCCCCGTATCTCAGGAAGGATGTGCTGGTCCTGGAGAGGGTCCAGAGGAGGTTCACGAGAACGATCCCAGGAATGAAAGGCTTAACATATGAGGAACGTTTGAGGACTCTGGGTCTATACCCGATGGAGTTTAGAAGGATGAGGGGGGGATCTGATTGAAACTTACAGAATACTGAAAGGCCTGGATAGAGTGGACGTGGGGAAGATGTTTCCATTAGTAGGAGAGACTAGGACCCAAGGGCACAGCCTCAGAGTGAAGGGAAGACCTTTTAGAACAGAGATGAGGAGAAACTTCTTTAGCCAGAGAGTGCTGAATCTATGGAATTCATTGCCACAGAAGGCTGTGGAGGCCAGGTCATTGAGTGTATTTAAGACCGAGATAGATAGGTTCTTGATTGGTAAGGGGATCAAAGGTTATGGGGCGAAGACGGGAGAATGGGGTTGAGAAACTTATCAGCCATGATTGAATGACAGGGCAGACTCGATGGGCCGAATGACCTAATTTCTGCTCCTATGTCTTATGGTCTTTCGTGAAACTTTGATATTCCTTTGAGCAGAGTGGGAATTTCGCACTTTTTCCAGACATTATTCAGGATTTACAGCACAGAAACAGGCCATTCGGCCCAACCAGTCCATGCTGGTGTTTATGCCCCACTTCAGCCTCCTCCCATCTTCGCTCATCTAAATCTACCATCGTAACCCTCAATTCCCTTCTCCCTCAAATGCTTTTCTAGCTTCCCCTTAATGTATCTATATTATTCAGTTCAACCACTCCCTGTGGGAGCGAGTTCCACATTCCCACCCACTCTCGGGGCAAAGCAGTTTTTTCCAAATTCCCTATCGGATTTCTTGGGGACTATTTCATGTTGATGGCTTCTCTCTATTTTATTTTGATGCTCTTCCTCACAAGAGGAAACATGGTCTGTGTCCACTCTACAAAAACACTTCAGGGTTTTAAACTCCTTGATTAGGTCACCCCTCAGCCTTCTTTCTCACCCCCCCCCCCTTCCCCGTCACACCCCCCCACCCCCAAAGAGAAGAGACCCAGCCCGTCAATCCTTCCCTGATATGTGTACCCACACATTCCTGGTGTCATCCTCGGGCAGGTTTTTTTGCCTCCAGGGAGGTGGCATTTTGAACAATTGGGAGGTGGCGAAAGAAGCTGCATCATTTAACGAAAAGAATCGGAGCGCAGGAGGAAGGCCATTCAGCCCATCGTGCTCATGCAGGCTCTTTGAAACAGCTGCCCAATCACTCCCCTGCTTGCCCCCCCGCCCCCCCCCCCCACTTCCTCAATAACCTTGCAATATTACACCCCCATCCCCATTTGGGTATTTATCCAATTCCCTTTTGAACGTTACTATTGAAGCAGCTTCTACAGTCCCCCTTCAGGCAGGTGCATTCCTCAAGCAGCCAGGCACTAAGGTGGCCTGATCTTTCCTCATGATATCCATATGTCAGTGAGCTCCCTCTGTGTGTGCTCAGCGGATTGTGTTTTGGGGAAAATGGTGGCGCACCGGTGATTAGGTTGGCCTACATTTCAACCGTTGCACATGAGCATTCTCCCGTCTACATTTGGTTGCCATAACAGGAAGCTTTTCTGAAGTGATCAAGCAGAACATTACAAGCCAAACAAAAGAATTGATCAGTTGCACTCTAGGTGCCCTGTGGATGTACAGAGTGCTTTCCTGTTTACTGTTGTAAAATCCTAATCCACAGGGGCTTAACATGTGGGGCCCAAACACATCTGTGCTATTTACTCACTTTTAACAAACAAAGTCAATGTACAACCAGGACAGGCAATAACGAGACACACACACACATATATATATATAAATAAATAAAAACAGAATGCTGGAAATGTTCAGTAGGTTTGGCAGCATTCGTTAACAGAGTTAATGTTTTAGGTCAATGACCTTTTTAAACAGGAAAGTCTGAATTGCAATTGGTAAATATCACTTCTCGAACTCTAACCAGCCTGATGAAAGGTCATTAACCAGAAATGTTAACTGTTTCCCTCTCTCTCCACAGATACTTTCTGACCTGCTGAGTATTTGCAGCATCAGCCGTATTTGGCTTTTGTAATAACATTAGAGATTTATTCCGTGTTTTATCTGCCCAACAAAATTCAGAAAGTGAGCTAGTACTAGTATGCGCAGAGAAAATAAAACTGAACAAAACCCAACTTCGAGGGGATAGTCCACAAGAGGAACTGACCAGTCAATTCAACTCAAGGTGGAAACCCTGGTCCCTGTAGGAGCTTCTGTACATTTGCGAGATGGAACAGCATGTTACTTGCTGGAGACGCTTCATGTCTGTCCCATACCCAATGTGCAAAACACACTGCAACATGATCCCATAGCACATCGAGTGCTTTGAACCTTCCCACTGTACCAAGTGGGTGATTCAGGTCTTAACTAGATGCTGGTACTCAGCTAATGCAGGACGTCTTGTGGTGCGGTGATTTTACTCCACCCACCCATCCCCCCACCCCCAAACAAAGAAGTAATATTGGACAAGGATAAATATTGGTCAGGATACAGAGGAGGGCAGATTATCTCATTGCCGGTTATGGGAGCTTACTGTGCAAAAATTGGTTGCTACGGTACAAGAGTGATCACAATTCAAAAAGAAAAAGGGAGTTCATCGATTGCAAGAATGTTTTAGGAGGTCCTGTGGTCATGTAAAGCACTGGATGAAATGAGTGTTCTTTTCTATGCAAAGGCACCAAAAATGATTAGACCTGTTGCAGTTGACAGATCATATACCTTCAAACTTTATGGATGAGTATCAATGTCTGTCTGGGAGGTTTAGACTTGCTAGAATGACATCCGGACTCCATTGGTTAAACTAGGGCTATATTCCCCAGGAAATTAGAAGGCTGGAGGTGGGATTTGGTCAAATTTCTCAACATACCAAGTGCTTAGGTACTTTCTCCCTGTCTCTATTTCCATTGGCTGGGTGCAGGGTCAAGAACTAGTGGGGGGCATAGACTAAGAAATGATAGCCAGACCTTTCAGGACTGAACCATGGAAACATGTTAACACAAATGGTGATTGAAGAGAGGTCGAATGATAAATTTTTGTTAGCCAAAGGTATTAAAAGATTATGGGACGAAGGTGGGTATATGGAGTTAGGCTGGAGATCAGCCCCAATCTCACTGAAAGCAGGAAGGGGCTCAAGGGGCTGAATGGCCTCCCCCTGTTCCTATTTTGCCGGAAACTACTAACGTTTGAGACAGAAGGCTCGTGAGTTCCAAACAAGAGGTCTCTGCCTGAAACATGAGTCCTGACAATGTTTGAGAATCCGGTTATGCATTTCCACTTATAACCCAGAGTTCCAACTCTACTTTATTGAAAGGGGGAATAAAATTTTTAAAAAAAATCATATTGCTGTTTGTGGATCTTGCTGTGTGCAAGCGGCCTGCCCAAGTTTCCTACATCACAACAGTGACTACATTTCAAAATGGCTTCACTGGCTAGAAAGCCCTTTGGGAGGGAGGCTGTGTGGAGGGAGGGGAGAGACGACACGACACAGAAATGGGAGGTCTTTTGTCTGCCTTGCTGGAAGGAGCCACTTTGAGTAACCCATCTCTGCAATTAGCGTTTCAAATAAATCATGGGACGTCCTACGTGATGACTCGTTGCAGCAGACGGGGTTCTGTCAAGAAACAGTTCAAGTTTCTTCCAGAACAAAAACAAAAATAGCCGGAAAAACTCAGCAGGTCTGACAGCGTCTGCGGAGAGGGAGACAGTTAACGTTTCGAGTCTGTATGACTCTTCATCAGAACTAAGACATATAGAAATGAGATGAAATATAAGCTGGTAGAAGGGGGTGGGACAGGAGAGCTCGATAGGAGGCCAGTGATAGGTGGAGGCCAAGAAGAGACTGCCGAAGATGTCACAGACAAAAGGTCAAAGGGGTGTTGACGGTGGTGATATTATCTAAAGGATGTGCTAATGGGGACATCTGATGAAGGGTCATATGGACTCGAAATGTCAACTGTCTCCCTCTCCGCCAATGCTGTCAGACCTGCTGAGTTTTTCCAGGTATTTTTGTTTTTGTTCTAGATTTCCAGCATCCGCAGTTTTTTGCTTTTATTCAAGTTTATTCCAGGTGTTTTCACACTTGACCAGGGTTTTTGTCAGGAAGCTCTCCCTGGCCTGATTGCCTGCACTAAAAGCCCATTGGTCAGAACCCTCGCAGGACATCACGTGACACCTCCCCCACCCACAACCGATTGAGAGAGAGGAGGGACTATACCCCCAGTTACCACATCCTACCTTCACGTCAGCCAGTCTTTGCTCTTTCTGCCAGTCCCACACAGAGAGGATGTGTTCATTGGAATCATCCACTGCACACAGGTGAGCCCCTCCGTTCTGTTAAATCCAACAGGTTAGTGTACAAGAAAAAAAAACACTAAACTCGGGGAAAACGCGAGGAATAAAAACAGCAAGTCAAGCAACCTCACAGGCTGCCCCAGGAACCAACCCACTCCAGAGCGAAATACTGCCCCTTAGGGACTGGAAATAAAGGAAAGGTGACGACGTGAAACATGAACTCTCGTCAGTGGGATTTCCCAGGATGGGTGCCTCAACGGGCCGAAGGGCCTCTTCTGCACTGTGAGATTCTGTGATTCTGTGGGTGGGGGGGGGGGGGGGGGGGGGGGGGGGGAGGCTGTGGGGGAAGAAAAATAATTTTAAATATGGGAAACTTTGTAAGTCCAAATTTTCCTACCCCACCCATGACCATGCGGCCACTGGTATGGACTGGAAAAAAAAAGTACATCTTACTTTAGGTGGACCTTACCAATAAAGAACTTAACCATTAAAAAAAAGTCCTTTTATTTTGAATTATATTATAATTAGTACTTGCAGCGTAATGGTCTTGTCCCTCAGGTGCCCAAGGGACTGTGGAATGCCTCATGGATGTTAACTCCCAATTCCCAGTTAAAGGATGAAGCTAGATCCAACCTTTGCTCGTTTTAGATTTATTCAGAGTGAAACGTTACAAGGATATACCTTTTAACCTAACCCCACTACAGTGTCAGTAAGTGTCTCTTCATATGTGTTCAAGTAACAACCGAATCAAGGCCCTCCACCTATCGTTAACTACAACTGGCAAGCAGTTAGAGTACTCCCTCGCCAGTTAGTGTTTAATTGTTCTGTGTTTGATTACGAGAGTCTGTTTACTATTGATGCTCACTGTGCTTGATTGAGTCCATACCCAGGCTTAACTAAAGTCAACAAAGCTATAAAAAGAGCTGGAATCATGGAGTAGACATTTTAAAGCACTGAATAAAACGTGTTACACACAAAGAAACTAGTTCACCTCAGCATATGACCAAGGTATAAAATATACATCAGCCAGAGCCAAGCGGGACAGCAGGAGAGAAACAGGCAGAGCCAGAATATCCCACCTTATATTGCGTCCGACCTGAACGTGTAGATGGCCATTTTGGCCAGACCCCAAGTTGACCCACCGAGGGGTCCTCCAACTTGCTCAAACTCTTCCCACTTGGAGTAAGCAAAACTCAGGAGTCTGGGGCTGAAGTGGATTCAGAATTGGAAGAGCATCTCACCCACCTCTGACGGAGGTGTAGTGGTGGAGTGGGTAGCACCCCTGCCTCTGAGGAGGAAGCTCCAGGTTCCAGTCCCAATCCGGGACTTGTTGGGGACAGGGGTTGGGGGGGGGCGGGGGCGGCGGGGAGCAGGCATGACATGGTTGAACAGGTTGATGATCAGCCTGGTAATCCTTCCAACGCTTCTACAAAAAAAAAGGGAAAGGGGGGAAAAAAAAAGGTAGTGCGAGAGAAAACATGAAACGAGCAAGTTCCACACCAACCTTCAGACATTGCAAAGCGGCGTTGGCTCAGGATTTCAGGTGGGTAGCAAGATAGGGAGGGCAAATGGAGAGAGCAACCTTTACTTCGAGCTCACAAGAGGCTATTCACCACCCCACACCCCCCCCACCCAACCCCAACCACCCCCCCCAAACCGCTGTGGAAATATGTCCAACACAGGAATAATTCCTCTTGGTGCACCAGATGGACCCAAAAATGAAGCATCAAAAGAAGCATACTCACAGACTTGGAGAAGGATACACAAGATACACCTCTATCGAAGACCCCAGATCCAATAATGTGCAGGGTGTTCAGACTCACAGAGTCCCACACACGGACGTGAGGTGTAAGTTGCTGTCGGAGGAAGGGGATTAAAAAGCTCTTGAAACTTGACATAACAGGGAGAGGTCGTTGCGTCTGATCCTTGTGGTGAATCTGTAAATGTGGCTTTTTTTCATTTTCCTATTTGATTCCACTATCATTAATGAACAGAGAGCTGCTTTCCCCCTATACATAGGAATTACCAGTCTGCAAACTCTTCCAAAAATAGAGTGGGTGGTAACAACTGGAATAATTCAGTCATCTCTGGGATTTGCCACAAAATTACCCCCTATATCCTTCTGAAATTCAGAGTCCATTGGAGGAATAAATTAACAGACCATACCCTTCCCTCCCTGCCCAAAGTTTTCTTTCAGGACATTGTAAAATGAATGCAACAACCAGCGGTTCAGATTAACTGCCCGTAAGAAATAGGAGCAGGAGTAGGCCATTCAGCCCATCAAGCCTGCTCCGTCATTCCACAAGATCGTGGTTGAAATTTTACTTCAGCTCCACCTTCCCCGCACTATCCCAAATCCCTCGATTCCCCGGGTACACGGAAAAAAAATCTATCAACCTCTGTCTTGAGTATACGCAATGACTGAGCATGCACAGCCCTCTGGGGTTGAGATTTCCAAAGATTCACAACCCTCCTGTGTCCAACATGGCCGACCCCTTCTCCGGAGATTGTGACCCTGTGTTCTAGACTCTCCAGTCGGGGAAGCGCTCTCAGCATCAACCCTGTCAAGCCTTTTAAGAATTTTACGTTTCCATTAGGTCACCACTTATTCATCTAAATTCTAAGGAATATACACCACACCTGGAGTCACTGAGCAGTTGTAGGCACCTCAACTTTAGGAGGATATAATGGCCTTGTGTAGATTTACCAGAACGAGACCTGGACTCCAAGGGTTAAATTATGGAGAAAGCTTACGCAAACTAGGGTTGTATTGCCTGGAATTTTAAAAGTTAAGGGGTGATCTGATCAAAGTTTAAAGATATTAAGGGGAGAGAGAGATAGGGTAGAGAGAGCGAGAGAGAGAAACTATTTCTGCTGGTTGGGTGGTCTAGGACCAGAGGGCAGAGTCTAAAAATTCGAGCCAGACCTTTTCAGGAGTGAAATTAGGAAACATTTCTACACACACAGGATGGGAGGAGTCTGGAACTCTCTTCCAGAAAGGGAAATCGATGCTGGATCAAATTGTAAGTCTTAAATCGGAGATTGAAATTTTTTTGCTAGCCAAGGTACCGAGAGAGATACAGGGCATGGGTGGGCATAGGGAAGGTACCGAGAGAGATACAGGGCATGGGTGGGCATAGGGAAGGTACCGAGAGAGATACAGGGCATGAGTGGGCATAGGGAAGGTACCGAGAGAGATACAGGGTGTAGTGAGTATAGGGAAGGTATCGAGAGAGATACAGGGTGTAGTGAGTATAGGGAAGGTATCGAGAGATACACAGGGCATGGGTGGGCATAGGGAAGACCGAACAGTTTTAAGAGAAGGCCCTTTGTGAGAATATACATCATTTTCACAGACACAGGGTTACTTCCCAGACATTAAGCCTTGGAAGGGAGACCTTTCCAGACAGGGAGCCAGGTTTAAAGTGATTGCAATGCCATTGTGATTCCGGAAAAAAAATGTTTTGATTTGAGAATACTGCGACAAAGGGCCTCCAAAATATAACTCAATACTCCTTATTCTAAAAACAACAGATTTTCTTTATATTAGAAACATAGGTAGACAAGTAATCAGATCTTCTAAACCCACGAGGAAGTCAGATCTCCACACTTATAGGGTTGAGATCTCATTACATCTCCCCAAAAACTGAGATAAAAACAGCAAAAACTATGCTCTATACTTTGGATTGAAAGTATAAAATTTGTTACTGCTGTTCGTCTATCCTGACAAATCTTTATTACCCAAGTGGATTTGAAGTTAATATTTTTAGACAAATTAGCTTATCCTGTGTTTACACTTTGTAGTATTCAAAACAATATTATAAACTAAATCCAAAATTTAAACTCAAAATAAACTAACCATTATAGACTTATTCTGTACGCCTCACGGACCCTGACTCTTCTAGAATTTTATAATTAAGAATTTTAAGTTCAGATGGAGGAGTATCTTTAAGAGAGACAGATCTGTTATAATGTATTGTGTAAGTTTCTTCCGGAGATAAATTTTGTTTAATCCAATAACTCCTAGAAGACCATTTGTCTCAAGATCAAATTGCTATCTGGCATTCGCTGATTCAGCTTTCCAGATAATTTATCATTTCTTTTAAAAGTTGAGGTTTTAATCGCACAATAAGTTCAAAAAAAAGGAAGATTTACCCGTATCGGGGTGTCGGATTGGGTGTGTGGGGGGTGGGAGGGGGGGGTAAAGATAACAGAACACTAACAGATAACAGAGAACGGGCCCTTTGTTTGGGGAATGCTACACGTGAGAGAAGACGGGAAGAGAACAGGCAAATTTCCCTTCTACATTTGACAAATGCAAATCAAAATTTGAATATATTATACCTTTCCATCTTTTGTGGTTCCTGCCACCTGCCCTGTCGCCATGGTGACCTTATCAGGATGTACTGCAAGGCTGAGAAAGAGATTAGGAAGAGAGAGGGATGAGTCATCGTGTTCGCTTTTCGATAACAACACTGGGTCCAGACTGAAAGCTTCCGAAGCTCAGTAAAGGATAGAGTCATAGTGAAGGGAGCCCAGTTACACATTATTGCATTCAGCATTTCAGGTGCTTTACTGTTTCCAGTTAACAGTTTCTACTTTCTTTCACTTTGTTGGTATTCTTCCTTGGCTTAATGACAGACACACAGACAGACAGAGGCAGACACACAGACAGACAGAGACAGACACACAGACAGACAGAGGCAGACACACAGACAGACAGAGGCAGACACACAGACAGACAGACAGCTTTTTCACTTTTGTTGGTATTCTTGCATGGCAGAGTGTTTGCTATCATGAGACGGAGACAGAGACGAGGCTAAAAAAAAAGAGGGGGACGAAAGGAGAGAGAGAGGGGGGGGGGGGGGGAGAGAGAGGGAGGGGGGGGGGAGAGAG